>CM060956.1:136372212-136407895 GCA_030765055.1 Mantis religiosa | reverse complement strand
TGTCTGTCTGTCTGTCTGTCTGTCTGTCTGTCTGTCTGTCTGTCTGTCTGTCTGTCTGTCTGTCTGTCTGTCTGTCTGTCTGTCTGTCTGTCTGTCTGTCTGTCTGTCTGTCTGTCTGTCTGTCTGTCTGTCTGTCTGTCTGTCTGTCTGTCTGTCTGTCTGTCTATCTATCTATCTGTCTATCTATCTATCTATCTATCTATCTATCTATCTATCTATCTATCTATCTATCTATCTATCTATCTATCTATCTATCTATCTATCTATCTATCTATCTATCTATCTATCTATCTATCTATCTATCTATCTATCTATCTATCTATCTATCTATCTATCTATCTATCTATCTATCTATCTATCTATCTATCTATTTATTTATTTATTTATTTATTTATTTATTTATTTATTTATTTATTTATTTGAATTTGCGAGCCTAGGTCCAGGTGTCTAGAGTCTAAACCTGGACTAATTGTGCTCTTTAATTCTAAATTATATACATTTAGTTAATAAAAGGTTTCTTTTTGCAGGCAGAACTTATGGGTACATTAACTAACCTAATTGCCACTGTCTCCAGTGGCCCCACAGCTAAATCTAACCTAACAAAAGCCTTATTACTAGGTACATTTTCTAATATATAACTAAAGTACAATTTTAATCTGAATAATAAATTCTACTGACCTATTTCTAATATTTTGCACCTGCAACTGAAGTGTTCCCAACCTTGTGTCCTGAAGTCCTTTAAATTTCGTTGAAAGTCCATGCTGATTGGACATCCAATACTTACTTAACAGTTGTAGGTGTTTTCTTTAGTTATTTCTTCTTAATCCGTGGTCCTCGTTAGCTTCAAGGATCTTTGAGTGTCAAATATTCTCCCCCGGGGTGAATCGAACCCCTGCCTCCTGACTGACAGGCGGGGATACTAACTACTATACTATTTGTAATACTAGATATTCTTTTCGTTTTGTTTCAAAACACCCTGTATAATTTTATAATACATTTATGCGTGGCTGTGGTGTATAATAAATACGGTTGGTTAGCAGTCAGGACTGAACATTTAACCATATTTGTTTATTTTGTACTTGTAGGAAGCTCACTACAAATATATAAATTCCTCTCTGCAGGATAAATAGAGTAAACAGGTAGGTACTCCGTGCTTCAATCTTACCCAGATTTCTATGGAACCTCACTGATAAATTGCATTAAATAATTTCGTAAGTGCCATCAAGACCAACTTCTTTTTGAGGTAATATAAACGTGTAATGGAATGATGGATTATGACCTACATAACCACGCAAACAGTGGATAAAATTGTATACTCCAATGTGATCTTAGGTATTATTTTTTCTTAACCATTGAATCAATAGAATTTATATGAGGGTTATATCGAACGAAACTTTACTGAGCATCACAAACTGCTCTACTATTCTTTGAAAAATAAAACATCTGACTCAATAAAACGATATCCAAAACTTGGAAACTTTCCTTTCATGCAGCCTGCAGCGGAGTTTTGACTACCAGTAATGGCAAAAACTTTTACAATAAAGCTTTGATAACTGCCCGCGGAGCGAGCCGAGTTTGAATCCCGCTGTTTCTGATGATCGCATCAAATCATAGCTGTAAATGTATATTACCTTATCTGATGCCATTTGCTATTAACTGCTCTGGTCTCTGGTTGAAACAAAAGCAAAACAAGTGCTATTCAATAAAAATTACACTTGAGCGGGTCATGAAATTAATAATCTGATTAAAGTGAATATGTGCTCATAAACACGATTTATATGTGTCCTTTGAGTAATTCATTTTATTTAACTGTAACATTATTTAATAAGTTGTGAATTTATATTAGGCGTGTTCGTTTAGCAAATTGAGGAAGTATTCCATCCAAATATTCGTTACCAACATTTCAAAGCAAATTAAATATTTGATGGTTCTCATGAAAAAGGTGTTTGGTCGTATAACTCAGTAAACTACACGATCGAATCTAATTTTGTAATTTTTGTAATTTATTTCTCATCTTTCCTTTTATAACATCAAATGGAAATACAAAACCAAGACTGCGATTATAAAATCCGTACTGGAAAATGCCATATCTTCATAAATCCTGAAAATCCTAACATGTTGCCCACCATTGAATAATAATTCGGTCCCCATACACCTAACCTTAGCTTTTTGTGTATTGGAGACCTTGTACTCCTTTTTACACATTTTGCCATTTCACCTATTCCACTCTACATTTTTCTCTTAATTTCCCTTAGTAATCGCTCTTTAACTTTCCCTAAATAATTCCCTATATTTCCCCTGTTCTTTTCCCCTGTTCTTTTCCCCTTTTACTGACACAATTTTTCTAATTACTACTTAACCCCCCAAATTGTCCCATTTACATAGCCATGCCTGTTAGCTTCATATCGTTGTTCAACTACCATATAATATACAATGGAAATCTCGTTCTCTTCCCCACACAATGGAGATTTATCTAGCTCCCTATCTTGACCTACAATTTCAAGTTGTTGTTGTTGTTGCTGCTGTTGTTGTTGTTGTTGTTGTTGTCAAAAGCTAGGCTTTGGCAATGAAGCCTTTAGCTCTCTTGCTCTCCAATATTTCTGTGTAGTGGATCCGGCAGGTAGGGCTTCACAGGTTAAAAGATGTTCTTCAGTCATTTCTTCTTCTTTGTTGTCAAATGCTAGGCTTTGGCAATGAAGCCATTAGCTCTCTTCTCTCCAATATATCTGTGTAGTGGGTCCGGCAGGTAGGGCTTTACAGGTTAGAAGATGTTCTTTAGTCATTTCCTCTTCTTTGTTGTCAAATACTAGGCTTTGGCAATGAAGCCATTAGCTCTCTCGCTCTCCAATATTTCTGTGTACTGGGTCCGGCAGATAGGACTTCACAGGTTAGAAGAAGTTTCTCAGTCATATCCCCTTCTTTGCTGTCAAATGCTAGGTTTTGGCAATGAAGGCATTAGCTCTCTTGCTCTCCAATACTTCTGTATAGTGGGTTCGGCACATAGGACTTCACAGGTTAGATGATGTTCTTCAGTCACTTCCTCTTCTTTGTTGTCAAATACTAGGCTTTGGCAATGAAGCCATTAGTTCTCTTGCTCTCCAATATTGCTGTGTAGTGTGTCCGGCAGGTAGGGCTTCACAGGTTAGAAGTTGTTCTTCAGTCATTTCCTCTTCTTTGTTGTCAAATACTAGACTTTGGCAATGAAGCTATTTGCTCTGTTGCTCTCTAATATTTCTGTGTAGTGGGTCCGGCAGGTAGGGCTTCACAGGTTAGAAGTTGTTCTTCAGTCATTTCCACTTCTTTGTTGTCAAATACTAGACTTTGGCAATGAAGCCATTTGCTCTGTTGCTCTCCAATATTTATGTGTAGTGGGTCCGGCAGGTAGGGCTTCACAGGTTAGAAGATTTTTTTTCAGTCATTTCCTCTTCTTTGTTGTCAAATATTAGGCTTTGGCAATGAAGCCATTAGCTCTCTTGCTCTCCAATATATTTGTGTAGCGGGTCCGGCAGGTAGGGCTTCACAGGTTAGAATATGTTTTTCAGTCATTTCCTCTTCTTTGTTGCCAAATATTAGGCTTTGGCAATGAAGCCATTAGCTCTCTTGCTCTCCAATATTTCTGTGTAGTGGGCCCTGCAGATAGGACTTCACAGGTTAGAAAATGTTCAGGCATTTCCTCTTCTGTTTTGCACAGAGGATAATTTAGACTTGTATAAATTCGTATTCTGTGTAGGTGTTTGGCCAAAAAAAAAAAAAAAAAAAAAAAACCACACTTTTTGTAAGTATTGGAAACGTTGATGCTGCAGCTTTAGGTGGCATTTCGGGAATAATTTCTGCAATTTTAATTAAAGTGTTCCATTTTTTATCTTTGGCTTTGTTAGATATTGATTGGTTTTGTTTGTTTTTATATTTGTTTTTCATTAATCTTTTTATGGATATAAAGGATAAGTTTTTACTTTTGTTCTGAATTAAATTTGCGCTTTTTGGCAAGAAAATCAGGTGATTCATTTCCAGAAATTTCACAATGTGCAGGTATCCACTGTAATATAATTCTTTTCTGTAGTTTTTGAAGTTGTTGGATCATTCTGTGACATTCTTTAATTTGGACTGACCTCACTTTGTATGAACTTATTGCACATAATGCTGCTTTAGTGTCAGAAAGTATTACAGCATTTTTGAATTTATCTATCCTTTATAGAAGGTGTTGGAGTGAAATATGAATAGCCGTTACTTCTGCATCAAAATTTGTTGTGTGGTATCCTGCTGGTTGATAGAATGAGAACAGTGCACATTTAATTCCTGCTCCTGAGTTGTTGTCCAAGTTAGATCCATCTGTGTAGATATGTAACCATTCTTCAGGTGGGTATCTATTGTTCACAGTTTCTAATGCTAGTGCTTTTAGTACAGGTTTGGAAGTTTCAGATTTTGTAACTATCAGTTCTTAATCTAATTGACTATTAATTGGTTCAAAAGTTAGTGGGTTTTCTTTGATTAAAAATTTTCTTTAGAATTAAGATAATTCAGATCCGTTTTTAATTCCGTAACTTTGTGTAGGAAACTTGTGTGTGTTTTCATCTGGATTGGTTGTAGTAATCTTTTCTCCCATTTTGTAGTCTTTAACCGCAACATTTGTTCATGTTGTATTAGTGCCTGCTCCTCTGAAGTTAGATGTATTGGATAGTTCAGAGTTAAGGCTTGCATTGCCATGATTGGAGTTGATTTTGCTACAGCAGTTATAAGTCGCAGGGCCTGATTTGGGCATACTTCTAGGTGATTTATGTTAGAACTGTTTGCTGTAATTATTACCTCTGCTTTATAAAGAAGTATTGGCTTGATGAACGTTTTGTATGTGGTGTTCAGTGTCTCCCGATTACTGCCCCACTTGACTCCAGCTAATATTTTCAAAATTGAAATATTTTTGTTGATTTGTTCACTACTTCTACAATATGATGGCTCCAAAATAATTTTGAATAAAAAATTGGAATGCAAGGAATAGTGATGTGCATTCTATAACCTCTCCTATCCAAATCGCAACCTCAACCTGCTCGTGGTACAACCTGCTTTTACCAATGAGGCTCTGGGGACCGAGCATTAGCGCTATAACTACATCAGAAATAGAGGAAATGTTGTTTCCTCTCTTAGGCTGGCCTGTCAAGGCTTACAAATGTTCCACAATTGGTGATTGTGAGAAAAGCCGATGGACTTTAAAACTCCTCCCGGCCAGTTCCGATGGACCCATTAATCAAAGACAGGTGTCCACTTAAAAAAAGAATACATTTATGCTACCTAAAACATGACAAGTCCTTCAGATAAATTTTCCGGAGGTAAAATAGTCCCCCGTTCGGATCTCCGTGTAGGGACATCTGCAGGGCGTCAATTACAAACACCTTTCAAGTTTCTCACTCCTGTTCTCGCCCAAGCAAAACCTTCTTGCCCTAACCTACTACATATATCTATATATCCTTCCCTCCCCCAGGTTGCAATTATTTCTCTATATAATCTCAGTTATCTTTTGTCACTTGTACTGGCAAAAATCTCGTGTATGTCAATATCTTCTAATCTTTACTTCTTTGCAGAAGCCTCTATAACCCTGCTCTGCATTTATCCATGAATGAACCATACTTATCTGCTTCAACACGTCGCTCATTTTGTGTACTCAAGACCAACCCCACCTACTTCTCTTTTGAATATGAAAACATTCTTAAATAATATTGCCATTTTCCAAGTTAGTAATTCTGTATATTTCGTTGGCCTTGAAAAGTTTTTAATTTTAGTAGAATGCCTACCCTGTTGCAATTGTGCTGCCATATTAGGTGATTCTATTGGTCGTCCCAGTGTATATTTTCAAAAGGATCTATGTAATCTGTCAGTGTCTCTCCAAGCCTTATCTACTCCACATATCTCTGATCCATGTAACATTCTCTTTTCTACTACTGCCGCATAAATCCCCCTCAAACATTTGACATTTCTATCTGCCAGTTTTCTGTAGCATGATCTAATCACCCTCATGGTCATTTACCTTTTACCACAGACATCTTCTTTTGTTCCTTACAGTTGCCTTCTGAACTCAACCTTGTCCACAAATAATCAAATTTCCTTACTACCTCTATTTCTCTTCTATTAACCTCCCATTTCTCATCCTTGCGTAACCTGTATCCTTTTTTGTTGAAGACTATAATCTTTGTTTTGATTTCATTCCTTTTCAAACCCCATTTATTGCAATAAGAATTGGCTGCCTCGATTGCCCTTCTTAGCCCTCCACTTGATATGGACCCACCTACTCGGTCATTTGCAAACACTAGCCCCGGCATCTCTTTATTATTAATAACTGGTAAATGTACCCTACAACTTTATATCTCCTCTAAAATACCATCGATATAAAGGTTAAATAATACTGGACTAAATTTACATCCCTGCCTTACTCCTGCTGAAAGTAAAGAAAAAGCTACGAGGACTGTGCAATAAGGAATGATCCAAAATTTTTTACCGTCATAAATTTCTGCACTAAAATTGGACCTTATTTATTATATTCTGTTAGCTTAATGTGGGACAAACACGCCGAAGTAGTTTCATAGTTGGTACTCCTGGTTCCAGCCTGGGAGAACCAGGTAAGTTTAGACATGTTCAGTATCGCGTACCGCTGCAATGGAGGTAACACGCAGTTAAAGTTGATGTTAGAGGAAGATCCGGGGTTTCTTTCAAACGTAATCAGTGCTGATGCAACTTGGCTAAATAATTTTGATCCTGAGAGCAAACAGCAAAGCTCAGTGTGGGAATCTCCTTCATCAGCAACCCCCAAATAAGCAAAAGTGGTTGCTTCTGCTGTGTAAGTTATGGTCATCTCATTCTTTAAAATTCATGGAATGGTATATGAGTATGTTGTACCTGCACACACATATCAATAACTGGACAATACTACAGGGATGTCCTGAAAATATCACAAGTCCATATCAGCCGCAAAAGACCACATTTCCGTGAAGCAGGCTGGATGCTGCACCATGATAATTCGCGGCCGCATATTACAAAGTGATCTGCATCTTGCAAAAATCAACGTGACGTACATCCTTCACCCTCCCTATATGCCGGATTTAGGCCCATGTGACTTTTTTATATTCCCTAACTTGAAGAAACGCCTTCTTAGGAGGCGTTATTCATCATCAGATGCAGTGGTGAAGGCTGCGGAGGCGACTTTGAACGATCTCTCAAAAACTGGTTTCCAGGATGTCTTTGTCGACCGACAGAACCGCTGGGACAAGTGCATCACATTCAGCAGAGACTTTTGAGAAGGACCATCAAAATTATGAGGAAGAGTTTTCAAAAACTGTGATCATTCTTTATTGAACAGCCCTCGTAGATATCAATCCTACTACTTACGGATTAGTAGAGCTGGACTGAAAAATTCAAACTCATAACCGGGATTTGATTTGTACTTATGCTTATACATTGGACCCATTGTTCCTATGCCCCCCCCCCCCCAAGTGGGGCACCCCCGGAAGGACGGATGAGGCAAGAGAGCAACCTTCCCAACGAGCCACGGCAGTTCAGAGGGCAGCCTCTCTATAGTTTACGTATGTGCACAGTGCCACCAGAAAAATTCCCACGCTTCTTCATTTAACTCTTATTATTTTACGTAATTGATGGCATTTATATTTCTTCACGCTAGCCTGGGACTCAAGTACTTACAATAGTAAGTCGCCACAAACGGTGTATCTCGAATGCTGGAGCTCCTAGTGGCCTACCGGGGAAATATATGAGTCAAATGGAGAAGTTACTGTCAGGACGGCAAGTTGGCCATGGTAGTTCAATGGGTTACAGCGACTGGATGGAAACCACGAGATCCGTCGTTCAAATCCCGGTCAGGGCATTTAAAATTTCATGTTGACTCTAACATAAGAAAATATTTACTGTAAAGATTAGACTATTCAGTGTGCTTATTCCAACATTTTACAATTTACAACTTTAGCCTACATTTTTGTATTTACCTTTGGTTTACATGACACCCTCGTCTTCTGTTCTGCCAGGTAGCTCTTAACCGTCACACCTACTTGTTACTTAATTAGTACCATTATTCCCCCACATCTTCCTATCTTATATTCTTTACATTTCTGGTCCATTTTTCCTTTACTTTCTGCAAGAATTCACCAATACTTCTTACCTTCTTTTCCTCCCTTCCCATTAATACTTTTATACCTACTATCCCCTTCTCTACTTTCTCCCATTTTTCCTCCAAAAGCTTTTTTCTCCACATTGCAACCTCCTCGCATTCTGGTGCGTAGTGTCCAATGCTTTATTTCCCCCCACACAATTCACAAATTCCCTTTCCCCTACCTCTTATCATTCTTAGAAATATTGTTCCTGTTCTCATCCAAGCTAACCCTTCCCTCTCTTATTTAATGGAGTAATCTACATAGGCTTCTCGTCCCCAATTTCGTTTTATTTGCTTCTAAATTGTAATGATTTCATATTTTCCAGACTTCCTCCTATTTCCTGTCTTTCTATATCTTTTATTCTGCATTTTAACAGTTTACCCATATCACTTGTATTGTTTTCCTCTAATCTCTATATATCTCCCCTTCCTATTTTTTCCCATAATTCCTCCAATCTCAACCCACCAACTATTTGAGTTCGCTAATCTTTTTAGCTGTCTCATGCATAATTTCATAATTTTCTCTTCTTAGGAGTGAGGTTGAGCAACAATGGAAAGTGGGGAGCACACAGGAGAAAAATGGAAGCAAACGGAATGGCGGCAGTGAATGAGATAAGGATATACAAATATAAGCCAGAAATGACAACCAAGTGGTTAGAAAGAGTGTATGAAGCACTAGTGGAGTCCAAAACTTTGTATGCAGTGGAGATCTGTGAGGGAGGCAAAGATGTAAACAAAACGGTGGACCAAAACTAGAGAAGGTTTTGTAAAGGGCTACTAGGTTTACCAAGATCAGCACCTATTTACTGTAAAAAAACTTAGATCTCGTTATATCTCGTTAATGTAGAAAGCATTTTTTGAGCCATCCTTTCGAAATAGGTCCACTTTATTCTCCACACTTGAAGTTTTCTCAAACAGGGTGCTCTTATAACTTACTTCTTTTATTACTTGCTAAGAGAATGTACATAATTTTAGTCATCGCATAGCCAATAGAACTTAAAAGACTTAACAATTATTTAAACCCAATATGCGAGGGCTGTTCAACAAAGTGACACTGAATTTTGCACAGACGTTTATGATGCAATTCAATGTTTACATGATCCTCACCTTAGACCCTTCCTACTTCAATGCAGGTTTTATAGCGTCTCTTGTCATATTCTCACATCAAGTACCCCTAAGCTTCGATAACCACTAGGGATGAGGATAGGCTGCATCATTATAATACTGAAGCAAAACATGCCAGCACAGTGTGGAATTCGCCAAGTTCTCCAACACAAAAAAAAAAGGCAAAAGTTGTTGAATCGGCAGGGAAAAGTGATGGTAATCACATTTTTGACTGTAATAGATTGATTTACCAGCATCCAGTTCTCCCTCACACTACTGTTACAGCAGCATACTAAACGTCAGTATTGGCTACTGTAACCAAGCACATTGCAAAGAAACGACCAGAGTTTCCTCGGACAGCGTGACGACTTCATAATGATTTGCCAGTGTGCAGTTCCCCCTCACACTACTATTACGCAGCATACTACACGTCAGTATTGGCTACAGTGACCAATCACATTGCCAAGAAACGACCAGAGTTTTCTCGGACTGGGTAGAGACTTCATGACAATGCACGGCCTCACGTCGCAAATCAGGACATGCAGTTTCTGGCTCGATCCAACATTACCTGTGTACCACATCCACCTTATAGCCCCGATCTTGCACCCTGTCACTTTCCTTTATTCCCATCTCCAAAGGAAAAGCTTAGGGGTATTCCACTAGAGAACTCTGAAGCCGTGTTCAAGAAAATTCAGACGGTTCCCAAGGATCTGACAAAGAATGGTCTGCAGCATGTGTTCAAGGACTTGCAGAGACGCTATAAAATGTGCATTGAAGTTGAAGGGGACTACATTGAAATGCGGTAATAAGCACCTGTGAAAAAAGTCAGTCTCTGTCTTTGTTGATCGGCACTCGGAGTTATATTGTACCTGCAAGGGAAAATATAAGAGGGTGGGTCAAAAAGTAACTCCTATTTTTTTCTCTTTTAATTGCAAAGAAAATTGAATCCAGTTTACATATCTTAAAAACTAAAACATTGACGATTAATTTGTCACCATTCGTTATAATCTCCGTCCTTTTCTACAGTTTTTGTCCACCTTTTAACTAGGGCATGTATTCCAGTGTGGTAAAACACACGGTCTTGCTTCCTAAGCCATTGACGCCTCCTCATCTTCAAAATAAATCCCGCGATGAACTTCCTTTAGTGGCCCGAATAGATGGAAGTCTGATGTTGCCAGGTCAGGGCTGTATGGAGGGTGATGTAAGACTTGCCATCCCAATTTCTCAATTTCTGCAGTAGTGTAACGACTGGTGTGTGGTCTTGCACTGTCGTGCAAAAGAAGAACATCCACCATAATTTTTCCTGGGCGAACTCAACGAAACGTGCTTTCAACTTTTTGAGAGTTCTGACGTATTGTACAAAATTTATTGTCCATCCCTGCTCCAAAATATCAATCATAAGCACACCCTCTGCATCCCAAAACACTGTCGCCATAACCTTCCTGCCAACCGCTGAGTTTTGAAATGTTTTTTCTTCGGTGACGTTGTGTGATGCCATTCCATTGACTGTCTCTTTGATTCAGGTTAAAAAAATGAACCCACGTTTCGTCCCCAGCAACACATTTTTCCAGAAACTCCTCTCCCTCCAAATTTAACCGCTGCAAGTGTTCGGGGGCTATTGGTTTCCTTGTTTCTTTGTATCGGGCGATTAAAATTCTTGGTACGCAACGTGAACAAACTTTTGAGTAACCCAATTGTTGAATAATCGACAACACACTGCCTTTACTGAGGGAGGTAACGCGGCACAATTCACCTGTTGTTACCCGGTGATCACCACGAATGATGTCATCGACTCGCTGAATGTTGCATGGAGTCACCACAGTCACCGGCCTGTCACTTCGCTTTTCATCTTTCAATGGTGTTTACCCTTCAACTTCGTTACAGCGACGAACCCTTCGTCTATCAGTGCTGACATCCACCGTTACATTGCCATACACATTTTTTAGCCTTTCGTGAATGCGAATTGGCGTTATACCTTCCGCAGTCAAATAATCAATCACAGAACGCTGTCTAATACGAATGTTGATGCTAGCCATTTTGCAAGAGGATGCAGTGCTACCACCTGTTGACTTAGGAAGTTACTACTACAGGGGATTGGAGAAGAATGTTTGAGTTGCGACAGATTCAAAGTTTCAACATAACTTACTTATATAAGAGAAAAAAATAGGATGCCTACCCTAGTAATATCATTGCTGCAACAACTGAATCATCGATATAATGTAAGTAGAAGTATATGGTGCTAAAACATTCTGTGAGAAGAGAAAGTCATATGAATGGAACACAACTATATTTACTCACAAAGATTGTAATGAATATAAGAGCGAAGCAACTGTTACGCTATATAAAGGTCTGCTTCGCACTTTAATGTGGAGCAACATGTGGTATAAAAGAATAAAACATGAAAAAACATGGAAAAAATATCCGTGGTGTGAATTACAAGCCATGCGGCTTTGTTTAACAAGACTACTAGTGGTTAACACGGTGTTACAGAGCTCAGGACTTGCACTATTTGTTCTGGTTGTTTTTGTATTGTACAGTTATAGCTTAGGAACTCAAAACCTGTTGGACGCTTTACTGACTTAGTACTTTGTGCATATAAAACTACTTGATGCAACGTAAGGAGCACCACATTGTGCCTCATTTATGGTTAGTAAAAGCAGGAAAAAGAAAGTCTGATAAATCTACGTTCACATGACTTTTCCACCCTAACTTTTATAGTAGTGATTCCTAGAAATCAAAATGCAAAAGTAACTGCGATACACTGCGCACAGGATACTTATGTGGGCTATTTAAGAACTGGCCACTATATACAGGCTCTAACTCTTCAATCTATTTCTAAGTAATTCTGATAAGAACATACGAAAATGGTCATATTTTTTATTCCTTTACGGTCATAACTTGTCGCACTAAAATTCAAACGTACTATATTCTGTTAGCTTAAAGTGAAACAAACACGCTGTAGAGGTTTCATTGCTGGTACACCTGGTTCCCACCTGTGAGAACCAGGCAAGTTCAGACATGTTCAGTATCGTCTACCGTTGCAATGAAGCTAACACTCGAGGCTTTGAAATTCTGCTTTCGTCTCAACAAATCTTCAGTTGGGGCCTATACAATGTTACAGGAGGCCTATGAAAAGTCTGTTCTTCCCTACAGCACAGCTCGAAGGTGGTTTAAACTGTTTATAGAGGAGGGACACTGAATTTCAAAGAAAGGTGGACCTGGTGCTCTAGTTACTGCTCCTATGGAAGATAACGTAACACTGCTGCTGTCATTGTGACAGAGGATCGACGAATTACCTTAAGATCACTATCTGAAATACTGAAACTTTCACTTGGTGCCACCCACACGTTGGTGACAGAAACATTACACATGAGACGTGTTTGTACATTATGGGTTCCTAGACTGTTGATTCCCATACAATAGGACATTCGCATTAAAGTTGATGTTAGAGGAAGTTCCGGAGCTTCTTTCAAACGTAATCATTGCTGACGAAACTTGGCAACATCGTTTTGATCCTGAGAGCAAACAGCAAAGCCCAGTGTGAAAATTTCCTTCATCACCAACGCTCCAAAAAGTAAAAGTGGTTGCTTCTGCTGGGGAAGTTATGGTCATCTCATTCTTTGATATTCATGGAATGGTTTATCAGCATGTTGTACCTGCACACACATCAGTACCTAAAACTAAAATAAAGTAAATAAAAATATGCATTAAACTAATTGAGAGTCGATTAATGACACTAAACAACACTTACTTTTAAATTTTTCCGGAACTAGTTTCAGAGGCCTTCCCTCTATCTTCAGTCGGACATCGACTCAAAACAGAGGGGATAGAGGGAAGGCCTCTGAAACTAGTTCCGGGAAAATTTAAAAGTAAGTGTTGTTTAGTGTCATTAATCGACTCCCAATTAATTTAATTTATACAACAACACTGTTTTCAGCACTTCCATGAAAGGATTTCTAAAAAATATGCATACTATACCCCGGCACCCAATTTCTTAATCCGGGGTAAATAATCAGACTTTTATTCATTTATTAAAACATCAAAAACATACACAACTTACAAAATATAAATAAAAATAATCAATGAAAAATTTTAAAAATATTTTAAAATATACACTAATCAAACAAAAATGGACACCAGATTTCTAATAAACGTACATATAAATAAATTTAGTTTCCAAAATATAATTAAAAATTTAATATTTCCTAATGTATCCCTTTCAAAGCTTTATAAATTTAAATTAATTTTTACACAAATTAAAATATACTTAACAATATTTTACAGAAAATATCTAAAATTACTGGTTTCGAGAAACAAAACCTAGGTAATCCAGATATTAACTTAACTATATTTTAAGATATCCCATTATAATATTTGGCCACCGGTAGCCGGTGGCCACCATTGGTACTGGTATCCAGCACTATTAACACATCAGTATCTGGACAATACTACAGGTATGTCCTGAAAATATTGCAGGTCCATATCAGGAGCAAAAGACCACACATCCGAGAAGCATGCTGGATGCTGCACCACGACAATGCGCAGTCGCATATTGCCAATGTTGATTCTGAATATCTTGCAAAATTAAACGTGAAGTGTATCCCTCACCCTCCCTATAGTCCGGATTTACCCCCATGTGATATTTTTCTATTCCCTAACTTGAAGAAACGCCTTCGTGGGAGGCATTTTCCATCATCAGAAGCAGTGGTGAAGGCTGCGGAGGCGATTTTGAAGAATCTCCCAAAAATGGTTTCTAGTATATCTTTGGATACTGGCAGAAACGCTGGAACAAGTGCATCGCCTTCAGGGGAAACTATTTTGAGAAGGACCATCAAAATTATGAGGATGAGTAAAGGTACGTTGTCAAAAAATGTGGTTTTTATTTATTGAACAACCTTCCCACGTAATACTCCAACCCGGCGACTTCATACCTCATTCGAGATACGTACTCACAAAGTTTACAGTTTTTACTAACTCTTTAACACACTTAACTAGGTGAAGGAAAACTAAGCGAGTTGGCTTGGACGTTTTCCTCGGTGGTGCGCGTTCAGGAGGCTCTGGTTAGATTCCCCTGGCTGACCTGCCCGACCCAAGAGTTTTCCGGGTCAACAGGTGCATACTGGGTAGGTAAGTTACATCTTTTGAATATTTTGTCACTCACAGTTGTATGGTAACATTTTCTAAAATGGTGCTTAAGGATAACCATTTGTGGAAAGCCTAAAATTTATAATTTTGCTTGGATTGTCTTTAAACTTTAACATAGTTATTGTAATATTAATGGTTCACACACCTATTTTTAGACCTTTGTGCAAAATAGTTCTTGTGGTAATAATATATTTATAGTGTTTATTGCCATTTAATTAAACTGTTCCACACGAACAATTTTACTTTCAGGAAAATCATACTTAGCAATTATACGTGACATGTTTTTTAAGTCAGTACCATACTTGAATTAAAAAGAGACGTGCATATACATCGCAATAATTTTATTTTTACATGAAATCCTGTACCTTAACCTACTTTTCTACATAATTTCCGTGAATGTTGAGGCAATTGTCATAACGTGGCAACAGTTTTTGAATACCCTCCCCATAAAATTCTGCTGCCTGACCTGTTAACCACTGTATCACAACTGTTTTGACTTCGTTATCGTCTTGAAGACGGTGACCACCCAGATGTTTCTTCAAGTGCAGGAACAAATGGTAGTCGCTGGGCGCCAGATCAGGGCTGTATGGAGGATGATCTAGAGTTTCCAATTAAGAAGATTTGATGAGATATTTGGTCCGATTAGCCACATGTGGACGGGCATTGTCATGCAGAAAATCGATACCCTTACTCAACTTGTCACGTCTTTTTTTCTGGATTGCACGGTGCAGATTTTTCAATGTCTCACAATACGACGCAGCATTGATTGTCTCATTACGAGGCAGAAACTCCCCTAGCAATACTCCTTTTCTGTCCCAAAAATGTGCACATGATTTTCCGGGCAGAAATGTTTGCTTAAACTTCACTTTTGTGGGTGGTGATGAATGTCGCCATTACATTGTTGTTTGGATTCTGGTGCGACGTAGGCCATCCATGTTTCGTCACCAGTAACAATTTGGTCTAAAAAATCTTCACCTTCAATGTTTTACCGCACAAGGAAAGTCAATGCACTGTCTAAACGTTGGAATTTGTGCAAATCCGTCAACATTTTCGGAATGCAACGTGAACACAATTGCCGGTACTTCAGGTTCTCGGTCACAATGCGATACAAAACACTACGAGAATATTGAGGAAAATAGTCGCACAATGATTAAATTGTAAAGCGTCTGTTTTCTCTCACCTTTTCGTCCACTTTCTGCACCAAATCTTCAGTAACGACTGGAGGGCGCCCACTCCGTTTTTCATCATGCACATTTGTGCGGCCATCTTTAAATGCTCTCACCCATTTCCTTATCATTCCATCACTCATAATGTTTTGCCTTTAAACTTCACAGATCTCAGGATAAATATCGATCGGTTTTACGCCTTTAGCACTAAGAAGTCGTATAACAGCCCGTACTTCACAATCGGCGGGACTCACGATTGTCAGAGGCATCTTAAACTCTCGGCAGCCAACGTATACAGTGAATCAGGCTGTAATGGTATTAGTGCGTAGACAAGAGATGTAGATAACCAGTGCGCATGCGCGGAACGCCAATCTTGGCGCTTGATACCGAAATTAAGGTTTGTCATAAGTAAAAATCATGATGGATGTCAAAGGAATGTTGGTTCTTTGTTACAAAACGGGCAAGGCCAGTTGAGTTGGGGGGAAGGTTATTATAACAAAAGCAATGCAAGAAACAGTGTCCTTAGGAGTTTTCTAAAGGGGTTCACTTGACTTGTATGAATAGGGCATTCTTTGGATCATTCAGAATGACATGACAAAACAGCCACAACGAGATTTTTGGTTGAATGAAGAGGGCTTTCAGAAAGTGAAAGTTACATATACACCCACGCGCAGCTGTGGAGAAGAGCACTCCGTGGCTTGCAAACCATTAGAAGTGTCTTCGGCGTGGAGCTGATTAGAGCAGTCCGCGGCGTGAAGCCTATTAGGGCAGTCCTCTTGTTCTGTCTTGGATATTTGTCGGTTCATATATACGTGAGGAACGAATAAAGTTTTTCGAGTAATAAACATTCTGTCGTCAGTAACTCTAAACAGGGATATTGGTAACCCTTGGTCGGCAACTTCAACTTCGGTGTTCTAATAAAAAGAAGCTGTGAATAAATAAGTTGGAAACGGGCATTCCAGTGTCATTAAATATCCTTCTCACACACATCCACTCATAGCGTGTGAGAAACCTCATTGTTTTTCCCTGAGATAAACAAAAGTGCTTCAAACTGTATTGTCAAGTGGAACATTGTTCGCCACATATGTATTGTTGCTTCAAATTGGCGTCAACAACGTGGGCTTGTTTGCTCGCCATTAAATTTTTGTATCACGCTGCGGCGGTGGCATCGCAAAACGGTCCTAACTTAAAAAATATGCCTGTAACTTATAAATACGTTATTAGTAAATGTACGAGATCAAATTTAAATCTGACCCTTGTTTTAGGATAAAAAGTATTAAATTCTCATTTTATTAATTTTTAATATTTGCTTTTGTAATATGTGCTTTTTTATTTATTTGCACAAACACTGATGACAGATAAAGGACAATATCCTCAATTTCCTTTGGTACTGTTTTTTATCCCAGCGTAAAGAATTTCAGGCCTCTAGTTTGAAAACTGCATCGTGTGGAGCAATTTATATTCTGAAATATGCTGAAATTTAAAAACAAGAGAAAATTACCAAAATAGATGATATAAAACTCTGTGACCCCTTACAGGGAACCACTTAAATAATCATGTGCCATAGTTTTTGAAGGGATATGTGTCATTAAAAATAATAGGAAGTGGATTAGATTAGAATAGATTAGATTGATTTGCATTCAGTGGGTTCACTTGTAGCCAGAAAAGGCTGTGAACATTGAACATTCCCAGAGGTATAAAGTTTAATAGCGTATATATGTACAAAAGTTAACATAAGACACATATTATAGTATACAGGCAATATGAACAACAATATGGAAAACAAAGCAGGGATAATTATATATGATACAGAATCAAACACTTTTTAAAGCAGCTTTCATTTGGCTTATGCCAGTACATCTCAACCTTATTGCAATGGATACCATTCTTCTTATTTATTAAATACATATAAATTAAAAATAAACTTTCAACTTGCATCAAATATGTAAAAGTAATGATTTGTCATTGGAATAGTTAGATACTACTTATAGAGCTACAGAAGCATTATCAGTATAATTTTTCATTCAGATAATCTTGTACAGAATAAAAAGATTTTGAGCAAAGGTACTCTCTAACAGCTTTTTTAAAAGCACCGAACTTATCAATTTTTTTCTTTAAGAACATTAGGAAGTGCGCTAAATATTTTGATAGTTTCATAATACACACCTTTCTGGAAGCAAGAAAGTTTAGCACTGGGATAATGAATATTATACTTTTGTCTAGTGTTTATTCTGTGAATTACATTATTTGTTGCAAATAGGGCACGACTGCATAAAAAGAATTTTAGGATCGAGAATATATACATGCAAGTAAGCGTTAATATCTTCAGTCTTCTAAAAATATCTTTACATTAGCATCTGGTGTGGGTGTTAGTAATGATTTTTATAATCTTGTTTTGCATAAGAAATATTTTTTCACTTTCTACTGTGTTGCCCCAAAATATTATTCCATATTCCATAATAGAGTTAAAGTATGCATAATATACTAATTTAAGTGTGTCAATAGAACTCACATTAACCAGAAGTACAAGGAGTACTATATTCAATAAGGCAAAAAATGGTTTTGTCAATTTTTGCACTTTTGGACCAATTTTTACAGATGCGTATCCTTAATCAGCTAAAAGCTTATCTTTGTTACAATATGAGAAGACAGTATCCATCACTACAGTGTAGTATGCATTCCGAAATCAGTTCAGCACAGAGTCACTAACCCACCAAAACATTCTGCGATGGTATTGACAATTCGACGACACAGGCTGCAACTGTCAAGGGAAAACCTAAGGGTGGCCATCTGTCGCTGTGGAAACAATGGAGAATATGATATGTTCCTTCGTAGCCCAAAGTAATACACTGATAACAGACACATCGCATTGGAACAAGACGGAGTTCCGCCTCATTGGCGTAGATTGTCACCATCAAAACGATGGCACTGTCGAGGCCTCCGTGGTCTCCCTACCTGACAATTTGTGACTTTTTTTTTTGGTGGTATATGAAATTCAAGGTGTACATATAACCATTTCCAACACGTGTATGGCCTTTGCTTGTCTACCTAATAGATGCATGTCTTTCAACCTTAGGGGAGTACTTACAATGTAATGTTCAATGTTCATTTTTTCCTCGGGCAGCAAGCCAGGTGAAAAGACGATTAAAAATCGACGTTTCGGGAGTGTGCATCTCTCCCATCATCAGGACATTTATTAAATATTATAACCACAAATCAAACACTGGATGTAACACAAATGTAAACAAAGACAAAACACTATCAGAATTCGAATTACTGAACAAAATACAGTTTTCAGCAAATGAAATGACAGGGTAGGAGATGGCGTGAGTTCAGAAAATTAATCGGGTCAAAGAAACGTAACTACTTAACTTGATTATCAAGCTGATTATCTGTGCTTCTTAAATCGACGGATTTCCATTTTAAGGCCTATTGCCAAGAGGTGCAAACAAAAAAGCGGTTTGGCATCCTCTACAAAATTAAAGAGCAAAAAGCTATCTCAATAAATTTCCTCAACAAAAAATCCCACATCATCCTGTAACCATCTAACAACCTGCGGTCAGACCCAAAACCTGAGTGGGTACGCAGCAAAAACCTTCTGGCTGTTAACAGCCTGTCAGTATTCGACTTGCACTTGGATCCCCCCTTCAACCCCAAGGTACATTCTGTAACCTCAAAATTAATCCCAACCTCAAAACCCACACCACCTTCATCCTACAAATTCAAAATTACCTGCGGTGAAACCCTTAACGGTTGGGTACGCAGCAAAGACCTTCTGGCTTTATACAGCGAGCCAGAACCTCGTGGAGTGGAGTTTCATCAGATCCTGAAGAAGGCCATGGCCGAAATCTCGACCTTTATCAATTTGACACGGCTGATCACCTGCGAAACCTTGATTAGTAATGTTTACCGTGAAAGCTTCAAGTCTTAAATTTTTATTATGCATATTCCAAAATTTTAGAACTTACAACTTTAGGCTACATTTATTTGTCTTTATCTTGTTGCTATCTTGGCTTACATGACACCCTGGTCTTCTGCTCTGTCAGGTAGCTCTTAACCTCCGTGCCTCCTTGTTACTAAATCAGTTCCATTCTTCCCCCTTAACTTCATTTCTTATATTCTTTACATTTCTGGTCCATTTTTATCTTTTACTTTCTGGAAGAACCCACCAATACATCTTACCTTCTTTTCCTTCCTGCCAGTTAACATTTTTATAGCTACTATCCTCTTCTATACTTCCTCCCATTTTTCCTCCCAAAACTTTTATTCTCTATCTTGCAACCTCCTTTCATTCGGTTACATAGAGTTCTATGCTCTCTTTTCCCCCACACAATTCACAAATTCCCTTTCCCCTACCTCTTTTCCCTCTTAGAAATATTGTTGCTGTTCTCATCCAAGCTAACCCTTCTCTCTCTTGCCTGTTGCAGGAATCTACATATGCTTCTCGTCCCCGATTTCCTTTTATTTTATTGTAAAATTGTAATGATCTCATATTTTCTAGACTTCATCATATTTCCTGTCTTTCTATATCTTCTATTCTGCATTTTACTAATTTACCCACATTCCTTTCCTCTAATCTACATATATCTCCCATTCCTATTTTTTCCATAATTCTTCCCACCTCTGCCCACCAACTAATATTTTTGCTGTCTCATGTATAATTTCATAATTTCCCATTCTTCCTTGGCCAAACACCTATACCAAAATTTTATTATTCTTTCCATTATTATTCCATATCTTCTTGTCTTTCCTAATTCTACTAAAGCTATTTCCCTAGGTGCTGATCTTGGTAAGACTAGTAGCTGTTTACAAAACGTTCTGTAGTTTTGGTCCACTGCTTTGCTTTCCTCTGTGCCCCCCCCCCCCCTCCCAGATCTCCAATGCATATAGCATTTTGGGTTCAACTAGTGCTTCATAAATTCTTTCTAAGCAGTTGTTTGTCATTTCTAGCTTACAAATCATAATATTGCCATGTCATTTTCAGAAGTTATAAAGTTTCTGTTGATTTCTATGAATCTGAATTGGAAGTTGTGCGTTCTGTTGCTTTCGAAGACCATTCAGAGAAAGCCACTTGGGATAAGACAGATCTTTAGCTTCTATACCCACCCACATTACTCAAATGTTCTCTGGTTTATAAATTCCTACAATACAGATAAGAATAAGTGAACTGTAAATACACTACACCTTAACCGAGGTAGGCTTCAAAGTATTAAACAAACAAGAGACTATGCAAACGCCCGATAAAGTGTCTGCAATATTCCAGTGTTATCTCGCCATACCAGGTCTCTCTCCTTTCCAGAAACAAGAAGAATGTTCACAGCTACAACTTTGTAAGCACTTGCTGCTTTATAATGTTTATTTCTCACCTTATAAACCTCTTTTTTTCCTCTCACTACAGCTGTTACGAATACACAGACCTGGCAGCTAGATAATTTAATAGCAAAGTTAAGGTAATAGCTTTGGAAACTGGAAAGAAAAACATTACTCTCCCTGGAAAGGTAGAATAAGTATAAACTAATGTAATGCACATTTACCCACTAAATGTCTTCTCTCTGCTACAGTTTAGCCAAATTAGTCTTGTTATAATTCTATATTAAGCTCATGCATATTTCTTTATAAATTTCCCTTTTATTGCACAAGAAGGAAAAGATTTTGGGGTCATTCTATGTTACTCCAGCTCTACTATTATTATCTTTAACTCGATAACCTTTAAGTAGGTGTAAATTAATCAAAGAACTGCTGAACCAAATTTCTTAAATAGATAGTTCCCTTTAGCCAGAAATTTAGCCCCAGTAATAATAGGAATCGGATTGATTTACACAACTTATATCCTAAATTTATTGCATACTTGTTACACACTACGCCTAGTCTTGCAATAAGTACTGTTACAATTTTTGACACATACTGTACATCCAGTTTGACGCGTACACAACTGCTTGTGTGCACACCTTAACCTTGAACCATTGCTACAGTCTGCTTTTTAAAAGAAGATGCGTAAAGGTCATAAGGCAAGGGACGCGAAGGATAAGAAGGAAAGTTCGTTGCTATGATAACGTAAAACAAAGGTTTCCATCTTGGATACACTGATGAATCACATACTCCTCAGCTCAGTTATCGCTAGTTGTATGCGGGAAACAGAGTTTGCCTAGATGCGCTGTATATTGTTACACTACTTTGTTAAAACACAATTAAAATACGTTTTTATGGAAGCAACACGTAGTAGCGGTAGGATTAGAGGTGGACCGAGATATTAGAGGTGGACCGTGATATCATAACCCAAAGCAAAAATCAGCTTACGATCGGGTAGTTACATGGCATAGCCAAGCTAGAGAATTTGTCTGTTCTCTTAGAGAATTCTTCCATCAGGAAGAGGAGAGTTTGCTCCTTATTAATGAACAGCTTATTCCTTTTATCCAAAAGCGACAGCCCCAAACTTGCACGTAAAAGAATTCCTGTGGGTCAAAATTCTGGCACATCGGCGGTTTTTTTTTACGTCCTCCAAAGTTAAGTCATATCGGATGATGAATAGCATGGGGGAAATGATGCTCATATGAGCACGACGTCCATCTTGTCCAGGTAACTCACCCTGACCGAGATTATAACTCTACAGGACTGACACAAAACATGTGAGTGCTGGGTCCCTATGTGGGGCCCGAAAACAAAAAAGGACGTTCTCGAAAAGGAACTGGTCCTGCCGAAATGAACTCTATTAAATTAATTACATAAACTGCGAGGAAGATCACTTATTACTTCAAGCCCGGGCCTTCTTCTTCTCTCTTCTTCTTCTTCTTCTTCTTCTCTCTTCTTCTTCTTCTTCTTCTTCTTCTTCTTCTATCTTCTTCTTCTTCTTCTTCTTCTTCTTCTTCTTCTCTTCTTCTTCTTCTTCTTCTTCTTCTTCTTCTTCTTCTTCTTCTTCTTCTTCTTCTTCTTCTTCTTCTTCTTCTTCTTCTTCTTCTTCTTCTTCTTCTTCTTCTTCTTCTTCTTCCTCTTCCTCTTCTTCTTCTTCTTCTTCTTCTTCTTCTTCTCTTCTTCTTCTCTCTTCTTCTTCTTCTTCTTCTTCTTCTTCTTCTTCTTCTTCTTCTTCTTCTCTTCTTCTTCTTCTTCTTCTTCTTCTTCTTCTTCTTCTTCTTCTTCTTCTTCTTCTTCTTCTTCTTCTTCTTCTTCTTCTTCTTCTTCTTCTTCTTCTTCTTCTTCTTCTTCTTCTTCTTCTTCTTCTTCTTCTTCTTCTTCTTCTTCTTCTTCTTCTTCTTCTTCCTCTTTCTTCTTCTTCTTATTCTTTTTCCTCTTCTTCTTCTTCTTCTTCTTCTTCTTCTTCTTCTTCTTCTTCTTCTTCTTCTTCTTCTTCTTCTTCTTCTTCTTCTTCTTCTTCTTCTTCTTCTTCTTCTTCTTCTTCTTCTTCTTCTTCTTCTTCTTCTTCTTCTTCTTCTTCTTCTTCTTCTTTTCCTCCTCTTCTTCTTCCTCTTCTTCTTCTTCCTCTTCCTCCTCCTCCTTCTCCTCCTTCTCCTTCTGCTTCTGTTTCTCCTTCTCCTCCTCCTTCTCCTTCTTCTCCTTCTTCTCCTTCTCCTTCTTCTTCTTCTTCTCCTCCTCCTTCTTATTTTTCTTAATCTTATTATTTTTGTTATTGTTGGTTTTGTTGGTTTTGTTGTAGCCGTTGCCGTTGCCTTTGCTGCTGTTGTTATCAGCATCAGCAGTGGTAGCAGCATAGGGCCGGTGATAGTTGGAAATTCAAAGACGAACCATGACATCTTAGCCTTTAGAAGTGTGCTGTACCTAATTCTTATATGAATTCCAGGTCTTTAGCGTTAATAAACTCAAGAGATCCCTTTCATGTGATAGAATCCTTTGATGAGGCACCAAAGAGATGAGATTTTCTTCTACCCTTGCAATTCAACATTATGTGCCGCGTTTCCCTCACTTGCTTATAACAGATTCATGCTGTCTGTTTATGTATAAGTCACGAGTATTAATTCATAAAAGAGCGAAAGAATGCAAGTTTTGTTCAGTATCTTACAGTATGCAGTACATGAATACAATAATTTCCCTCGTCACAAATGATCCCTTATATTGAAATTATGTTTATTTTCTATGTTGTTAAGGTGCCTCAAACGAAATTCAAAATGCTTTAATTATCTTATTAAAATAAAATTTACGCAATTGACAAAAACTAAATATAGTCTAACTACACAAATCTCAGTCCACCCATCCGTCCTCCACAACCACCCCACCCTCTCACTCTTTCTATCCCTCTTTCTCTATACCTTCTCTCTGTATCCATCCCTCTATTCATCTCTAATGCAAAATTTCCAGACATCCTCTTAACATCCCTACTTCCCTCCATCCTTAACTACGTCCATCCCTCCCATTCCTCTATCTTTCCTATCCATTTCTCCCTCATTATCTTCAAATCACAGCCCACCTCAGCAGCGTAGATGGTAGCGTGTCTGCCTAAAGTTTAAGAGGTCCCGAGTTCGAATCTCGGTCAGCGTGAGTTACCTGCATAGTAAGGTTTTTTTCGGAGTTTTCCCTTATCCTTGAAGACGAACGTCGGGTAGCTCTAAGCTCCAAGGAGCCCGGACTCATTTGAGTATCATTTCACCAATTTCATTCACCGTCCGATATCAGGTAACGTTGGAGCAAGTAAATAAAAAAATGAATCAAACCTCAGACCGTCAGTCCGTTTAGGCATGCACACATTCATACATCCATCCGTCCCTCTATCGCTCCATCCCTCCACAGTTCCTTCTCTCCCTCCATCACTGCATCCAGTCATCCCTACCTTCCTCTATTCCTGCTATCACTCTCTACATACCTTCCTCTTCCATTTATCCATTGATACATAATTATGTCTGTCTATTTGTTGACTTGCCATGCTGCCTCTTTCACTATCTCTATACATGTCTACCTCTACCTCCCTGCTGGAAATACATAGAACATGCTATTAGAATGCCATTTCGCAGAAACATGCACTTAATCCTTGTTTCACATAAGCTTGCCCCGTATCTCTTAACGGTCACGTGACATTATCACATCTAATTGGCTGATGTTGTGGTGCAGACTGTTGTGTGGTAAAAATTAATTCGTTGTTTAACATGGTGATATATCTTTATATGGTGGAAGAGAATTTTCAAATTTATATTTTGGTAACTTTTGAATTAAATATATCACGCAGCAGAGTTGATTCATCTGAAATGCATGTAAATTCTTAAACGGAGTAAGGAGGAGTTTGCGTCGCTCTCAAGCACATGGCACCATAGCACGTGATTTAGCGGTAGTGATGACATATTTGTTTATATGACTTTTATCACTGACCTTGTTTTGAACTGGATTAGTCATATATCACCATTCGAAGGTGTGTTATGCCAAGTGCGAGAGCTAAATTATTTTATCGATCGTTTATTGGGCGTGTACTTATTATATGTATAATCGCAGAGACTACCGCCAGTTTTTCGCTGAAGTATCGCAAGAGTAAACCTTTAGAAAGTGGCGAAAAAAGAATTGTGGTGCATGTGTTTAATGCACTCACAGAGAAGTATCCCTCTCTGCCAGTGGGAGCAGTCGAACACCTGTGCCCTGAACTTACAGGAGTAGGAACATCGCGACGTGAAATTGAGACAACAGGAAAACTTACCACTCCAGGGACGATATTGCTGTGTGGCGAAGACGTTATTTAGGGACAATCAGACTGTACCGAGATACAAGTCGCAGAATGTGCTACCTTGACGAGACTTGGGTGAATGACGGACAAACGACAAGTATGGCTTGACACGACCTTTAAGTCTGAAAGAGAAGTATTTTTGCTAGGTATGTGTGCTGATTTTAAAAACTCCCAGTTGAAAAGGCTGAAGGAATTTCATTATAAACTTGTTTCAGTTTGATTCCTCATTCATTCAGTTTCATCTTGCTCAGTTTCATTATAAACTTTATTATTTTTGTATGCCTTCATATTCTTATCTGTATGATTTTGTTTATCTCCCTGGCAGTTATTATGACGTATACTGCAGATTTGAATGTGACGGGAAGGCACCACCTATGGCCTATGGCGGGAAAGCATTAGCCAATTAGGTTGAGGGGGAAGGCAGTTGCACGCGGAGTGATATATGTCAGCGGGGCAAAGTTATATGAAACAGAGGTTCTTATTACCTGCAACGTAATGAAGAAGGCGGATATATATCTACTACATTGGTAGCTATGACAATAACTTATGGTAAGAAGGTATATTTCAAAGAAGAGGGAGTGTGAAATTCATATGAACGGAAATTTCAGATGTGCTGAAAGGTGTAATCTAATATTATATTTTCTATATTAACTAGGATTCATTTTATGATAAAAATTTGACAAGCAGATTTCTTATTTCTCTTCATCAATGCAGATAGTTTACAGAAAATACGTGTTTTGACATTCCATGATTCCAAATAGAGTATTTTTGAAAAGACTTTGTGTTTACTTTAGTGTGCGCTTCTGTTTATGAAATATTAACATTATTGTGCCAAGGAAGTGATAAAAAGATTTGAAAACAAGGATATGGATAAACAAAAGACATAACTACTAAGGTGTCGTAAAATGAATGGTAAATTGAATCCAAAAATATTTAATGTTTGTGTTAAATTTAGTCCGTTACAGTTGTCTAAGCGGTTGCAAAGTGTGCTGTGACAACAGGGCGTTTTATGTCATGACGCAAAATAGTCATACATACTGTTCAGGGAGTCAAATAAGAACCAGTTCCTATTACGCGAATAACTTATTCTGATGATTTTGACTGACTAAAGTTAGTAATGCATTGATTCAGCCTTTACGGAAGTACGGTAGCAAGGAACAGTACAGATGTATGGAAAGATAGACTGACTGAAAAATTCAATGCCATAGCTGGGATTTGAACCATTGACTTACACGTTGTAAGTCGCCATTAAGGTAGTTGTTAAATGTGTTTATGAGAACTCCTAAGTGGTTTATCGGGAAAAACACGAGTCATTTGGAGAATTTCATGTCATTTCGGCACTTTAGCCATAGTAGCTCAAGGGTTAGAGCGGCTCGACAGCAACCAGAAGATGCGTGGTTCAAATCCCGGCTATGGCATTGAATTGCTCTTTCCATACTTAAGGCTTTACACGGTCATTGTGAAAGAACAATTAATTTCCATGTACAGATGTCATTTCTTCCTTTTTTATAATTACTTTTATTGATCGATCAGTAGTAAAATGCTTTACAGATCAGAGTGAAAAGAAGGTAACTGTACAGTAACATCAATAACACTCAGGCGTAGGCTAACAGGCCGCCCCCTAAATACATTAAGTTAGAACTCATATAATACTCTCTGAGAAATTATGTCAATATTGAAGATGTAAGACGTACATTAAGCACTAGAATCACTCAAATCAGATGTATCATTAAATGCAGGTCCTGTGGTAGTCTCCTGTTCAAGCGTGAGGGCTGACGCGTGCGGACGCCGATGTTATAATGCACAGCTCCTGGAACTTCTTGCAGTGTGGAAAAAAAACGTCGGGAGATCCTGCGAATGTAGTCGTGAAGAGGTAACAGTCCTAGTTCGTGATGGAGCTGCGGATTACGGATGAACCATAGAGCGTTGGTAGCGATGCGCATGAAGCGATTCTGTATGACCTAAAGACGACGCAGCTGACATGTGTGTGCGGCCCCCCACGCTTGGCAGGCATATGTAATAAGCGACGAACGAGTGATTTGTAGAGTAACAATGAAAACTGTAGGCCGAGGCTGGAACGGCGATGCAACAGAAATGAGAGTTTTGAAAGTCCCCCGGAGGCCAGTGATATAAGACGATCGATATGAGCACGCCAGGTCAGTCGAGAGTCCAAAAGCACTCCAACGTATTTAACGGGAGTTGTGAACCAAGGGACATTGTTCCTGTAGAGACGCAACGGAGTAAGCAGGTTATATCGGCGAAGAGTGAAGATTTTAGCCTCGGTTTTCTGAGGGTTGAAAGAGATCGGCCAAGAGCTGAACCAATGAGTTATGCGATCTAAAGCGAGCTCTACTACTTGTTGTGCGTGCTGGAGATTACAATAAGAATAATATAGTACTGTGTCATTGGCGTAAAGAGCTAAAGAAGTCGGAGCTAAGTCAGGAATATCAGAAATGTGTATATTAAATAGAGTCGGGGCCAAGATAGAACCCTGTGTGACACCTGTGGTAATATTACGTGGGGATGAAAGCTTTCCACCAATGCGTACTGAAAAGCTGCGGTCGTAGAGGAAACTGTGGATTAGATGTGATAAGTAATTAAGAAGACCGATGCGGTAGAGCTTAATGAGCAAACCATCATGCCAAACTCTGTCGAATGCCTGTGCCACATCAAAGATGACAGCCGTGGTATACTGATGGGCCTCGAAGCTCAGAACAATTGACCGAGTTAATCGTAATGTACAGATGTTTGTTTCAGACGTGGTGTATGACGTAATGTAGCGCAGCAGTTTATGGTCGAGTACACTTGCTTAGTTGTAAGAAAAAGGGGTATATGGCTAGTCATCTGTCATCTAACACAGTAGCTTTATCAGCAATCTGATGGCGAAAGAAGAGATCACCCATAGAATTGATTCACATGACGTCACTAGCACACAAGTTCATGCGCCACGTCTAAAAAGTACATCTGTACTTCAGACAGTGAAGAATGCCGTCGAGTAGATTCGATACTAAGCAAGTAAGTCAAAGTGAAGGGTAAATATTTTAGGAGGGACTCAATTTACTACCAGGAAAACTAAGTGGGGCTCAGTTGTATTTCACTGATATTTAAATGAGGATGAATTTACCAGTCCAGCGAAAAGTTCTTATCAGCCATATACTCTTATACAAGAACTTTGTCGAGAATTTTAGCCATCTCAAAATTACTAAACGAATTTGATTAAAATACAAGAATTTTAAGGTATATTTACCTCCTACGCAATCCTTATGTGCAATTTTATAAAGGTAACATCTAAATGCCTCATCATCCTAGACAAGATCTGTGCAACTGATAACCATATGGGGTAGAAAAGAAATCATACCCAATAAAAATAATATAGTGCGATCCAATAAGCCTGAACCACTTCAATACGCCATAACCTTTGAACTAATAATAGGATACAAGTGCAGCTTTGGCAGAATATAATACACAATTGGGAGATTACATTACAATATTTACATCTCAGAGAAAATTTTGGAATTGTCCTCCACCAGCATCTATACATGTTTATACTCGTCTCATCGTATTCTCTGAAATTTTTCGGAGAGTATACTCGACAGTGTTACTTATTTCGGTTCGAATTGATTCCTTGAGAACGTCAACTGTCCTTGGCCTATTCTTGTACACTCTCTCTCTCTCTTGTACAGTTTTTTTTTTTTTTTTTTTAATAATCGAATAATCTCAAAAGGTCGCTGGCGCACCAGATCTCCGTACCTAACTTCGCTGGAATTTTTCTTGTGGGGTGTCTATAAATGAGAGTGTACAAGAATAGGCCAGTGACAATTAATGTTCTAAGGGAATACATTGGAATCGAAATAAGTAGCATTGGCGAGCATACTCTTCATAAAACTTCAGAGAATAGGGTGATACGAGTGCAAACATGTATAGATGTTGTTGGAGGACACTTCCAACATTTTCTCTGAGATGCAAATAGAGTAATGTAATCCCCCAATTGTGTATGATATTCCCCCAGATTTCAAAGTTTGTCCTACTATTGGTTCAAACGCTATGGTCTTTTGAAGTGGTTCAGGTTTATATGGATCGCACTGTACTTCACTGATATTTAAATGGGAAAAATACTTTTATGTGAGACAATTTTCTAGAATTTTAACCATCTTAAGATTACTATACCAATTTTACTAATATACAATGAATTTAAAATATATTTAAATCCTGCACAACTTTTATGTGTAATAACCTAAATGTAGCATGGAAGGCCTCATCATCCTAGAAAAGTTTTGAAAGTTTTAGGCAAAATAATATTACAAAAAGAACACTTCATTAAGACACGCGATATACTTATAATAATTTTTCTCGGTTATTCACTTTCGAGATACCCCTCGGAATTACATTGACTTTTTCAATATTTATCTCCTCAACAAATATTTAGTTATTCTTTCTTTCCCTTGACCATGCAAAGAAAATTTAACGTCTAAGTCATTTTAAGGTTTTGATTATCATTTGAAGCTTACTGCATACATACAAGAAAATTAATATCAAGTTTATTTCTGGTACTTTTAAGAAGAATATATAGGAATATGACTGAATTAATTAATTATTTACTTTACATATCCCAAAATTTTACACTTTACAACTTAAGGCTACATTTATTTATCCATACGTTGTTGCTACCTTGGCTTACATGACACCCTGGACTTCTGCTCTGCCAGGTAGCTCTTAACCTCCATGCGTCCTTGTTACTTAACTAGTCCCTTCCTCCCCCCTCATCTTCATTTCTTATATTCTTTACATTTCTTGTCCATATTTGTTTTTACTTTCTGCAAGAACTCACCAACACATCTTACCTTCTTCTCCACCTTTCCTGTTAACATTTTTGTAGTAGCCATCTTCTTCTCCACTTTCTCCTATTTTTCCTCCCAAACCTTTTTTCTCTACATTGCACCCTCATTGCATTCTCTTACATAGTATTCGATGCTATCTTTTTCCACCACACGTTTTACAAATTCCCCTTTTATCTACCTCTTATCCCTCTTATAAATATTGTTCCTGTTCTCATCGAAGCTAGCCCTTCTCTCTTGCCTATTGTAGTAATTTACATATGCACCTCGTCACAGTTTATTTTTATTTGTTTGTAAAATTGTAATGATTTCATGTTTTCTAGACTTCCCCATATTTCCTGCCTTTCTACATTTTCTATTTTGCATTTTACCAGTTAACCCACACATCTAGTGTTCCTTTCCTCTGGTCTCCATATATGTAAAATTCCTGTGTTCTCCTTAATGCCTTCTATCTCTGCCCACCAGATCTTTTGAGTTCTCTAATCTCTTTTGCTGTGTCATGCATTATTTCATAATTTCCCCTTCTCCTTTAGCCAAGCATCTATACCAGAATGTTATTCTTCTTTCCATTATTATTCCATTTCTTCTTGTATTTCCTAATTCTACTAAATTATTATTATTTGATATATATAAGGGCGCACAACTACAACGGCCATCAGCGCCCTTTAAAAAACTAATCATGGCAAAAGCCTGATATAAAACTTTCTAAAAACTATACAGGTGTAACAAAACCTATTAATGATGATAGTTTCTCGGGCTAACAGCTAAAAGCCTATTAAAAATACACGTACATAAAAAACATTAATCAAACCCTACTAAAAATTTCGTTCACTATATCCTAAACTCTAAACTAGACAAGAATCTAAAAACCTTCTCCACTGGTCTCCACACACGGCCTACACGTGGGTGGGCCTATTGACCGTCTCCCTCAATCACGAAGAGGAGCCCACACGAGGGAGACTGTTGGCTCGGGACCCCGGGTGCGCCAAACCCGTACCTTCCAAAGTAGGCCCCTGGGGGGGTAATTCTACTAAAGCTACTTTCCTAGGTGCTGATCTTGGTAAGCCTAGTAGCTCTTTACAAAACTTCTGTAGTTTTGGTTCACCGTCTTGTTTACCTCTGTGCCCCTAAATCTCCACTGCATACAACATTTTAGTGACTATGAGAATAGTTTATACGAGGGCTGTTTTTTTTTTTTTCAACCTCCGATCGCTCCATGCATACGCTACGCGGGCAGCAGAAAGCGGGTATGCGCTGTCGGCGACTGCGCAGCTCTCGCACTACACACTCCGCCATTGTTGACATTCAGTCGTCAGTCGGCGTTGTGCTACAGCCACGTAAACATGGCCGCCATTATTGATGCTCCCGCCAAGTGCGAATTGCGAAGTGTAACTTTACGACGTTTACGTAGAGCCATTCAGAACAAACGAAGAGGAAGGCTGACTGCTGGAGTTGTTCTGATCCACGATAATGCCCGTCCACACACTGCGGCAGCAACTCAACGGCTTCTCGACCAATTTGGATGGGACATTTTCGATCATCCGCCATACAGTCCTGACTTAACACCCAGTGACTTTCACCTTTTTCCTTAACTGAAGACGTGGCTTGGTGGGAAGCGATTTCAAACCAATGAGGAACTTCAAACGAACGTCAAGGACTACTTGAATTCACTGGCGGCAACTTTCTTTGAAGAGGGAATTGAAAAGCTTGTCCACAGATATGACAAATGTCTCAATCTCTTCGGTGATTATGTCGAAAGGTAACCATAAGTGTACTATTCTTTTGGTAATAAAATTATTGTTTTATATGAACTTGTGTTTTATTTATAGCCTATCGGAGGTTGAAAAAAAAAAAACGGCCCTCGTACAATAGTGGAGAATGAAGAGAACTTTTGCCTGTTTGTGCAAACTGATTTAAATTTCAAAGAGGTCACACAGAGAGTAGATGTTAAACCACTTGTCTACAGATTAAGCTTACGGTATTTCTCCTCTATCCATTTCTACAAATGCGTATCTCCATTAATATAAAGGAAATGGGATAGTGACCTTTTGTAAGAATATTTGTTGAAGTATAGAGGAGAAAGCCATGGAAATGCAGCATTATTACTTTGAAGTCATGATATATGAATTGCTAGCAGCATAAAGTGAACTTTGGTAAATAATATGGTGAGCGAAGCAGCTATCATCCTGCTTTGCTGCAGGCTTTCAGAGCATCTCCTGCTTCTCTTTATGGCGCATCCTGTCGTTAGGAACAGCAGATATCAAAAGCTCCTGTTTTTTTGGTTGACGTGATTCACTTTGATGTTCGGTACGAGGTGTTGGCGGTTCTGAAACCTTCTTCTGTTTTCTTCTGCTCTTACTCCTGAGGTTGCTAATTACACCACTGCAGCGTCGGTTTTCAATGTGACTCCTTCATTTGGAAGTAGAGAGAATTCTGTTTCCATGACAGCTTTTCATAAAAAGAAAGGTCAAAAGCTCGAACAAATGACAAACCCCATCTTAGCTAAGCCAAATTGTCGAGATAACACGTTTGTTTCCTAAGAGTATATTTAATATGCTATATTCAAATAGATACAGAAACACAGTTTTGCGAAAAATTTATGTTTTATAAAGTCAAAATTTTACGCAAGAAATTTCTATGAAGAAGTACTACCTTATACGTGATGTAAAGAGTAAATTAAGTTGGCAACACTAGATAAAAATTGAACAACGCAGAGAAACAAAATGATACGTTTTGCTTTAGACCCATATGTAACTGAATATCAGGAAAATCTGGCGAGAAGCTTGTAAATCGTTCATTAAATCAAAGAGGGCCTAAATCACAGCTATAGGTGATTGACTTCAAGGTTAGCAAATGTCAGGAGCATGCACACATGTTAAAACCTCAATCGACGATATTTTGCTTTATTCGTTTATTGTTCTATGCGTTTCATAGCCCCTGCTTCCGGTTGACGACTTACCTACCTACAACTTTTGGAATTATGGTATCCATATAAACTCAAGTGTCTACAGTCGTATCAAAGAAAATGAGACCAACGATCCTAGAAGCTGACACCGAGCACCATACTCCAAACTTTACATCATGCGGCGTGGTTTCGTTTATCACTTGGGGGTTTACAGCAGCCCAATATCTGGTGTTTTTGTGCGTTTATGTATCCGGACAGATGAAACCATGCCTCATCTGTAAACCACGTTATGGGGAGAATGTCTGGACGTGGAATAAGAGTATCCTAAAACCATAAACAGTTGCTGAATCGTTTATCGTAAACTGATTCTTTCAGTTGTTGTACCATATGTACTCTTTTGGCCTTAATCCCGATTTCTTCGCAGCTCTTTGATATGTTCCATATGAATACCCTGATACCTGTTTCAGTCGACACAACGATTTGTTTGGAGAATTCAATAGCCTTCTGGGAATATTTCAAACAGTCTCTGCAATCAATGACGGTCTATGTTTTCCACTCTCACTAATCAGTATACCAGTTGTCTCCAGCTTTCTTACGAGCGCTAAAATTGTTTGTTGCCTTTGTCGGAATATCGCGCACACTTTGAGAAACACCGTAACTCAAACTTAAGTAACTTATTGAAACTCAAATGTTCTATTGTAATTCTATATACTTGTATTACATCGCTTTATCAAACTAATTTCAAACAAATCTCTCCTATCCTATTAGACCCCTGGTTTCTGACCCAAAGGGCAGTGCCTTTTAAGTCGTAGGGAAGCAATTCAGCAGCCTTCGAGAGCTATTCATCAATTTTCGAGTACTCTTTGTGCAATATTAATAATTGAAGGAGCCAGAAACAGAAGTTGCTACTAATGATGATGCACACATCATCAATCACAATGGCGAAAATGCATGAGTTTGGTTTTGAATTGGTTTCTCATTAACCTTATTCACCAGATTTAGCCCCAGTTCAGTTCTTCTGATCCCAAACTTAAAAAAAATTGGTTTGATGGCAAGAAATTTCCATAAAATGAGAAAGTGGGAGTCACTGTTAACGAGTGCTTTGGAGGCCTTCACGGAACCTATTTTACCAACAGGATAGAATGCGGGACCATCGCTGGACCAAGTGTGTAGTTATCAATTGAGACTAGGTCGAGAAATAAGGTGAGATGTCAACGAAAAAATATATATTCTAGGCTTTATACCAGACTTACCAAACGACCCTCGTGGATTGCACATTTTTCAGTAACCCAATTGGAAACTGTGTTTAAGATAGAAAATAATATTTTAAGTTACAGTGCAGTGCATGTAAGCCTTAATCAGTTCATAAACCATGAGTTTTGTACCAATAATAAAATACACTGAAAAATTCAATGCCATAGCCGGGACTTGAGCGGAAGATCCGTCGTCCACATTCCGGCTATGGCATGAAGTTTTCCGTCTGGTTCTACTCGTTCACAAAAGTATTATGATTTACAAGTGCCGACTCGCCACTAAAATAAAAACGAAAACTACTGTAATTTCAAATTCCGTCCAGAAAGTTAGTTCTGTTTAGTTATAAAATTAAATTGTGTACAGATAGAGAAAAATTATTTATAGCACAAAATTCTACAACTCTGACACTACTTTTCCACATAACAGCCGAAATTTTGCATTCATTTGTCATAGCGAGGCACAAGTTTTGTGTACCTTCTTCATAGAAGTTTACCGCCTGTGTCTTCAACCAGTTGGAAACATTTTCTTTCAGCTCTTCATCATTGTTGAAGTGTTGACCACCAAGGAAAGATTTGAGATGAAAAAAAAAGAAAGATAAAAGTCGCTAAGAGCGACGTCAGGGCTGTACGGGGCTGATAAAACGCGTCCCAGCCAAATCCCTGAAGTATGTTTTTCGTCGCATTTGCAGTGTGTGGTCTTGCGTTGTCTTGAAGAAACACAACACCTTTTGACACATGATATATTTCAATTCGTTTATCATTGCTAGCATTCAGAACATGAATCACAGATCTGATTTCACTAGCGGCGGGATTTTCAATCAACACCGACATTGTAAACAAACACAACAAAGTGTACGCGACAGACAGCGATCTCACAATGGCGCACGTTTCTTCTACTTGATACAGAGCGTCTACCGCGCATGAGTGGAACTGCGATCGAAGCGCTGCAGCGGTGATAAGTTGAAACAGGACTTACTTTCTGGACGCACCTTGCTGTTCCGCAAACAGTAAATCAACTTGCCAGGAACATTTTTAATAAATGCGTGTGACAATTGAAGGTGAAGAAAATAAAATAAAACTTCGTTACTACTTACCACCATAAGCAAAGATTCTTGTCCCACCCCTGAGGGAAGTCTAGCTAGGGTGAAAATCACAGAAAGGTTGTAAATCAACAGAGGCAGAAATTTGGACCAGGAGAGACGTTGAGAGTGAGTTTCCAATCTGAAACTTTTTCCCCACCTGCGTGCGGGCAGCATCTAGAAGCACAGCTAATTGCCGAAGTGCATCGACTAGCCATCACCGTCTCATTATTACCTAAGAAACATAAACAAAATGTTAATTAACTTCTTAGGATACACAGTAGAGAAATAACACTGAGAAAATGCTATACAAAACCGGATTTGAACAACCACAAATACTACAATAGGATAGTCACGTGATGTGATTCATAACATTCTGAGTTGAAAAGTAAGTTTAC
>CM060956.1:136067212-136369712 GCA_030765055.1 Mantis religiosa | reverse complement strand
ATGTGAAAAAAGTCTTGTATCTTTACTAGGTAGGGATGGATGGATGGTGGTCCTGTCGAATAACCGCCCGATGAGGATGGTGTGTACCTGAGCGCCGGCGTTTTCAGAGCGCAAGTCCCGCACCATTTGTCCAGCGCATCACTGAGCCTGAAATCGCAAATGAAGATGAGAAATAAATAAAGCGGGGATGATGGAATCGTAAGCAATAGGGAACCGTAAAGTCCCCAAATCACAGTGCCAGGCGGATGGGATTGAACCCCCAAACTTCGAAGTCCAGTTACAAAGATACAGCGTTCCAACTTGGTCGGTTAGTAAAGAAAATAAAAATTGTCCGTAGCAAAGCAAAGCAAAGAAAAACAGAGCACATGTCTGCACGTGACAGAATTCGTGGTGAACCGAAAGAAATTAGAAGTTCAAATGGACATTACACGTTGTGATTGCCTGACTTTGACATACAAAAACCAGGCGACTGGAAGTTGACCTACGAAAGTGTGCAAAAGTTTCGCTCGTATTACTAGGTCGCCTGTTGGACATTTTACGCTAATGTCATTAAATTACATTACGAAAATCCCTTCCTTTCTTTACAGAAGTTTCTCTTTGCTGCTCCTTATCAACTTCTTGGAACTTAAATCAGCTTAAGTTATAAATTTTGATGCATGGCAGAATATAACGCTTTTGATTGAGTTTAAATGAATTGCAGGAAGAGGAAATTATTCAGAGCTAAGCTTGTTTTCTTGCAGGACTTGGCTCTATTCACACTTTGACTGCAATTCACAAAACAGCAGAGTATACTGCTGAAACACAAACTTCTGCATAACTAACAATGAGATTAGATCATTAAGTATTACAGAATTGTGTGAATTATGTTTCTATGACTATCTGTAAACATTCACAATATTGATAGAGTCGATATGAAGTTTTCAATACCACGGTCGGGATTTGAACCACGGATCTTATGGTTTCTGGACAGTCGCTCTTACTCATGGAGTCACCATGGCCAATGTGTCGTCCTGAGATTAAATTCTCTCATACACTCATTTATTTCCCGATAAACCACTAGGGGCTCTCGTATTCGAAATTCACCGTTTGTGGCGACTTACTATCGTAAGTACTTGAATCCCAGGTTTCATCATTGAACTCTTATTATTTTAGTTAACTGATGGAACATATTCATTTCTTCACACTAGCCTGTATAGGTTAAGGTATTTTATTGATAGAGTCGACATGAAGAATTCAATGCCATGGCTGGGATTTGAACCATGGATCTACTGATTTCTAGACAGTCGCTCTTACTCATTGAGCTATCATAGGTAATTTTCCGTCATGACATTAAATTCTCCAATTGACTCATTTATTTTCCCGGTAAACCTCCAGGGGATCTTGTACTCGGGATACACCGTTTGTGACGACTTACTAATGTAATTGACTCCCAGCTTTCATCATTTATCTCTTATTATTTAGGCTGATTGAAGTAAATTAATCACTTCTTCACACTATCCTGATATGCAATTGCAGACTTTAATGCCACGACGGCAAGTTGGCCTTGATAGCTCAATGGGTAAGAGCGACTGGACGGAAACCAGTAGATCCGTGGTTGAAATCTCGGCCGTGACTTAGAAATTTTAATGTCGAAGGATGCAAAGTGGGTGCTAAATGGCAAAATGATAAAAGTGGTGCAACTTGAGATGAATGCGCTGGTGCATTATCATCCAGAAGACGAACAACTTTGGAGAGCATATCGCGTCGTTTCTTAATCAGAACTACTCGTAACTTGTCCAGAAGATTGCAGTAGTATCTGCCAGTGATGGTTTGACCCTTGGAAAGATAATCTGTAAGGATTACAGATCGTGGAGTCCCACGACAGTCCCAGAAAACTTAAAGTATGACCTTCCCATCTGATTTTTGCACCTTGACCTTTTTGAGATGGGGGAATCGGCATGTTTCCATTCCATGCTCATGGATTTTGTCTCTGGATCATAACGATAGATCCAGAATTCATCCCTGGTTACCAGGCGATCATAAAAATCATCATCATCCTGTTCCAACAGCATCAACATCTGTCTTGAAAAGTTACGCCATGTTAGTTTTTGGAAAGGGGTTAACGAACGTGGAACCTAGATATGTGCAGTTGGTCATGAATGATTTTCCACACATTATCATAACTAATATCTGTCTTTTTCATGATCATATGGACGGTTGCTCGTCTGTCTTTCAGTATTAAACACTCCAGTTTCTTCATTGTGACTGCATCGTCTGTCATTGATGGTCTACCAGCTCTTGGCTTATCTGTCAGGGACATGTGGCCAGTTTGAAAAGTCCTTTTGCTTTTGGAAGGCGGTTAGCAAACGTGGAACCCACCATGAAAATACCTTAGACATGTACAGTTTGTCATGAATAATTATCCACACACTACCATAACTAAGATGTGTGTGATTCATGATAATTTGGATGGTTGCTCGTCTGTCTTCCAGTATTATACACTCCAGCTTCTTCACTGTGACAACATCGTCTGTCATTGAAGGTATACCAGGTCTTAGCTCATCTTTCAGGGACATGTGACCAGTTTGAAAATCCCTTTTCCACCTCACAATAGTGTCATACAATGGGCAATCATTTGCATAAACAGCCGTCATCTCGTCATGTATTTTCCAGCCAGTTTTGCCCTTCATATACAGAAATACAGGAACTTGATCCCACTACGAGCCTCAATTTTCTCTATCTTACACCTCTGTCATTTCTGGCACTCAGTGTGAAAAAACAAAATGACTAAAGTCACTGAAACTACCAACACTATGTTCCGGGGGATCAATGATGACACTGCAAAATTCTCATTACTTTGTCACAAGAACTACCGGGTGATAAAGCTTTAAGGCACTTCCTAATACATTATACGCTAGGAGTTTCAAAATTCAGTCCACGAGATTAGAATCTTGAACTTCCGATAAACATCTTCCACATCCAAAAGGGTTTGAACCCTTTGTTGTGTACAGAATAATTCTCAAGGTTTACGAACGAAGAAACTCCCACCTTACGTAAACTGGTGAATGTTGTTAAAGAAAAGATCCGTTTTGAAGTTATAAAAACACTTTCTGAAAAATGCTTAAGGACAGTGTGATGTGTGAATGCCTCCAAAAATCGCATTTTTGTTTTATGTCTTATAAAAATCTGCAAGATTTTACGAATTCAATGATATATTGCATTATAGGTATTCTTAATATGTAAGCCTTTTAAGTGGTTATTTAAATATGGCGTCACCATGTCCACGCCCCCTTTTAAATACATACATAACCATTGAAATTAAAATTGTCATAACTTTGTGATTTATGGCAGCAGAACTATGGGGTAAATTTTAAGCTTGTTGTTGGTATCTCTGCTGCAGATGTGGCTGCATGTGTATTTGCAGAAAACTCTCATAATATGTCGAATTGTTTACATTTGAAGTACATGTGTACTATAGTTGCAGTTTTGTTTACAGTTCAAATTATCGACTTAAGTGTTATTTATTCAAGGTTATTTGAAACTTTGCTATAAATGTGGGTAGAGTAAGGGCGTTTTGGTTGGAGAAAGGCAGCGTTTTGTCGTAAAAACACGATAAACAGTGATATTGAAAGTGTATCTAACCTTCCTAGTTGATGTAAATTTTCAGCTTCTAAAAAAACATTGTCTCACTTTCAACCAGATGATTACAACAGCTTTTGCGTAGATAACAGTGTAGCTCAGAAGAGTTTTGTAATTTTAGAGCTGTCATTGTTATCCAAACTGTTGCAGAAAAGTACAGGATTATGGTGCAGGAATGTTGTAACTTTTGGTGAGTTAGCTGAAAAACCTATTGTTTAAGTTTTTTTTTGCATTTTCCCACAAGTTGCAATTTTACATGTTTGGGTACACATTTCTCAGAAACCACTTGTGTTAGAGGTATGAAACTTTTCGTAGTGTCACAAACCGTTATGTTTAATAAAATGGCCGTAAAGATATCTTCAGTTAAAACATTTTGAATTTAAAAATATAAAATCTGTGCAGTTTAAGGGAAAGAATAATGGTACCAAATTCAACATTTGTTTTCTATATACTTCACTATATAAAAATTCTAACACGGTCATTTTATGCATCACTGAGTACTTTATTTCTCCTAAAAATTGGATTCTTTATGAAAACAATTATGGCGGTTATGTGTAACTAAATAATAACATGTGTTTAGAAAATTTCGTTTGTTTACGTCATCTTAGAAAGCATCTGAGAAAAGTTATGAATTTATATTACATGCTTTGGTTTATCAACATATTAATAAATAGTTGCTTGTTAGATGGTATGAATTGCATTGCCCTGTGACAAAGCAAACCCATGAGTTTTGATTTTTCAAAAGTGTGTGCTTTGTGTTTTCCACACGTCCCTCTGTCCTTAAACACATGGGGTATTGATTTCGCAAGAAAAAACTATACTGGTGTTATGTACACTGTGCTTATATTTTGATGGTTAGACCAGTGGCGGCTGATGGGTTAAATTATTTGTGGTGCACAAATGAAAAATAAAATACTCACCTATTTATACAGATTCTCTGCTCTACTCTCCTTAGACCTGGCGAATCTATCAATAACTTTTGCGTTCAAGTCGCTGATTTCATAACAAAATCTCTCTCAATTGAAAGCATTGCTACTGCTGACAATCGGTCCTGTGACATTGTGTTCCTAAGGAAATATTTTATTCTTTTTAAAGTTTAGGAACAGCGTTCTGCTTCAGCGGTAGACATTGGCATAGTTAACAGTACTCGGAGGAGTTTGACATATTCGCTGAATGTAGCACATAAATTGTTTTCCTTATTGAAGTCCATCATGCACAAAGCGCCGGACATTCCACGAAATTCCTCTCGACTGTAAATTACAGTCAGTTCTCTACGAATTTTTGTTCCAATGATAAAAGGACAGAACCTTATTGTTTCTCTAAGGGAATCCTCTGGAAATGTCTTAGAAATGTTCTTGATGAAACAAAGTTGAGGATATCAGGTGCCGCGTGAAGCTCAATCTGTCCTTTGCTTCTCTAAGAATGTCACATACTTCAAAAGCTTCTCCTCTTTTCACATCATGATCTTCTATTCTTCTCCTCTTAATTGCAGTTTCTTCGTGTTCCTCGATATCCAATCTATTTCTTACCTTTTGCACTTCCCTTTTAAATGCGTTTAGCTGGGCGATGGCAAATGTGGCATTGCAGTCTCGTTTCTGCAGCTGATTGTACAAAATGTCCACATGTGGCATGATCTTGTAAAAGAAAGACAGCCAGAATACAAAATTATAATCTTTCAAAGTGACCATAAACCCATAAACCTGAACAAGTGTGGCGTTGTTGTTTAACAGAGCTCTCTTCGAATAACCTCCATGCATTTAATTAAATTCTCCCTGTGTTCGAAAAGCAGAGCACACAGAAGCTAAGCCTGAAGGTCACGCTATAGCCGTTGCTAAGAGTAGGAGGAGCTAGGTTTATAAACCTCCATTTAAGCAATGTATAAGAAGCCACTCCCATTACTTCACCTTCACGCAAACCCCTCAGAGAGCCAACATTTGGGCGAAAACTAAGGTTAACTCTTCGCTGCAAACCTGCGGCTCCTACAGCTAACCTCTGTTTAATTCGACTTCTGCGGTCATTTGCAGCTACAGACGATAAGCGTAATTGAAACATGTTTGTATATAAAGCAATGCAAACAAGTAGAGCTTTAATGTGCAAAATGCACCTGTTGTATATTCAGAATCAGTGGGTGTAGCGCAAACCTGCAACCTTATGGAGGAACCGCCCCTGGGTTGGACTGTACTGTAGTATATTCCTGCTATCACCAACCTTTCTAAACTGAGCCATGGGTGATCCTCCCCGCCCCGTCCAAACAACTGTGCTTATTCGTCAGACACTGATACATAATATTGATGCTTACAAAATAGCGGTTTGAACCCACAACCCTGTGATCAGTAGGGCAGTTCCTAACCAAAAGAGTCATCCAGACAGACGATAATATCTTGTGCCCCACTTATAGTACAATCTCATTGTTGCAGTTAGCCACATGCATCTGACTTGGTGACCAAGTTGAAAACTGTGTGTCCATAGCAACGTAACGTAGAGTTCCCTTGGGAAGCCAGCGGTATCATTACGGTAGCTGGCACGGGATCCAGGCTCGACCTTAAACAAGCACACTGCGTCCAATGAAGACCCTTAATTAAACTCTCTTGGGGCAGTACCAATCTTCCCTTCACCACGCTCGATAGCCTTGCCCCTTTTTCTAACCCGTCTGCTAATAGTAATGAAAAAACGTTGAGTCCTTTGTTAGAAAAGGTGTGGTCTAATACTTTACAAACGAATTAATTTATAAAGAGCACAAGTGAACAGAATTTGGTGTTGCAAAGATGTGACAAGCCTTTCTATTTTTATTAATGGCTATCTAGTACACCAAATGACATTTTCCTGAATTTATTCAACATACATATTAGTTTATTTAAAATTCTGAATACACTTTCTTCTGAAATACATATATAGCTTCTGATACATAATTAACGCAGAATTATAACTAGATAACAAACGCGATGTCTGCAGACATATAACATTTTACCCCCTTCTATAACAATTTTAGTTTGAAGGTCTTCATTTTTCTGTCTAAATAAAGTTTTGTATAGTGTGATCCAAATAAACCTGAACCATGTCAATAGGCAATAGCCTTTTAACTAATAATATTACACAGTACAAGTTTGGGAGAATATCTTACACCATAGAGAGATTACATTGAACTATTTACATCTTACAAAAAATGTTGGAAGTGTTTTCCACCAGCATCTATATATGTTTACACTCGTCTCATCATATTCTGACTTTGTGGGTTCTAGAATTAAAAGTCAAATTCAACATGTTCTTTATTTCCGTAGAAATACACTGTTCAATTCACACGTAACAATATTACATCACCAATACAACACAATCTTCCAAGGACGATTACAATAACAAACAGTGATAGCAGATTACATCATTAGCTGTCTCTTTATCTCACAACACTGCTTCACAACTCAACTCGCTGTTTACAAAAACTGTCCATCTGGCGTGTCACAATCGCTTATATATCTCATTCATAATTCGAGAGACTTCTCGAGAAAATAAGAAAAACAACTATTCTCAGTCAAAAGAGATATCTCTCGAACCTTCCAAACATGAAATCCTAGCTGTGCCGGCAAGTCCTTTCACCTCTGTAATAAACTATACGTCTCTTGTTTATTGGTGCTATCGTCAGTTGTAGGCGCTAGCCGGCTATCAGTTCCTTTGTGTACACTAGCCGCGCGATTGTTAACTGCTTATGCAATCTCGTGAAACAATACCCGCCGTTTGTTTTCTATTTGTGCCGAAAATTTTATTCTTATTGCCGCGACAATTTTCACTGAAGTTTTACGGAGATGATATCGAATTGAGAGAACGTTACTTCCAGCAAGATGGAACAATGCGTCATATATCTTATGACGCCACGGAACCTGTTACCAGCTTTTTTTATAACCGAGTGATATCAAAATTTTTGCGCCCCCCCCCCCCCCCAGAAACCATGACCTAGCTTTCCGGATTTTTTTCTTGTAGAGGTATCTAAAAGTAGACTATACCAGAATAGGCCACGGACAATTGTCGCTCTCAAGGAATCCAGTCGAACCGAAATAAGTAATAATGACAAGTATACTCTGCGTAAATATTCAGAGAATATTAGGCGATGAGTGCAAACATGTATAGATGTGTGGGGGACACTTCCAAAATTTTCTCTGAGATATAAATAGTGTAGTGTAATCTCCCAATTGTGTATTATATTCTCCCAAAGTTACACGTGTGTCCTGTTACTGGTTCAAAGGTTATGGCCTATTGAAATGCTTCAGGTTTATATGGATCGCACTGTATATTGCTTTATTCAGTTTTAACTGCTTACTAGGTATTCCTTGTTAGCAGTGTGACCCTAGGAACTCCTGTAAGTTTCTCAAGAAGGGACATCATCATCGTCATATTCATCATCGTCGTCGTCGTCATCATCATCATCGTTTACGTCATCGTCATCATCATCGTCATCGTCGTCGTTATTGTTATTGTTATTGTTGTCGTTATTGTTACTGTTATTGTTGTCGTTATTGTTATTGTTGTCATTTTCGTTATGTCTGTCATTATTGCTGTCGTTGTCGTTATTGCTGTCGTTGTCGTTATTGTTGTCGTTGTCGTTATTGTTGTTGTCGTCGTTGTCGTCATTGTTGTCGTCGTCGTTGTCGTCATTGTCGTTATCGTTGCCGCCGTCGTTGTCGTTGTCGACGTTATCGTTGTTGTCGTTGTCGTTGTCGTCGTCGTTGTCGTTATCGTTGTCGTCGTCGCCTATGTTGTCGTTGTCGCCGTTGTTGTCGTTGTCGTCGTTGTCGTTATCGTCGTTGTCGTCGTTGTCGTTGTCGTCGTTGTCGTTGTCGTTGTTGTCGTTGTCGTATACGTTGTCGTTGTTGCCGTTGTCGTTGTCGTCGTTGTCGCCGTTGTCATCGTTGTCGTCGTTGTTGTCGATGTTATTATCGTCGAAGTTGTCGTTCTCGTTGTGTTGTCGTCGTCGTTGTCGTTGCCGTTGCTGTTCTTGCTGTTCTTGTTATTATGATCATTATATCAGTATTATCATATCACCATTATTGTTGTCGTCATTACTATCATTATTATTGTTGTTGATTTTATTTTTATTGTTTGTATTGCTTTTTATTGCTTTTGTTACTTTTTATTGAATTTTATTGTCTTTTTTGTTTGTATTGCTTTTATTGTTTTATTTTTTGTTTTATTATCTTGTTTTTTTTTTCTTTTACTTTTTTGATCTTTATCTTTATTAAGTAAAACTCCCGAAAATCCCGTCTATCCCTTAACTCTCCCCTATTACTCTTATTCTTTTTTCCTATAAAGAAATATTATTGTACGACTTACACAAACTTCTATCTCATTTACTGAAGTGGCAGGAAGCATAGGTGTTTTAAGTACAGATTTTTGCAGAAGTGCGTTTAACACTTCCAACTTTTATTGAATAGGCTCTTGGTCTGTTATTGGGGAAATGTGGCATTATAAAGCGGTTAATATCTGTGCACGTTCGCTTCAGTATCTTTGAATACGTTAACTCAAAGTGAACTCGATGCCATCAACACGGTGAGAGAAGGATCTCCTTATGGGCTATTAGTTTGCACGTGGCAGGAACTGTGGTAATACACATAAAAGGAAATAGGGAAGGGTAGAAAAGGTTGAAAAACGAACAAAGGGATAAAAAAGAGTAGGTTGCCAGGATACTCTGCCACCCTGTTCTTTTTATCTCCTTGTGAGATCTGCCGCAGTGGTTTGATCTGGCTGTGGTTTGAGAGCTTACGACAAGATACTGCACTTTGGCTTTATAGATCTGGCGCAGAGATGTTTGATGTTTTGTTGAAAGGATCTTCATTGTCGAGTTCTTCAGCGTTTATAGGGCTCTACGAAAATGTAAATACAACAGGTGCTGTGGCAAACAAGGTAGTCTCATTAGGGACCCACGGAACCCTTTAAGTAATGTGGTAGATGGCTTTTCTCACAATGCTATTAATGTAAAGGTATAATAAGATCTGAAGCTTTCCTGGAGACGAATATGCTCAATTTCTTCTCGGGCAACAAGCCAGGCGAAAAGACCAATAATTAAATCGTCTTTTCACCTGGCTTGTTGCCCGAGAAAAAAGTGAGCAAAATTAAAGGTATGTTACAATGGATAAAAAGTGACATAGGAAAACGCAGCTATTTATTTTGTTACTAAATGTGCAGAAAAATGAAGTGACCTCCAGACTAATTATAAGACAGAGTCCAGGCTAATAATAACTTGCGTGTCACGTAACACAACTTAATATGTAAGTTGCAGTGTTTCTGATCTAATTGCAAATAAGATATCTGTGTCGTAATGCTTTTTCTAGTTCACGTCCTTCTGATTAATGAACAACTTTGGCTAAAGGAACAACACAGTTCTGTGGTTACGTAGAGGGAGGTAGATGCTCATGCATTGAAGAGCCTGTCAGATATATTCTTCCAAAGCTTTCGCCAAAAAATAAAATTATAAAATGCGCCTAAAGATGAGGCAACAAGAGACAGAGCGGTTGACCCAGGAAGTCACGACATAGGCGAGGGAAGGGTGCACACACCCTCTAGTCAACGGGCATGCAGTTCGGAGTCAAACCAACCTAAACTTCCAGCCCCCTAATGATAGTCTTAAATCTATCCCCACACTTCAGAAATGGAACACTGTCGTTGAGGACCAATAGCAACCGTGATTTTCTTGAAATGACAGTCGTATGTTTACTCCACGTGGAGTCTCAGTTGCCAAAGTTCCAACTTCCAGTTGATCTGTTTCATTACGTGCAGAAATTCGTTATGTGTACCGATGTGGAGACTGTGGGAGGGAAATGCACTGGTAAACAGTGGCGGCTGGTGGGTTAAATTATTGGTGGTGCACAAATGAAAAATAAAATACGGAGTAGTATTGACTCACCTGTTTATACAGATTATCTGCTCTACTCTCCTTACACCTGGCGAAACTATCGAAAACTTTTGCGTTGAAGTCGCTGATCTTCATAACAAAATCTCTCTCAATTGAAAGCATTGCTAATGCTGACAATCGGTGCTATGACCTTGTGTTCCTAAGGAAAGCTTTTATTCTTTTTAAAGTTGAGAAAAAGCATTCTGCTTCAGCGGTAGACATTGGCATAGTTAACAGTACTCGGAAGAGTTTGACATATTTGCTGAATATAGCACATGAATTGTTTTCCTTCTTGAAGTACATCAAACTCAAAGCGCCGGACATTCCACGAAGTTCCTCTCGACTGTAAATTACAGTTAGTTCTCTACGGATTTTTGTTCCAATGATAAAAGGATAGAACCTTATTGTTTCTCTAAGGGAATCCTCTGGAAATGTCTTAGAAATTTTCTTAATGAAACAAAGTTGAGGCTACCAGATACCCCGTGAAGCTAAATATGTCCTTTGCTTCTCTAAGAATATCACATACTTCAAGAGCTTCTCTTCTTTTCACATCATGATCTTCTATTCTTCTCCTCTTAATTGCAGTTTCTTCGTGTTCCTCGATATCCACGGTATTTATTACCTTTTGCACTTCCCTCTTAAATGCGTTTAGCTGGGCGATGGCAAACGTTGCATTGCAGTCTCGTTTCTGCAGTGATTGTACAAAATGTCTACATGGGGCATGATCTTGTAGAAGAAAGACAGCCAGAATACAAAATTATAATCTTTCAAAGTGGTCATAAACCCAGAAGCCTGAACAAGTGTGGCGTTGTTGTTTAACAGAGCTCTCTTCTGAATAACCTCCATGCATTTAATTAAATTCTCCCCGTGTTCGAAAAGCAGAGCACACAGAAGCTAAGCCTGAAGGTCACGCTATAGCCGTTGCTAAGAGTAGGAGGAGCTAGGTTTATAAACCTCCATTTATGCAATGTATAAGAAGCCACTCCTATCTCTTCACCTTCCCGAAAACCCCTCAGAGAGCATACATTTGGGCGAAATCTTAGGTTAACTCTTCGCTGCAAATGTGCGGCTCCTACAGCTAATAACGGTTTATTTCGACTTTTGCGGTCATGGGCAGCTACAGACGATAAGCGTAATTGAAACATGTTTGTATATAAAACAATGCAAACAAGTACAGATTTAATGTGCAAAATGCACCTGTTGTACATTTTAGAATCAGTGGCTGTAGCGCAAACCTGCAACCTTATGGAGGAACCGCCCCTGGTGGTAAATGCAAATGAAGTAGTTCATAACTTTCAGTCACGTGAAAATAATCAAGGTAATGGCAATAGTGTGAATAGCTGGACCGAGTAAAATTACTACAAAAGCCTCAAAAAACAAAGTTATAACAGCAACTGTTTCTAAGTAAATTCAAGCGCTTGTTTTGAACACATATAAATATGTGCTGATAAATAGTATTGGTAACGGTTCATGCAATGAACCTGATAAATTCTGGGTATTCTCAGAAATACACTAAGAAATATTGTGACGAAAGGAATACCAAAGACGCTGATCAAGTGTGAAAACAACAGGAAACGTTTTTCTAAAGTAGATAATTTCACATGCGACTTAATTCGTCGAGAAATTTTTAGATTCCATTCAAAAGGGAGAGCGCCCACCTTAGATGAATTGGTTGCACATTTGCAAGAAATTTATGATTTTCCTTTTGGGCACTGCACCTTGCGTGGCCTCCTAAAGGAGCTGGGTTTCAAATACCGCACTTTGAATAAGTTAAGGGTTATTATGGAATCAAGTAGAATTGTAGCTTGGCGATATATATGTAACTAAGGAAGTTTCGCAGTAATTGACATGAGATAATTTATTTAGATGAAAGCTCGACTGTCCTCCACAGGAGAGATACTCCCCGACGGCTGAGACGCAGAGGGGTTGGCGAAGGTTCCTACACCCTCCCTGGACAGGTTTATGACACCCCATGTCAGTACAGTTGCAGACCATTTAAAACATTCTGACGGCTTCTACTATTGTAAATGAATCTTCCTTGGTTTTAGTGTATGCAGTGAATAGGGCGCATGTTGATTTAAAGGTCTGCTCTTTGTGTAACAGGCGTTCTCTGCCCCACATTCGCTGTCCTTGTCCACTGTGTAAGACAGCACATTCATTCCAGGGACCTTCTTTGCGTTGTTGGACTGTACGATACCCATGGCTAATTGAGAAAGGTAGCAACCTTGCAGAAATGTCTGGGATAAGGAGGATCAGTGTTGTAAAACGATTATAAGGGTTCGTCAAAGGAGGCGGCCGAAGTACACACGAGTTAACTAAACAGACTTTGGAATCTCCCTGGCAGACCAGTACAACCTGGCATCCCTTCCACTAGGTCATCACGGAAACCGTCATACTAGAGGAGAAGGTGCTTACCATAAGCATATCATCCTGCCATGCAGCGCCGCTGCTCCCAGCGACACATGTACCCGAAAGAGACCACCAGATGTGAAATGATAATAGAGATGAGATTGAGGGACTTGAAATTTTTGGGGATATAATTAACCTACCTACTCTTCACCTGGTGACCTCAGAAAACGCCAAGAAAACCATGAGTCTGGTAGGCCGAACATAGAAGCGAACCCAGGCCTCCCGAATGCAGGACTTACTCGAAACTGCCTAGCCACGATACTCGGTGTACCGCCGCAGACATCACGGATGAGAAAAAGTAATTCATTGTCTTCAAAACCACACAAAACTTCAGTGTAATCTGTGAACAAAGAAATGGACGCCACATGGTAAAATTTATGGGGGTCTTCATTATTAATCCATTCACCACTCCGCTTCCACGCTCGAAGATCTACGATCCCCTTGTAGAAGAATTACAGGCAGCGATAATGTACTGAACATTTCTACGAGGCTGGGAGAGCCCTCCATCACTATTCCGAGGACCTTGAAACGGCCACAGCATCTAGGGAATTAGCAGTCGTAACCTCTTTCCATCCCTTCACATTTAGACCCACTGTTATATTTCAGATTTAGTTGTCCACGTGGTGGTTCGAGCAAATGGCCAGCAGATGGGAATAAAAAGGTTTACTCTGCTGCATGTAACATGGATGCATAGAAATGCGTAGATGTTTCGGTTTTTGTAGTGGATTTCCAGATTTTAAACTGAGAGAATTTATTTTCAGCCCTGCGTGAAGGTTTGAATACATGTTGGCAGTCCTAGGTGAGTGGTAAAGGTGAAGGAGCATGGAAATATTTCACTTGAGTGGTAGGAAGGCATGCTTCCCAATAACGGTTTACACCAGATCTTAGGTAAAGTAATTATTCTTATATTATGTCAGAAGTCTGGTCAGAGAGACCTTTGCAGATTTTGTGTCATTGCACGTCTCAAAAGTAGTTTTCTTCCTCCTTTCATGAATTAGGCCATTGGCCTGTTCCAGTCCCACTTCCACCTTAACATTGGTTTTCCTGTTGATCTTCTTCCTTTAGGTTTATATTTTAGCATATTTTGAGTGACCTACTTCAATCATTCTAGTGTGATGAGCTTTATATTTCTGTTAAATGAGAAATGCAATATGTAGTGTTCATGGCCTGCTTATACAAATCGATCCATATAAACCTGAACCATTTCAATAGGGCATAACCTTTGAACCACAAACAGAACACACGCGCAACTTGGGAAGAATATAATACACAATTGAGAGATTACATTACACTATTTACATCTCAGAGAAAATGCTGGAAGTGTCCTCCACCAGTGTATATGGATCGTTGGTTCCATTTTCTTTGATACGACTGTAGACACTGAAGTTTATATGGGTATTTTCAAGACATTTGTGGAGCAGCTGGATGCTATCGAATTGAGAGTAGGTTATTTCCAGCAAGATTGAGCAACGTGCCGTACATGTAATGACACCATGGAACTTGTAAGCAGTTTCTTTGGTAATCGAATAATCTCAAATGACCTGTGGTCCCAGATCCCCTGACCTAACCTCACCTGATATTTTCTTGTGGGGAAATATAAACAATAGAGTGTACAAGAATAGGCCATGGTCAATTGATCCTCTCAAGGACTCCATTGGAACCGAAACAAGTAACATTGGCGAGGATACTCTCCGTAAAACTACAGATAATATGGTGAGACGAGTACAAACATGTATAGATGCTGCTGGAGGACACTTTCAACATTTTCTCTGAGATGTAAATAGTGTAATGTCATCTCCAAATTGTGTATTATGTTCTCCCAAAGTTGCATCTCTGTCCTGTTATTGGTTCAGACGTAATGGCATTTTGAACTGGTTCAGGTTTATATGGACCGCGCTAATCATGTTGTACCACAGGCGGTGACACTGATGACACTTGAGATGAAGATGGAGGAGCGTGGAATGAGATGCGGGGGAAGCCGAAGATCCCGAAGAAAACCCTCCGCAGTACCATGTTGTCCACAACAAGTCACACTTTGCGGTCGCCTGGGAGAGAGTGGAGGTTGATCTAACCACTCAGCCATGGCGTGGCCATCGTTTTCTGTGATATGTCCCACAGCACTAAACTTTAAGTCTTCTCTTATTTTTTTTTTTTCATTGTGTGGTCTATTCCAACATAACTACTCTCAAAATTTTCATCTCAGCTTCTTGAATAGGGCTTTTATCTCGCTGTCTTAAAACTCAACTTTCACTCTCATATGCAATAACTGGGACGGCCATATCGTTATAACCTTTAAGTATGCTCCTTTCCTTGTATTGTTCACAATGCTTCACGGCCCGCCTTGGTAGCGTGGTGGTAGCATGTCTGCCTCACGTTCAAGAGGTCCTGAGTTCGAATCTCGGTCAGGGTGTGTTACCTGGATAAGGTTTTTCCGGGGTTTTCCCTTATCCTTTAAGACGAATGTTGGGTAACTCTAAGCACCATGGACCTTGGACTCATTTGAGCATCATTTCATCCATTTCATTCATCGTCCGGTATGACTTAACGTTGGAGGACGTAAGTTCCAAAAAAAAAAAAAATGTTTTAAATAGTTCCACATACACAAGTGTTGGTCCTTGGGATTCCTTTTGTGAAAATTATTATCAAAGCGTTTCAAAACGGAAATCATACCAAGCCTAACAGAGATACAATCTTTAAATGGGGTGGCATAAGGTATGCGGGCCTAAAAGTCCTTTAATGTTATTATGACTTCGTGAGAAGGAACTGAATACCAGAGGACCTTCAAAATGAGAAAGTACTAAAATACTAATACATTTAAAGCACTAACAAAAGATGATTCGGACATCTTCTTCACTTTGGAGATTAGGCCTGCGGTGCATGATTAAAGCAGGAAAGGTGAGGTTCAAATCACCTCCTTCCACCTTCTGTGATAGAGTCGCGCGTTTACCTGTGGTTACCGCGTTCCAGTGGCGCAACATTGCTATCATTCTGACGTATAGGAACTCATAAGCGCTCGCACTCATAGGTTATTTCTTAGCAGTTAACTAATGTTTCTTAGGATGACTATTGTGACGTAAGTTATGTTTTAGAAGGTCTGCAATATGTGGTACAAAAGACGAAGAGCACAGTGCCATAAGATAAGCGAAGTGGTCGGCTCTGATCTTGCTGTGATACTCACTTTTAATATAGTTCATATTTGTAAAGGTTTGTTCGCAGATATATGTAGAGCCAAAGACTGACATAAAATTAAATGGAAACAAACGTAACGTGTGGTAATCTCTGCAGGGCAAAGATTTAAATAATCCCCATCCTTCCTTCTCAGAACATTTTACTGTCGTGGAATTTTGTAGTTCCATTTGTAGCTAATGTGGGGCCTCACTACATAGAAACTTCAAAGAAGTGCAAAATAATTGGATACTTGTCACAATTGTTTACATTGTGTCATGTGTCACGTAGAAGTTATTCATACCTTCACAGTCGTATGACGTTTATTGTGAACACGGAACGCAAGCAAGAGAAATAACATAAATCTGCAACTACCAGTTGTCCTTCCCACAGTTTGAGTTCAGAGGTTCTACTCCCATTAGTCTTGAACCTGTAGGAACAAAACCCGTGCCTCTTACAACCAGGGATTTATCCGAGCTGTCCCAAAGGATGCTCGGCCTCCTCCGTGGGGCTTTCCATTGGACAAGATCTGGGTAAAAAACCAGCCCCCCATCTGGTCCTAGGACACAAGACGGGATGGAAGTGGATACGCCACTTACGCGCGCCAACACCAAAGGTGAAGGCTACCCATATGACCTCGGTGGGGCCGCCTGGTGATCTAGCACACCTTATACTAGCTTTGCAGGCTAGTACCCGGGAGAATTAATGGCTTCCCTCAACCCCCTCCTTAGACGTACCCGATTCCCACGGGTATCGGGAACACACTGCCCCCTCGAGACCAACCCACTCCGAACAACTCCCGAAGGAGGGGCTCAGATGTTCGGCCCAAGGTTCCTCTAGTAACGTCAGAGCTACCACGAGTGCTAAGGTTCCGCAGCGCCAGCACCACGGCAGCTGAAGGGGACGGATCCCTCCCCTACTGACCTTCCCACAGTCGCAATTATGCCATAAAAATTTTAATTCGTTATAAACTCCCCTCATAATTACAATTAACCGCGCTTCGTCAGATCTGTACAACGATTTGTCCAGGGCTAGAGAAAATCATGTTAATGACCTTATTTTTTCCTTTAATTATTCTTCCAACTCACAACACAATTCTTATATGCATTTCGCCATTGTACCTTCTAGTGAGACTGACTGATGCAAATAAAGCGACTAAATCGACAGAGAACAAGCTTTGCAAACTTTGCTTGATAAATTCACCTTCAATAAATGATTTCATATCTGTTCCCAAAAGTCCCGCCAGTTTATAAGAAATTTTTACCAAAATTTCAACATTAAGGTCATAAGTCCTGCCCGCCTCGGTAGGGTAGATGGTTGCATATCTGCGTCACGTTCAAATGGTCCCGAGTTCGAATCTCGGTCATGGTGAGTTATCTAGATACGATTTTCTCCGGGATTTTCCCTTATCCTTCAAGACGAATGTTGGGTAACTCTAAGCTCCATAGACTCTGGACTCATTTGAGCATCATTTCACCCAATTCATTCACCGTCCGATATAACAAGGTTGGGGCGGACGTAGATTACAAAAAAGGTGATAATTAAAAATAAATAAAATCTTAAAATCTACGTCAAGGTTCCTAATTTGTTATACCGGGACATAATGTACAAATTCTTATTTATTGAAAACCAGATAACTACAAAAACACTACAAATACAATACAAAAGTTTTCACATCTAAAACAAATTTTAAAAACATTTAAAATAACCATAAAAAATACAAAACGACTACCAATTTACAAATAATGCAAATAATGGTATCCAGTAAACATTTTTCTGGTAGCCAGCTAAATTATAAAACTACTAACTACAATATCAGCAACCGATATTTCACGTACTGGTAACCAATACGTTCTTAATACCAAATCCCTCCAAAACTTAAAAATATTTTAAAAAAAAAAAGTTTTATAATCTCTTTATAACTTGACTAAAGCTTATAAAGATACAACATTTCAATCAACAACAAATTACAAAATTTCAAAATAATTATATATAATCAATTCAATTAGTTAAACACCAATTCAGATTAACTGATCTTCTTCTTCTTCTTCTTCTTCTTCTTCTTCTTCTTCTTCTTCTTCTTCTTCTTCTTCTTCTTCTTCTTCTTCTTCTTCTTCTTCTTCTTCTTCTTCTTCTTCTTCTTCTTCTTCTTCTTCTTCTTCTTCTTCTTCTTCTTCTTCTTCTTCTTCTTCTTCTTCTTCTTCTTCTTCTTCTTCTTCTTCTTCTTCTTCTTCTTCTTCTTCTTCTTCTTCTTCTTCTTCTTCTTCTTCTTCTTCTTCTTCTTCTTCTTCTTCTTCTTCTTCTTCTTCTTTTTCTTCTTCTTCTTCTTCTTCTTCTTCTTCTTCTTCTTCTTCTTCTTCTTCTTCTTCTTGTTATTCTTCTTCTCCTCCTTCTTCTTCTTCTCCTTCTTCTTCTTCTTCTTCTTCTTCTTCTTCTTCTTCTTCTTCTTCTTCTTCTTCTTCTTCTTCTTCTTCTTCTTCTCCTTCTCCTTCTTCTTTTCTTCTCCTCCTCCTTCTTCTTCTCCTTCTTCTTCTCCTTCTTCTTCTTCTTCTTGTTATTCTTCTCCTCCTCCTCCTCCTCCTCCTCCTCCTCCTTCTTCTTCTTCTTCTTCTTCTTCTTCGTCCTCTTCTTCGTCTTCTTCTTCTACCTCACGGCTTTGGATTGTTTAACCCGTTCCTTTTCCAAATTGGTCTGCCCAGCTTTTCTTCGGTCTTCCCTGGTTTCTTCTTCCTATAGGTTTATAGTTTAAGGCTATTTTTGGTATTCTGTTATTATTCATCCTCTGAACATGTTCTTTCCATTGATTTCTATTTCTTTCAATAGTATGGTTTATTTCGTCTACTTTTAATTCTGTCCTAATAACCTGACTACGTTTTTTATCAATTTTGTTATATCTAGCTATTGCTCTTATGAATTTCATTTCTGATGACTGTATTCTCGTACTATTTCTTTTTGTTAGTGTCCATGTTTCTGATCCATAGATCAGAGTTGGTATTGCCATTGTTTTGTATAGTTTTATTATAGAGTCCTTTCTAGCTTTATTTTTAATGTTCTTTTAATTGTGCCTGTTATATAGTTAAATTTATTTATTTTCTCTATTATATCAGCTTCCCCTTGGTACGAGACATTACATCCTAAATACTTAACGTGTGATTTCTGCTCAGTTATTATATTATCTAAAATTACTTTTGATCTTACTGGATTAATTCCTTTAAATGCCATGGTTTTGGATTTATTTTCTGATATTTTCATTCCATATTCTGTAGAAATTTTATCTGGACTATACAGCAGCTTCTGCAGGTCACTTTCATTTGTGGCCATTATTATTTGATCATCTGCATACAACAATTAACTCATCAAATCAAAAATTAAATAACTTATCCAATTTATACAAATAAACACAATCTTCATAATCCCATATTAACTTAATTTATAAAAAATTCAAATAATTTACAATTTCATCTAAAATACTTTAATAAACAATAAAATTCATATTTACCTCATAATTCTACTCAAATTCTATTCACATTAAAAATAAAGTTAATATTTCAAAAATTTACCAAATTTCGATATACAAAATCTAAATAAATTAAAAATCTTAATTTACAAACCTTAAATTACAATAAAAATATTAAAATAAAAACTTTAAAAAATTCAATAATTGGAACAACTTTATTACTTAAACTTTCATAAACTTCTCATTACTTTTAATTTAAAATTACTTTTACAGCTTAAATTATCAAAGATAATTAAATACCATTACAAAATTCCAACTCTATCAAGAAAAACAAACAAAAATTTCTTTTAATTTACATTATCCTTAATAACAAATACACATAAAAAGTATTCAACATTTCTAGGGATCATAACTAACAGGTATTTTCATTTCTTCCCGTTTTTTTTTTTTTTTTTTTTTTTGTGATCCCGCTTCACCTAGAACAAAGATATGCGAAATGTTAGTAGCAACGCCTCTGACTGCTGCCTTTGTATCTCGCTGACTTGGTCACTGATGTGAGGGAAACAACATGTGTAGGGGAAGGAAGCGTGTGCTGTACAATTGAGCACGCCTGGATTAGGCACTTCTGCGTGTTCCGTCTTCACATTCCATCAGTATTCCCATCTTATTCTAGGGTGTTCTACGTCTTCGTTCACGAGGATTATATCTTCTTATTAAAACCGGTACTCTTTATTCATCCATTTTACTCATGTGTTCTTTCCAATTCTATTCATAATTTCTTCTATTATGTCCTGTAATTCATACATGCCTAGTTTCTCTCGAATAGCTTCATTTCTTATTAAATCTCGTCTAAGACATTATTTAAGTCTTGCTAACCTTAGAGTAGTCACGTGGGATACATATGTAGCCCAGCCATTTTGTTTTTGCAAGTGCAAATCTCCTTCTGCTTTTATGGTACTGGAGGTTTTGTAGCTTCTTCATACAATGTGCTATAAACGGTCAGTTGACTATAATATATTTTAGCGAGACAGTATTTTGTTGTGGAAACGTAGAGTCAGACTGAAAAATTCAATGCCATTACCGGGATTTGAACCACGGATCTTTGGGTTTCCGTCCAGCCGCTCTAACATTGAGCTACTATTGCCAGCGTGCCGATATGACATTAAATTCTCCAACTGACTCGTAATGTCATATCGGCACGTTGGCCATAGTAGCTCAATGGTAGAGCGGCTGGACGGAAACCAGAAGATCCGTGGTTCAAATCTCGGCTATGGCATTCAAGTTTTCGGTCTCACTCTACGTTTCCACAATTTAGCCTACACACGGCCTGTGTGAAAGAACAATTAACTTCCAGTATTTTTGTTATTCGTGATTAAAGTCAGTTTCGCACTGCTGGGTTACATATGTAGCCGTCGCGACCACTAATGTAAAGTTGTTGAAATGGCTACTAAGAGAAAGGTTTGTCGTGTGGAAGTTCTTGAGAACTACTTGCTAACTGCACAGTAGTTTAAGGAATTTCTAAATGAAAGTAGTGATAGTGACATCGAACTTGATGACAATTATAAGAGAGAAGAGGATCATAAGTTTGATAATAGAGAAGCTATACCTCCGACGAGCAATGGTGATCCAGGTGAGGCTATACGTCTGCAAGATCTGGGGAATGGTCCAAATAGCTGCGTGCTTTAACGCACGAGGAATAGAGGTTTAAGGTTCATCTGTTCTTGTGGGCGTTCCTTCCTCGTGAGATTACTACACGAAGCCTCATCTCTTTGACAGGTGGAAGATGAAATTGGGTGCCGGGTATCAAAACGTTAGGCCAAATTATCACAATATAGAAGCGCCCAGATTAGGGCTCTTGGAGATTACGGTCCCACTAGATGCCGATTTCAACTTTCTGGGGCTCATGACTTGCGGACTTCCGACATAATGACGGAGCTAATCCTTCATCAGCAAAAACTAATAGAATCTAACCAAGGGCTGATGTCACGTGGGAATGTCAAATCACTCTGTCAACCAATCCACACAACAAACATAACCAGTCCTGTAATATCCTGAAAAAGAAATCCTTACTGCGGCTAAACCCTTTTTTGTGGGCACAAAGAAACATTTTTCGGTCTGTATAAAGCATTTAAGCATAAAAAATGGTTGCCCGCCTCTTGGTAGCTCAGATGGTAGCATGTCTGCCTCACGTTCAAGAGGTCTCGACTTCGAATCTCGGACAGGGTGAGCTACCTGAATAAGGGTTTTTCCGGAGCTTTCCCTTATCCTTAAAGACGAATGTCGGGTAGCTCTAAGCTCTATGGACTCTGGACACATTTGAGCATCATTTCACCCATTCAATTCACCGTCCGATATGACTTAACGTTGGAGGACGTAAAGCTACAAAAAATGGATGGACAGATGACCTTTCATTTGCTAGTTGATCTCTCCGCATCGGAATTGTTACGAATCAGTTGGCCGCAGCCCCTGTAAAGTTATGAGTTGGCAAGCCAGACAAAGTTTGTTTAGAATTATCAGAGAAAACAAGCAGAGCTCTGTCAAAGTGAGTATTGGTCTGCGAGCGGTAAACGTCGAAAAGTTTTTAGCAACGCAGATTTTACGTGTCACAGTCATACAGACGTCAAACTGAAGTCCTAGATCTGTGTGTGTCTCTGTGTGTATGAATTTGTATTTCTCATGAAAATTGGTGTTGGTATTTCTCTTGGTGTGGTATGGCAGGATGGTTAAGGATTACGTGTCGGTGAGCAAGAGTACTTTCTCAGGGTGCAGCAATTATCATCAGCCAATGAAAAGTACTGCTTCAATTTACTGTGGATTGTTTATTCATACAGATCTTACTTGTCTGCTGGCTCTGTTTTTCTCACTTGCTCTCACTGTCTTTGCGTCGCCTTGTCTGTTTGATAATATTTAATCCCAACACGTTTGTAATCTAACTGCAGTATTACCTCGCCATCAGATATTAAACTAACACGTCTTGTCCCTTCTGTTGTAACCAACCGAGTGACGTTTCTCACCTCGCCGTACTCTCGACTTCATCCTAGATTTGTTTGTCTATCTCCACCCTTTTTCTATTTGTTCTCTATTTCACGCCTATCACGTGGTTTACGCTACATTTTATTGGGGGAATTTATTTCTACGATTTTACCTTATTGGTCATTTCCATTTACCGTCAACTGTGCAACAGTCACGGGCCAACCCCCTAAAGTTGTATGACCCTTTGGTGTCATAACGGTACTGCATCCTGCCTCTAAATATTTTCCTTAAACCTCGCTATTGTCTGAGGCTCCGTGGTGGCGAGGAATTTTGGGCTTCTATTGTACTATTGTTTACTTATCTGGCCCCGTCTGCACGAACTAACTTAAGGCAACTTTTTCCTTATATTTATTTCATTTGCACGTTGTTTCTATTACCATATTTCTATTTTTACTTTATTTCATATATTATTTATTCCCAGTTGCTTATTATTAATTTATATGGTTTTGACGTTCTTTCCTTACAGTCCTCTAGCGGGAGCCTGTGGTTTCCGCTTTAAAATATCCTAAATGTTGATAAGTTTCTTAGTTATTTTGAAGGAATTAGGCAATTTTAAGGTTGTATGTTAGGGATATTGGCATTTTTGCTGTTAAAATTAAATTATTCCTCTCTACTGCTACTACGAAGCAGCAGAAAAAGCAATGCCAGACAAATTGTGAGTTGCTCTACAAACTTTAAGAACGAGGTAACGAAGGTGCTTTAAAAAGTTTTAGCAGAGAACATCGTTCATTATTTCCTGGTGTATCTGAGTCTTACGACAATACTGTTGCGCAGAAGTCATCATCTCGAATAAGTTAAGAGGTGTAACTAAAAGCACAATGTTTGTTATTCTTCCTACGGCGAATAGAGCGCTCTTCAGTCTAATTAAGAAACCGAGGCGAGGTTCTTTTGTTTGGCAGCGCTGAAAGAAACATCTGCAGCAACATTTAATTAGCAAGCCAGCACAAAAGTTACGGCATTTACTCACTTTTTATGCCAATATTTCACTTTAACGCTATCTTCTCCACGGCTGTAAAACTGGTATAATGTAGCATATGAATTCCGAGCGAGCTGAGCTTAAGAGGCTGACAGGAAAACATATCGCTGACCTCTATGCATCACCTTTCATACAATGGTTCAGATAAGGGGCGCTTTACATTGAATTTATTGTTGGGTTAATCTTCACGCAAACATAATACTGTTTTTGCCACTTGCAACAAATATACTGTCAAGTTTTTACCACGTTGATACCGAAATTAAAGAATTGAAATAAGTAAAGAATCGTGATGGATTTCAAAGGAATGTTGGAACTTGGTTACAACACGTGCAGAGGTAGTTATTTTGAATCGTGTGAAGCAATATACAGTTTATGGGTGGCACAAAATTCCATGTTGTGGGCGCCAATTTTAAGCAACAATATATGTGGCGAACAATATTCCACTTGACAATACAGTTTGAAGCACCTTTGTTTAGCTCAGGGTAAAACAATGAGGTTTCTCACAGGGTAAGCGCGAATTTGTGTGAGAAGGATATTTAATGACATTGGAATGCCCATTTCCAACTTATTTATTCACTGCTTCTTATTTTAGAACATCGAAATTGAAGTTGCCGAACAAGGGTTACCAATATCCCTGTTTAGAGTTACTGACGGCAGAATGTTTATTACTCGATAAAGTTTATTCGTTCCTCAGGTATATATGAACCGACAACTATCCAAGACAGAACAAGAGGACTGCCCTAATCGCCCTCACGCCTCAGACTGCTCTAATCGGCTCCACGCCGAAGACTGGTTTAATCATCTCCTAGCCACGAACTGCTCTAATCGGCTCCACGCCGAAGACTCTTGTCCACAGCTGCGCGTGTGGGTGTATATGTCACTTTCACTTTCTGAAAGCCCTCTTTATTCAACCAAAAATCTCTTTGTGGCTGTTTTGTCATACCATTATGAATGATCCAAAGAATACCCTATTCCACAAGTCAAGTGAGCCCCTTTAGAAAACTGCTAAGGACACTGTTTCTTACATTGCTTTTGTTATAACAAATTTCCCCAAAATGCTATTCGACTTAACTGGCCTTGCACGTGGTCTAACAAAGAACCAACATTCCTTTGACATCCATCATGATTCTCTACTTATGGCAAACATTAATTTCGGTATCACGTGTAACAAAAGGCACTTTAGAAACAGAATTCTAAGGGATAGCACTTGCCTTTGTTTAAAGAGAGCATTCTATGGACTCTTAATAATGGCATCACCGAGACTAATAATCACAACGGACAGAATAGTCTCAAATGATTTTTGGTTGAATAAAATACTTCGAGAAACTGAAAGTTACACACCCACGCACAGCTGTGTATTGTGTGAGGCCAGACGGTCCGCGGATACCGGGAGAGTAAGACGTTTCTCTGTCTTGGTGGAAGACAGACCAGAAGCGATGAGAGTTTTTTTTTTCGATTGGAGGAAAAATGCATGTTACGCACTTATCCTGGGATTGGAGTGTGGGACTCCTCTGGGGAATCAAACCACCAGCCCTACCCACTAAAAAACCTCTACCGGTGAGTATTTAGGAGTGGTGCTGTGGCAGTGCCGCTGTAGCACCTGGGGATTAAAGGAAGGGCTATATTGGCCAGGCCGAGGCCTGGTCCAAGGCGAGGAATGTGGCAGGACTTAAGCACGACCAAGGCCCTGCTTACGCCCTTGCTTATTAGGAGTGGGGTGTAACTGGATTCTGGGTAATATGTCAGCGAGTAGTGAGTTGTCTTCTTTGGAAGTGAATGAGGAATTAAGGTTATTGACGAGTGTGGGGTCTCTGCGGCGGTTGGTGTTGACCTCTGGGACTGCTACTTCCTCCTTGATTAGTCTCCGGAGCATGTGTGTGTGTGTGTGTGTGTGTGTGTGTGTGTGTGTGTGTCGCGATGTTTGATTGAGAATTCATGCTTCTCCTGTTTGTCTTCTCGTAATTCTGCAAGCTCTGTGCCGAGATTCGTGTGTACTATAGCTTGATGCGCAGATGAAGTCAAGAGCTCTGTTAGAAGTTCATCCTAGTTGGTCAGTTTAGTCATTACGACCAGGAACTTCGAATGGAGAACCCGGATGGCCTTACCTAGGCCCTGGACTTCCTCCCAGTGCTGCTCCTGGCTGATAGAGTGAAGTGCTGTTGGCTGTTGAGGTTGCTGATGTGGCGGTTGTGGTGTACTCAGCTGTCGTTGAGAAGATGACGGCGCTGATGGAATAGGTGATGCCTTCCTGCAGGGATGCAGGGGGCAGAGCACCTGTCCTGTATAGTGATCGTGCCCTCCACAAGAGGCACAATAGCGACGGCGGAGGCGGTGGCCATGCGGTGAGGGAGGGAGGAGGCACCACAGTAGTGACACCTCGGTTCGGCTGCGCAGGATTCTGCTGTATGCCCGCAGGCGCAGCAGCGGCGGCATGGAGCTAGTCGGGTCTGACGGCTGGCCTTGGTCCTCAGTTCAATGTAACCAGGGTAGGCGATGACGTATATGTATGTGAAGAACGAAGTTTTATTGAGTAATAAGCATTTCACATACAGTAACTTTAAACAGTGATATTGGTAACCCTTGGTCAGCAACTTCGAGATTTATGTTATGATAAAAAGAAGCAGTCATTAAACCAGTTTGAAACGGGCATTCCAGTGTCTTTAAAACCATCCTTACTCATACATATCCACGCATACACAGAGAGAAACCTCATTGCTCAACCCTGAGCTACCCATATTATTTGTTACGAACTGTAGCCTGTGCCGTGGCTCAGTGGTTAGACCGTTTGGCTCTCACCAAGGCGGCCCGGGTTCGATCCCAGGTGACCGCAAAGTGAGATTTGTGGTGGACAACACGGTGCTGGGGGGTTTTCTCCGGGACCTCCGGTTTCCACCACCATCTCATTCCACCGGTACTCCATCTTCATCTCATGCATCATCAGTGTCACCGCCTGCGGTGCCGTATGTAGTAAAAGCGGGCGTTAAACACTACACATTACGAAATGTAGCGTCAACGTGGAACTGTGCCCTAAACATTTTATTTGCTTCAACGTGCTTGGGGTACATTTAGGTACATTTACTGAATACCGCCCAAAGATTGGACATCAAAATTCTACCACAAATATGTGTTTTGGGACTCCATAAATAAATCAATTGCTATCTAAAAGTAAGTTGTCTGTGTAATATGTACTCTCGCGGACCCATTATTTACGAAAGGTGGTGACGCTCACAAACAGACAGTCCAAGGCAGAAATAAAGAGCCTGCAGATAAACATACTGCGGAGATAAAAGTCTGCCAGCACAGATAACATGAGACTTCTGGAATGTCCCTGTTTCGTCTAGTGATAGAATATTCGATTTCTTGTTTGTTACAGAACAGGCAAAAATCCTGGATGGTCGTTTATAAAGAGAAGCCGTGGCTATTTCATCAGTCAGTCACAAACAGAGCAGTAGGAGTAAACAACAGCTGTAGTGACAGACGTAAGCAAGAGATGTAAGAAGAGAGAATTAAACAGATGTAAAGTGTTGATGTTCAAAAAAGATGTAATCAGAACGTTGTTTCTTATAGTCATTGACCTTGGTAGATTCTAATTGTGTATGTGACGGATTCTGCTACGTAAGGACAGAACAGGGTGTATTTCTGCCGAAATAAAGATCGTTTAGCATTTCTGCAATTTTGACTTTTAATTCTACGAACCCACAAAGTCACATTATGTACCAGGATGATCTGAAAAGTTTCGAACCTGAACATGAAGATGGCAGCACTCGTAAATAAAAGCTAGTGAATTGCGTTGTCTATCTGTCAACTGTCTATCTGTTGACAGTTACTCACCTAATTTTCAGCCAATCTGTACGCTAAGTTGTTAGGTATAAGTCGTTTGAGTAAGTTGATGTGAGGGTTTTAATGAAAATGGACAAACTCGACTATCGAGCTGACATTAAATATTTGCTTCTAAAAGGCAATACGCGTATGCATATCAAAGATGAGTTGGATTCTCTGCCCGGGGACTCTGCACCACCATTTACCACATTTTAACTTTAAGCAGATGAATTTAAACGTAATCGAAAGAGTTTGGGAGACGATGAGCTTTCGGGACGACCAAAAACTGCAACTACCGACGAAAAAATCGCCAAAATTCACCAAATGGTTCTAAACGACCACCGAATTAAAGTGAGAGGGATAGCAGAGGCTATGAAGATGTCAAAATTACGTGTTTGTCTCATATTAAATCAACATTTGGATATGAGAAAGCTGTCTGCACATTGGGTGCTGCGTTTTCTCACGTTAGACCAAAAACATGCTCGGATGAACAATTCAGTCGTTCTAATGGCGCAGTTTAGACGCAATAAACGTTAGTTTTGGTGCCGAGCAGTTACTATCGATGAAACCTGGATACACCATTATACGCCTGAAACAAAATACAGTCCAAACAGTGGACTGCAAAGGGTAAACCGTGTGCAAAAAGGAGCAAAAACTGTTTTTTTTTTCTGCTGGCAAGGTGATTGCTATGTTTATTGGGATATTCATGGAGTTACTTTAATTGGTTATCTTCAGAAAGGAAAAACCAATACAGGAGCATACTATGCGTCATTAGTTGACAAGCTGAATGCAGACTAGGGAAAAACGGCCACATTTGCAGAAAATAAAATCCTGTTTCAGCAAGACAAGGCACCTTTCTCACACTTCAGCGGACGCAATGGCGAAAATTCATGAATTACAGTTTGAACTGCTTGACCATCTGCCTTACTCACCAAAACTAGCCCCAAGATATTTCTTTTGATTTCCTCATCTGAAAATTGCGCTGGCAGGACAGATATTTTTATGAAATGAAGAGGTAATCACCTTCGTGAACGATTACTTTGCAGAAAAAATCACCGAGTGCTAATTTGGACGGGTTAAAGAGATGGCAGCACCGCTGTGAGAAGTGTGTAGAGTTACAAGAAAACTATTCAAAATTTATATGAAAAGGGATGTTTCTTAGTTGCTTAATTCACAGCACGTTTCATTACTTTGTTAGCAATACTATATATTAGGTTTTAAAACACTGAACAACAATGAAAATGTCTCAGGCTTAAAAATAATGAATTTACGTGTATTTCCATCTGCTGAATTCAAAAATTACAATAAAAATGACAGAAGAGCTCTTGTTTTGCAGATAAACTGACATTTTATTTTTAGAGTGATGATTTTAAGTTTGGGGGGATTTCTTTGGGAGTTGGCACACCTGTCAAATAACAAAACACAATCAGAGAGAAACTTTGGAAATTAAGTGATGCATCAGTTAAGGAAGTCATTTTTGTCGGACCACAAATAAGAGAGCTTGTAAAGGACTGTGCATTTGACCAAATTTTGGAGGGGAAAGAAAAGGAAGCTTGGGAACCCTTCAAGGGTGTTGTTCATGGATGTTTAGGCAACAAAATAGATGACAACTACAAACATTTGATGATAGAGCTCCTGCAGAAAATACCGTAACCTTGGATGCAACATGTCCCTTAAGATCCATTTTCTCCACTACCACCGAGACCTTTTCCCTCCTAGTTGTGGAGCTGTTAGTGATGAACATGGGGAGAGATTCCATCAGGACAGTTCTGTTATGGAACAAAGACATCAGAGCCGTTGGACTGAAATAATGCTTGCAGATTACTGTTGGTCTTTGTGTAGGGATTCTGCGGAACTCCATCACAAGAGGCAAGCTATAAGGCGACAAAGTCAATAGGCCACCACATGATTCTCTTCAAACACGACTATCTGCGAATTATTTTTCCAGCAATTTAGAACTCTTAGCATGTAATTACCAGTTAAAGAAATTAAATGCGCTTTCATTGTTGTTAGCATACATGTAATTAAAATGTATCCATTGCTCTCAACCCGTTAATATGTAATACTTCCACCTTGTGTATATCATAGAAACTATGGCTATTAAAAATATTTCATTGTCATATTGGTTTTTCTCAACCCAAAATTGGTAGTAATTGCCTCATGAAGTTCTCGAAACATTCAAAAAATTTTGTTTTGCTTCCCAGTGTTTTATCTGTTGTTAGTTCCACAGTCATGTAAAGTTTATAGAATTCACAAATTTCTGAAACACCTTTCTAAAGCTTTTGAGCATTTACATTTTCTGCACTGGTCCACTGCTCACCAGTTACACCTTCTGCTAATGTTTCTCTTTCACTTTTGAGCCATTTACAGTCCTAAAATATTTGGTCCACTGTTTGTTCTCCAGTATCTTGTGTTGAATGCTATCTTAAATAGATGGTAATATGTTTGTAGCTTTCCGTGGCCATTGAGAATATTTCCTATATTGGTAGTCATATTTATGTGAACTCTGAGACCTTCTTTGAACTTGGGAGAAATGATTTTGTCAGTTGTCAGTTTTTGGTGCTCTCCCATTCGGTATCCCATTATTTACACTGCACTTCAATTTAAATTTTTTGTAATTTTGATTATGAATGTCATTTTCCCCTAATTTGGGGCACTGATTCAAATTATTTCATCCATTTTCTTGTACCACGTCTAGGTACGAGGGCTATCCAGAAAGTAGATTACGTTTTCGTCTGTTTCCGCTAGGGGCGGGGCTAGCGCGGCCATCTTGGGGTCAGAGCGTTGCGCAGCTCAGTCGGCATCTAGCCGTGCTAGTGAGAGGTTCGTGCTGTGCTCCGTTCAGATACTGCGACGGTTTGAAATGTCTGCGTTAATTGAAAATCCCGCGAGCTGCGAAGTGCCTGCAGTAATAAAGTTTCTGACTGCAAAAAACTGTAAACCGATAGAAATCTATCGGCAGCTTTGTGAAGTGTATGGGGACAACATTATCACTGAAGGTGGAGTGCGTCAGTGGGTCATCAGATTTAAAAATGGCCGAACCAATGTTCACGACGAAGATCGAAGTGGGAGACCCAGCATAGTGACTGCCGAACTTGTCGAAAAAGTCGATGCTAAAGTCCGTGAAAATCGAAGGTTCACAATAACGGAACTTTCTTTGAGTTTTCCACAAATTTCGCGAAGTTTGTTGCACGAAATCATCAGCGAAAAGCTTGGTTACCACAAGTTTTGTGCAAGATGGATTCCAAAAATCTTGACAGAGGACCACAAAAATCAGCGAATGGCTGCAGCGTTGAACTTTTTGGACGTTTACCATAAGGATGGTGACTCTTTACTCGATCGCATCGTTACTGGTGACGAAACATGGGTGAAACACGTGAACTGTGAAACGAAATTGCAATCAATGCAGTGGGGGCACACAAGTTCTCCCCAAAAACCCAAGAAATGCATGCAAACAATGTCGGCAAGGAAGATGATGGCGACTGTTTTTTGGGACAGAAAAGGTGTGATTTTGGTGGACTTCCTGGAAAGAGGCACTACAATAAACTCTCAAAGGTATTGCCAAACTCTCCAAAAACTCAGAAGAGCCATTCAAAACAAGCGCAGAGGAATGTTGAGCTCTAAGATCTTGTTGATTCACGACAACGCCCGGCCCCACACGGCAAATGTCACTCGTGAAGTTCTTGAATCTTTTAAGTGGGAGTTGTTTCCTCATCCGCCGTACAGTCCCGACCTGGCACCGAGCGACTTCCACCTATTCCCAGCAATGAAGAAGTGGCTGGCTATGCAGCGTTTTGATGACGACGCACAGCTGCAAGAAGAGGTAACGAAGTGGTTGAAGGCGCAGGCGGCCGAATTTTTCGACGAAGGAATTTCCAAGCTCGTACATCGCTACGATAAATGCCTTAATTTGAATGGTGACTATGTCGAAAAGTAGTATTTGAGTGTGGCTTTCATCTGTATATAATAAAATTTGTTTCCTATACTTTGTTTACTTTTTATTCCAAAACGTAATCTACTTTCTGGATAGCCCTCGTATTTCAAAAAAGGGAAATCAAGAATTTCATATTCACCTATTAGCGCTACATATTTATACAATTCTACAGGATCACTATTATGTTCACTATTATGTGTATAAAGTAGTATGTAATTATGTCACGTTACACACAATGTATCCACATTTTATAAGTAGTGTCACCCGAACGTCGGAACTCCCTATAGAACCGGCCGGCAGTAGGGCCAGAGGGGAAGCATTTAAACCACGCCTACCCATTTGTCTCGTGTCACTAACTGAAGGGATGATTAGGGGAACGGTGGGAGCTCTGTACCGTCTATTTCACCTCCCACCAGACGTCTCGAAACCTCGAGACAATTCTGCGCCCCGCGAAGTTTCCAGAAACGGCGAGTCAGGCAGTACTAGGCGAGCAGCCGGAGAGGAGCACCGAGTGAGTTAACGGACTGGAAGACTGTGTACGGGCATCGGAGGAGTGTGCGTAACTGTGATTGCAGAGTGGACCTGTGACAGACGAACTGGTGAATTGTAATTGTTTGCAATACGTAATATTGTGTAATCGGCAAGTGTTTCGACTGTTATTCGGTGGAAATAAAGAACATTTTTGAGTGGTGCAATTGGGCTTTTAATTTCACGAACCCACAAAGTCACAGTATTACCAAATTTAGATAGAAATAAACATTGACCTAATTAAGAATAAATTTTCTTCTTTTTGCACGTCTTCCATGCTAATCAAGATTACGTTCCTTTTCAGATGTCAACAATAGTCTGCCATCATATGAACACTCCATCCACCATGGTACCTCCTTTCTATGTCTTTCAAATCCTGGTGGAAACGTTCGCCGTGTTCTGCACTGTAAAATCAAAGACAGCATTCTGGAAAAGAGTCATTGTGAGCTTGAAGGATGTCCAAATTCAAACTCTTGTTGCAACCAAGTTTTCTCAACTTCTCCAACGCGGTGTTAACCTTAGTTTTGTAATCTTGAGTCCTTGTGTTACCTAAGAAGTTGTTTACAAGATATTTGTAGCTGTGCCAGGCACGCCCTTCTGTGTGATTCATTTTATTTTCAAGATTGAGGGCGCACATTAATTTTCTGATCCATGGTGCAGTAAAAACACCTGCGGTCAGCTTATCTATGGTCATTCTTTTATAAATACTACATATGTACCTACAGTCACCGCAATGGACATCTTTACATACTAAACACACGGAAAATCTTTACATGCACAAAAAAGGTGGGCGGAGCAGCAAATCATGTGAATCTCGAGTGCACAGCAGCAACTTCCTTTCATTAGCAGCCCAGATCTCAGGCTGCCTCTGGTATTTGCATACAGCAAGTTCTTTATTGTCCTTGATTTCGATCTCAGTGCTGTTTTTGAAGGAATTAGTTTCTGCATCCAATCCACAAAATGGGACGCAAGAAGCTCACTTGTAAGGAGAGGACTCGCGCTTTGACTCTGTTAGAGGTAGATACGTTGATAATTTGTGTAGCTGCTGATCTAAAGGTTTTAAGACAAGCCATTTACGACCTAAAAACTGCAGCAACACCTTTAACATGTGGCACCACACCAACTTCAAAGATAGGCTCAGGTGGTAAAATAAAGACTTCTTCAAGGACTGATGACCTTCTAAAACGTGAAGTGATAGCTAATCCATGGATTACAGAGGGGATTTAAATATAATCATGCAGAACTGTTCAAAAGTGTTGCAATACAGACTATTCAGAATCAGCTTCAGGAAGACATAGGTTTGCCAACTCGGTGTGCTGCGAAGAAGCCTCTTTTAACTGAAGCTGTAATGAAGAAAAGATTACTTTTCTGAAAAGCATACGGCACTGGACAACAGAAGAATGACGCAAACTAATGCTTTCTAATTAATGCACTTTCAAATTGCTCACAGGAAAGTCCAAAAAGGTGAGAACGCCTAAAAAATGTCACAGTATGATCCAAAGTTTAGGGTCAAAACTGTTAAACATTCAGAATGTGTAATGATATGGTGTGACTTTAGTGGTAATTGTGGTAGAGGTGGATAGTACTTTCTCCCTAAAAATGCAACAATGAAGGGAAGTAACTATTTAGAAATGTTGCAACAGCATTTGGTTACAATTTGGCCAATTCGTCAGTGTCAGTTCTTTATGCATGATGGTGTATCTGCTCACATAACAACGATTGTTCAGAAGTTTCTAAAACACAATGATATACCTGCACTTGTCTATCTTGCTAATTCTGCTGACCTAAATCCAATAGAAAATGCTTGGGATCAAATGAAAAATAAAATTGAAGAGCTGCAACCATCAAATATTAAGATGCTGCTGGAGGCGTTGAAGAAGTTATGGGTAGAAATGGACAAAAAATATTTTAACAATTTAGCAGATTCGATGCCCAGAAGATGAGAAAAGTTAAAAAGAAATATGACCAAATACTAATTGTACATAGAAGTTCAAAACAAAAGCATGTAAAGCCAGAGTTTGTAGTTTTTATTACCATGTAAAGCTTTCCTTTGCGGCCACTATAAAACACTCACAATACAACGGTGTTATGCTTTAGCAATAGAAACTTTCCATGCACTATTACAGGATTTTATGAAATGCATATTCTGTATTAAATATTAAAAGCAGAAGCATTATTAACAGTGAAGTATTCTTCGTATTTGAGTTTGATTTATGAGTCAGTATGTTTACACTCAAACTTCACTTACTTGTTGTTGTATAATTGAAACGTTTTCAGGATCATTCGGTCTCATCCTTAGATGTTTGGTGACTAAATGAACCTTCCTCTTCTTCCACTGCTAAGGAGCTTCGATCACTCTGCCATCTGGTGTTAGGGGCACTAAGTTTTAATACTTCATTTAATGCCGGGATTTCAAAATTTATAACTTTATCGCGGTTTTTGTTGATGAATATTTTTTCCCAAATATCCAATTCTATGGGTGTGCTTAGAGATTTTAACACTTTAATGTTGAGGCCCAGTTTCACATCAACTAGCTGCCTTTAGAAGTCTAATTCACCGGCTATACAACATCCCACTGAGTAAGGATGAATTTTTGAAAGAACAACAACACATAAAGGACATAGCGGTATTAAATGGATTCAACCCAGCCATCATAAGGAACATGATGAAGAGAAAAGAAAAACTGAAGATAATATCAAAAAATACCACTCTCACACCACTTAAAAACACAAATTGGCAATATAGAAAATTCACCTACCATCCATGGGCTTTTAGAAAATTTGAACGAATCTTCAAAAGACTAAACTTAAAACTAGCACCCCAAAACAAATTCAGTCTGAGCAACCTGCTAAATAAACCTCTAAAAATACAATCCCCAACAATTTGAAATCAGGAGTTTATCAGATTAATTGTGAAACCTGTTGTAAAAGCTACATAAGAAAAACTAAGAGAAACTTGTTAACCAGGCAAAAAGAACACCAGAGGAACATTAAGTTGAAACAAACAGAAAAATCTGCAGTTTCACACCATTTTTGGACAGAAAACCACATTGGCCACAACATTAAACTGTTAAAATCTTTAAGTACACCCATAGAATTGGATATTTGGGAAAAAAATTCATAAACAAAAACCGTGATAAAGTTATAAATTTTGAAATCCCGGCATTAAACGAAGTATTAAAACTTAGTGCCCTTAACACCAGATGGCAGAGTGATCGAAGCTCCGTAGTAGTGGAAGAAGAGGGAGGTTTATTTAGTCACTAAACAGCTGAGGATGAGATCGAATGATCTTGAAAACGTTTCAATTATACAACAACAAATAAGTGAAATTTGAGTGTAAACATAGTGACTCATAAATCGCACTCAAATATTCTGTATTGTCTCAAAAACCTGACGTGGTAGAAAGAAACGGATTGCATCGTTGAACTCAGGAAAAAATTCCGTATAAGGAACACTCAAGCATTGGAAAACATCAATTGTGCTGCAGAGCAGTGAGTATTGCTGACTTCCTTCAGCTTCTGTAGCAAATTTGAAGATTATTGTCTTTGGCAGTCGTTTGGGCACATAAAGTTTCAAAGTTCGTTCCCAGGGTGACCAGTCAGTGCTTGAATCCATACATGTGAAGACAATAGCCCAATTTTCGTTTTCTAGCAAATTCAGTTCCTATTTAATTTGTTTTATTAGTGATTTGTGGTTTGCGCTGATTTTGATTGAATATACGAGGGTCGTGGCATAACGAATGATCATAATTTTTACGGTCATAATTTTGCGCAGTAAAATTCAAACTTATTATATTCTATCACCTTAATGTAAAACAAGCACGTCGTAGTAGTTTCATTGTTGGTACTCCTGGTGCCCGCCTGTGAGAAACAGGCAGATTCAGACATGATCAGTATCGCCTGCCGCTGTAATGGAGGTAACATGCTGTTAAGGTGGATGTTAGAGGAGGATCCGGAGTTCCTTTCAAGCGTAATCCTTGCTGATAGAACTTGGCTATATCATTTTGATCCTGAGAGCACACTGCAAAGCTCAGTGTGGAAATCTCTGTCATCTCCAACTCCCCCAAAAAAGCAAAAGTGGTTGCCTCGGCTGAGAAAATGATGGTTATCTCATTCTCTGATATTCATGTTGTATCTGCACACACATCAGTAACTGGACAATACTACAGCGGTATCCTGAAAACATTGCAAGTCCATATCAGGTGCAAAACATGACATTTCCATGAACCAGGCTGAACGCTGCACAACGATAATGCTCGGCCAAATATTGCCAATGTTGTTGCTGAATGTCTTCCAAAAATCAAAGTGAAGTGCATCCCCAATCCTCCCTACAGTCCAGACTGAGTGGCATGTGACCTTTTTATATTCACATACTTGAAGAAACGCCATCGTGGGAGGTATTATCCATTATCAGAAGCCGAGGTGAAGGCTGCGGAGGCGATTTTGAAGAACATCTAAAAATGGTTTCCAGCATGTCTTTGAAGACTGGCAGAAACGCTGGGACAAGTGCATCGCATTCATGGGAAACTATTTTGAGAAGGAGCATCAAATTTATGAGGATGAGTAAAGGTACGTTGCCAAAAAAAGAAAAGGTCGTGGTTATTCTTTATTGAACAGCCCTCGTAGATATGCTGTACTTTCCTGACATTGTCCATATCTTCAAACTTTTATTCCTCCATCTACTGCAGTTAAATAGCTTGTGATTACGCACAGATCTAAGATCAAAAGAATTATTTAATAACATATTTTCGCTTGTTGAAGTTATGTTAGCTCTAATTCTGATTGTTAATAATGTAACAAATGCTGGTAAGAGACGCTAACGGCTGACCCATCCGCCTCGTCTGTAGAGCATTATCAGGCCATTGTCAAGAATTCTGTGACGTTGTGTTTAATAAGGCGTTATGATTCAATTTGCAATTATAAATGCTTCATCAAAGGGACAAAGCTTCTCGTTACAACCTCTGTTAACAAAGTTTGACTTGAAGTGTCGAGTTGTCAATGCTTGTCGTCAGTTCAGAAGGAATTCCAAACTCAATGTTCAGTTTTGCGTGCAAATACTAGCACGACGTTTGAATTAACTTAGTTAACATTTACGAGAGTACAGTCTGTTATTATTGTTATTATTACAATCTAGACGTGTAATACAAGGGTCACCTGATGTGTCCCAGACCTCCTAATTAAGGATTTTAAATAGTTTTTCTTAATTTCCAAACATAACCTCAGAAAAGCTAATAAATTTCTCATACCGATGTGCTGACTTAATTAACCCTTTAATTGGCACATAATTTTGAGAGGTAAACAAAACGGTGGACCAAAATTACAGCAGGCTTTGTAAAGAGCTACTAGGCTTACTAAGAAGTAGTTTTAGTAGAATTAGGAAGGACGAGAACAAATGGAATAATAATGGAAACAATATTAAATTTTGGTGTAGGTATTTGGCCAAAGAAGAAGAAGAAATTATGAAATTATGCATGAGACAGCAAAAAAAGATTTGGGAACTCAAATAGTTGGTGGGCAGAGATAAGAGGAATTATGGAACAAATAGGAATGAGAGATATATGGAGATTAGAGGAATGGAATGCAAGCGATGTGGGTAAATTGGTAAAATGCAGAATAGAAGATATAGAAAGACAGGAAATATGGGGAAGTCTAGAAAATATGAAATCATTACAATTTTAAAATAAAATAAAAAGAAATTGGGGACCAGAAACATATGTAGATTACTGCAGTAGTCAAGAGAGAGAAGGGTTAGCATGGATGAGAACAGGAATAATATTCCTAAGAGGGCTAAGAGGTAGGGAAAAGGGAATTTGTGAATTGTGTGTGGGAAAAGAAAACATAGAACACTATGTAACAGAATGCGAGGAGATCGCAATATGGAGAAAAAAGGTTTGGAAGGAAAAATGGGAGAAGGTAGAGAAGAGGATAGTAGCTATAAAAATCTTAACGGGCAAGGAGGAAAATAAGGTAAGGAGGGTTGGCGAGCTCTTAGAGTAAGTAAAAGATAAATGGACAAGAAACGTAAAAAATATAAGAAAGGAAGAAGGGAAGAATGGGACTAATTAAGTAACAAGGATGTATCGATGTTAAGAGCTTCCTGGCAGAGCAGAAGACTAGTGTGTTATGTAGGCCAAGGTAGCAACAAGGTAAAGACAAATATATGTAGCCAAAAGTTGTTAATTTTATAATATTGGAATATGCACAATTAATATATCATATCGATATCATATCATTTCTATATCGATATCGAGATCCACATATGCTGCACTTGCTGTACTTGCTAAACCGGTCCCCATGCCGCTTTCTGCGGTGCCTCAACGCAGTCGATTCGCATAGTCATGATCGTTAAAGCGATATAAAGTGGGATGGTCACTCATTCAAAGCTAGACATCATGGTTTCGAATCTCGGCAAATGCAGTCAAATGTGCCTATGTTAAAGGACGGGGAGGGTCCAAGGAAAATAATCGGTGTGATGGTAAGCTTGAATGTTGACGGAGTATCATTTGACGGTACTTGCTTTGATTTTTGCTAATCCAAAATATACGTATAATATGATATATGCATTTGAAAGGATTCATAATTTGGCCAGTATGGCCGACAAAGGCCAGTACAACATTAGAAAAGCGAAAAACTATACTTAAGTACTTTCAAGTTGTATAAAGCGTGATGTCGCCCCTTGGCAACACCATTAATTAAAGGTTTAAACTAGTGTGTTTTATCTTGCTCCTCAAAATAACTGTTTATCGCATCAATGACCACCTGAATGAAATCTTCATGTCCCCCCCCCTTTTTTTAGGTTCGGGTACAGTTGTTCGTTACTGGTCATTTCATACATTAGCTTACACATTTTTTCCAATACAATGACTGAGCATGGTCCGGAGCATTTTCCTAAAGAAACAAGATATCTTTCTTTGCCAAATGAGGTCTTTTACCTCACACCTCTTCGCTCAAAGGTTTCAATAAGCTTGCGTAACAGTCACCGGTGACACTTTTAACCGTCTCCAAGTATTGAATACAAATAATGACCTGTGCCTCCCAGAAAACACACGCCATAACCTTGTTAGATGAACTAATTGGCATTCCTCCTTTTTGGAGTTGGTACACCTGGCGTAATTCGCTCTTCTGACTGTGATTTACTTTTGGAGTGTAGTGATGTATCCAGGTTTCGTCCATGATAATAAGCCATCTCAAAAATTCATTGGGATTTTTGCGGTGGAGCTCCAATTCTTAAAAGAAACAGATTTTCTTTGCAACTCTTCATCAGGTGTTTCACAAATGCGGCACCCATCTTGCACTGACCTTATGAAGGTCAAAAACATCATTTAAAATATCACCTGCAGGTTCTTTTGATATGTTTACAGCCTCTTATGTCTCAAATTTCATCTGCAGTCTTTCAGAACTAAACGATGCATTTTTTCCAGTGAATTGTGGAGTTGTGACCTTCAAAGGATGCCCACCTTGGTAGAGTAGATGGTAGCGTGTCTGGCTTACGTTCAACACGTCCCGAGTTCAAATGTCCGTCAGGGTGTTTTACCTGTAAGGTTCTTTCCGGGCTTTCATCTTATCCTGAAAGACAAATGTCGGATAGCGCTAAACTGCATGGACCCCGTGCTCTTTTGAGTACCACTTAGCCCATTCTATTCATCGTCCTATATGACTTAACGTTGGAGGACGTAAATAACAAAATAGAAAATATAATAGAACTTCCACAGGCCGTCGAGAGCGAGGTTCATCACTAGACTAGATTATATTTTTATTGTGCATATTCAAAAATTTCACAATTTACAATTACTTTGGCTACATTCATTTGCCCTTTCTTTTCTTTGCAATTTACGCCCTCCAACGTTACCTCATATCGATCGATGAATGAAATAGGCTAAGTGGTACTCAAAAGAGCACGGGGTCCATGGAGTTTAGCGTTACCCGACATTCCTCTATCAGGATAAGGGAAAACGCCAGAAAAAACCTAACCTGGCAGCTCACCCTGGCTGAGATTCCAACTCGGGACCTCTTGAACGTGAGGCAGACAGTTTACCATCTATGCTACCGAGGGGGGCTTTATATGTCTTTACCATGTTGCTACCTTGGCTTACATGACACCCTGGGCTTCTGCTCTGCCAGGAAGCCCTTAACCTCCATGCCTCCTTGTTCCTTATCTAGTCCCATTCTTCCCCCTCATCTTCCTTTGTTATATTCTTCACATTTCTGGAAGATATTTCTTTGACTTACTGTAAGAACTTACCAATACTTAATAACTTCTTCCAATTCCTGCCCGTTAACACTTTTATAGCTACTATCCTCTTCTCTACTTTCTCCCACTTTTCCTCCCAAACCTTTTTTCTCCACATTGCAATATCCTCGCATTCTGTTGCATAGTGCTCAATGCTTTCTTTTCCACCACACAGTTCACAAATTCCCTTTTTCTTACGTCTTATCTCTCTTAGAAATATTGTTCCTGTTCTCATCCAAGCTAACCCGTCTCTCTTTTGCCTATCGCAGTAATATACATGTGCTTCTTGTTCCCAATTTCTTTTCATCTGCTTATAAAATAGTAATGATTTCACATTTTCTAGACTTCCCCATATTTCCTGTCTTTCTATATCTTCTATTCTGTATTTTACAAATTTAACGTCATCACTTGTATTCCTTTCCTCTAATCTCCATATATCTCCCATTCCTATTTTTCCATGATTCCTCCTAACTCTGCCCACCAATTATTTGAGTTGACTAATTTGTATGCTGTCTTATGCATAATTTCATAATTTCCCCTTAGTACTCGTACGTCCCACTGTTACCTCTGCAACCAACCTTTTAATCATTGTATATAAAGGGGCAGATTCTTTCAATGTGCTGTTCATTTCCTACCTGATATCTTTAGGTGTTTAGCCTTTCAAATAGAAGTACAGGGGTTGTTCAATAAAGAATGACCACAATTTCTTTTGACAACGTACCTTTAATCATCCTCATAATTTAGATGATCCTCCTCAAAATAGTCTCCCCTGAAGGCGATGCACTTGTTTCAGCGTTTCTGTGAGTCTTCAAAGACATGCTGGAAACCATTTTTGAGAGTTCCTTTAAAATCGCCTCCGCATCATTCACCACTGCTTCTGATGATGGATAATGCCTCCCAGGAAGGCATTTCTTCAAATTACGGAATAGAAATAAGACACATGGCGCTAAATCTGGACTAAAGGGAGGGCGAGGGATGCACTTCACGTTGAATTTTGCAAGATATTAAGCAACAACATTGGGAATATGTGGCCGCGCATTATCGTGGTGCAGCATCCAGCCTGTTTCATGGAAATGTGGTATTTACCGCCTGATCTGGACTTGCAATGTTTTCAAGGCATCCTTGTAGTGCTGTCCAGTTACCGATGTGTGTGCGGGTACAACATGAATATCAAAGAATGAGATGATCATAACTTTCCCAGCAGAATTAGCCACTTTTACTTCTTGGGGGCTTGGTGATGAAGGAGATTTTCACTCTGAGCTTTGTTGTTTGCTCTCAGGATCAAAATGATGTAGCCAAGTTTCATCAGCAGTAATTACGTTTGAAAGTAACTCCGTATCTTCCTCTAACATCAACTTTAACTGCATGCAGACCTGCATACGAAGGTCCTTTTCTTCGGGAATCAACAGTCTTGGAACCCATCGCGCTCAAAACACGTCTCATCTGTAATGTTTCTGTTATCAACGTGTGGGTGGCACCCAATGAAATATTCAGTACTTCAGAAAGTGATTTTGAGGTAATTCGACGATTCTCTCTCACAATGACAGCTGCAGTATTGATGTGTTTTTCCGTAAGAGCAGTAAATGTAGCACCTGGTCCACTTTTTTTTTAAATTGACTATCTACCCTCATTTTAAACTACCTTCGAGCTCTGCTGTAGGAAGAATAGACTCTCTATAGACCTCCTGTAACATTGTATATGCCTCAACTGAAGATTTGTTGAGACGAAAGCAGAATTTCAAAGCCGCATATTATTGCTCGCGTGTTACTCCATTACAGTGGTAGGCGATATTCTACATGTCTGACCTTGACGAGCTGTCACAGGCGGGAACCAGGAGTAACTACGATGAAACTACTATGGCGTGTTTTTTTAAGTTTAAGCTAACAGATTATTATAAGATTGAATTTTAGTGGGAAAAATTATGATTATTCTTTATTGAACAGCCCTCTTATTTAATCACTGCTTGTGTTTACATGTCCTCCATGTTCGTGTAACCTCTACGCTCGCCTTTTTAAAATGCTGTCATTCAAAAACTGAACAGGCTATTAACCTGTAGCTATGGATACGAACTAGTCTAGGGTTAAACTCTATGATGGTATCCGTCAAAAAAGACCAGAGGTGCCATCTGTGTATGAGGGCCGTAAATTATCAGTCGGTCTTAGTATTAATATTTCTGCCGATTACTAAAAATACGCAATAGTGAACCTGCGAGAGTTAACAGTGTTGTAAGGTAAGACTGTTCTTCGTCAATTGCAGTTACTGGAGTTCAGGTTTGTTAGATAATACGTAACAATTAAGTCTAATGGGAAATGGGCGAGTAAAAAGTCTCATTTACTGAAACTCTTACAGAAGTGAATAATTTCTGTTTGTTTTGCTTCCCGCACAAGTTTCTCTGCTTAGAGAACGGAACACTTTGAGCAAAATTACATCGAAACATGGAGAACACAGTTACTTTGCATGATCTTAAGGAGATATTGCTGCAAATCCTTGGTACGCTAAGCCCCAGAGCAAGAAACAGGATGCATAGAGGATAATGTAAAAGTAGAATCGCATTAGGCGCTAATCTGAGCAGAGCTTACTGAGACCACAAAAATTCGTTACCACGCCAAGCTTTGTTCAAAAAAATCGAGCCTGAAGGTAGAACGGCGGAATAAAAGTATCTCGTTCATAATGTGCTTAATGGTATTGTCAAAATAGCGGTAATCCAGGACAGATTGTGTAGCAGAAATGAGTGGAAATCCTGCTTGCCTGTATAAATCAATAGTACAACGGATGCGGGCGTGAACACTTGCTTAAGGACATTAACTGTGGGAAGTTATTCTACCATAATGTTCCACAGCAACCGGCGTCCATATCAGAATACATATTTGACTATATCAATAATCTCTCTTAAATCTTTCCTTGTTTTCATTTAGTTATTTAAAAACGTAATTAATACTGAATCAGTTCAATGCACTTACATGTAACAATGGAGAACATTGTAAATGAATTTCAGTTCACATAAAACGAAATTTTCTCCTTTATTCTAATAGAAGAACTTGAAAATTCACAATCTGTTGATAGTTCAAGTATCTCTCCAGCCCACCTTTGTAGTGTAGGTGGTAGAGGATGTCCCTGATGTTCAAGTGATCCTAGTTCGAAACTCGGTTACGGTAGGTTATCTGGATAAGATGTACTTCTGGAATCTCTACGCTATATAGAACCTGGGCTTATTTGAGCATCACTTTAACTGGTTAAAGTTTGTTAATATAACCCTTTAATTAGAAAATTATTTTGCTAATAACGCCGTTTTGCTGTACTTGTTAAATTGGTTCTCATACCGCTTTCTGCGGTGCCTCAACGAAATCGATTCCAATAGCCATGGTCGTTAAGGGGAGCCATAACGGCATTCTGGTTTGAAGTTTCGCAAATTAATCTTCTCTGATGTCTGTAGAAGCAAAAACGATATTTATTTCCCTGTCCCACAGCTTTAAAAGGCCTAAGTAGACTAATTTTTCAAAAAGCTGCACAGTGTGCCACGCCCCAATTAGCCACGTGTAACTGTGTTATCTCCTTGGTTCTGACCTTATTAAAGCAATATTCCAGAGCAAACCTTTATTAGGAAAGGAAATAACTGTTCTTTCTAATAATATTAATCTGTGCATCTGATATTAATTCTTCCATGCTTTGTTTAGTATGCTTTGAATTACTAGTGCTACATTCAAGATGGGAAGAAGCAATAATCTTGGTGCAAGAAATTGGCATGGGAACCAGTATAAACACTTCAAATAATCCTGATTACATAATAAATGTTACAACCCCTTAAATGGAAAAAGTGTAGTAACACTTGAAAATATATTTCGTCAAACTCATCGTCATTAGCGATGAATGCGAAGTGAAAATTGGTTCTACAAAGTAAAAATTGGTCTCTTCATTGTGTAATTGCAGTGACGACAATTTAAGTAAAGTAAATAATGATATTAGATCAACAAGTTTTCATTTAGTAAATATAAAAGCTTTGTACAGTGTAAAGTTTGTGAAAAGGAAAAATGTTTTCATATCAAAGAATATCAAGAAAAATAAATGGATTTTTAGCTACATTATCAGTCAGTTGCCAAAAGTTTTATAAAGAATATATATTTGAAACATCCAGATCTATTGAAAGTGGTGCAGAAGTAAATGTAAACTTTGCTTATAGGTTGCAAAGCAGTGACAAGGAAATGGAGGCAGGTAAAACATTGGTTGCTGTCCTCAATTTACCATCCACTCTCCAGCCAAATTTATCAAAATAATTAATAATACTATCGACCAAGTGACCATGTAATCTAGGAAGAGGAGAAGGAGTGAAAAACGAAAGGGGAAGGATGCTGATGATAAAAAGGGGCAGAATATGTATCCTGGGAAATTCTGAAGTGCAGTTCTAACATAGCAAAGCTTTAATGCTGTTACTTTTTTCCTAAATTTGGGTGCGATCATCTATAAAACTACTGCAGCTACAGGTCTACATTTATGGCATTAATGCAATAAGTAAACTATTTTCTAGATGTGTTTGTAGAAAGATCAATGAAAATTTGAATTTAAAAAAAAAGCTTTAATACCTTTAGAAGTGAATTCAAGACATTTATTTAAAGAATAACATATCCTTTACTAAAACTCCAAAATAAGATCTATTATCCTCAATGAAATTTGAACGTATTGTAAAATAACAAGTATAACTTTCAAATTGATGGGTTCAGTGGTTCTTGAGCTAAGCGCACCAGAAGGCTCTCATTTTAACATTGGTGAGTTAACCTATTCCGGCTCCCCTTAAAGCGATATGCAGTATCGCTTTATCCATAGTAGTTTCAATGTTGGTACCCTGGTTCCCGGATGTGAGAACATGTTCAGACATGTTCAGTATCGCCTACCACTACATTGAAGTAACACGCGAGGAACAATATGTGGGCCCGCCTCAGTAGCGTAGATGGTAGCATGTCTGCCTCACGTTCAAAAGGTCCCGAGTTCGAATCTCGGTCAGGGTGAGTTACCAAGATAAGGTTTTTTCCGGGGTTTTCCCTTATCCTTCAACATGAATGTTGGGTATCTCTAAGCTCCACGGACCCTGGACTCATTTGAGTATCCTTTCACCCAATTCAGTCACCGTCCGATATGACTTTACGTTGCAGGACGTAAAGAACAAAGGAAAAAAACAATATGTGGCTTTGAAATTCTGCTTCTATCTCAACAAATCTTCAGTTAAGGCCTATACAATGTTACAGGGGCTCTATGGAGAGTCTATTCTTCCCTGCAGCACAGCTCACAGGTGGTTTGAAGCGTTTAAAGAGGGGAGAAAATAAATTTCCATTTACTGCTCTTAAGGAAGAAGACATGAACACTGCTGCTGCCATTGTGAGAGAGGATCGACGAATTACCTTCTGAAATACTGGATATTTCATTGGGTGCCAACCACAGGTTGGTGACAGAAACATGTGACGTGTTTGTGCACGATTTATTCCAAGACTGTTGATTCCCGAACAAAAGGACATCCGCATTCAGTTTTGCATGCAGTTAAAGTTGATGTTAGAGGAAGATGCAGAGTTTATTTCAAACATAATCACTGCTGATAAAACTTGGCTACATTATTTTGATCCTGAGAGAAAACTCCAAAGCTCAGTGTGGAAATCTCATTCATCACCAACCCCCCAAAAAAGCAAAAGACTCCACAGTTAAACCACTATGTCATTCAGGTAAATTGACGGGCTTAATCATTTCTTCCACACTAGCGGTCTGTAGGATAAGGTTTGAATGAGTACAGCCAGGCTTTGGAACCATTACTAATGTCATGTCGGCAATCGGACGGAGAGCGCGAAATCCGTGGTTCAAATCCTGGTTATGCTCTAGTCATTCAAACCTTAGCCTTCACACGGGTAGTGTGAAAGAACTGATTATTTCCATCAATTTACCTGAATGACAGTAGTTTAACTATGAAGCCTGGGACTTAAGTACTTACAGCATAGTAAGTCCCCACAAAAGGTTTGTGTCTCATTGAATATGAGAACCCCTAGTGATCTACCGGGAAATATACGAGTCAGTTGGAGAATTTAATATCATGTTGGCATGTTGGCCGTGGTAGCTCAGTGGTTTAACTATATAGCATGGGACTTAAGTACTTACAGCATAGTAAGTCCCCACAAAAGGTTTGTGTCTCATTGAATATGAGAACCCCTAGTGATCTACCGGGAAATATACGAGTCAGTTGGAGAATTTAATATCATGTTGGCATGTTGGCCGTAGTAGCTCAGTGGTTTAACTATAAAGCATGGGACTTAAGTACTTACAGCATAGTAAGTCGCCACAAAAAGTGCGTGTCTCATAGCATATGAGAACCCCTAGTAGTCTACCGGGAAATATACGAGTCAGTTGTAGAATTTAATGTCATGTCGACACGTTGGCTATACTAGCTCAGTGGCTTAGAGCAATCGGAGGGAGAGCGGGAGATCCGTGGTTCAAATCCTGGCCATGGAATTGATTTCTCAGTCTAGCTCTACTCATTTAAACAGTAGGGTTGGTGTTCAATCTGTAACCATTTCAGGATTATGCTGGTCACACATATACGTGCAAACAAACAGATACACAAAACTCTTAAAAATTTCGTTTTTTTTTTTTTTCGGAATAAGGAATCTGAAAATTTTTGTATCGCATTTTAGTAAACTTTCAATCCCTCTATACCAACTATACACGTAAAAAAAGACAGAAAAAGTTGATTGTTGGTTGATCAGTATTGTACCTCAGCTTTATTCAAAACTTTTATTTTACAATCGGAGGCTTTTAGGTAAAATAACAGTTTGAATTATGCAATTGAAATAGGAAGTAGGCTAATAGTCATCACTAGCAGGAAGTTCTGTTTTAAAATTCAATGTGGCAGATTAACACGCTGCTTGCTCCAAATTCACGCGATTAAGTTTTCTGCCATAAATTTGGAGCTTAGCTCTGCAGCACTAAAACAAAACACACTCGTAGGTGATATGTCGGTGCTAAAGCTACCACTTAATCGCGATTGGTTTCCAACTTGCTTTAGGGAGACCATAGCAATCTGCCCATCTCGCTTGCCTTATCCGAGAAATGTCATAGGAATGCTGGGAAAAGGAATAAAATATGACAGTGAAGGATGTCCCAGTTCTCAAGAAAAAGGCGCCGTCATAAAAGTAACCCCCCAGTGGTGTAGCTTGAGAATACAATCGTTTTATTGGTAGTTGATGAAAATCTTACTTTCCCTGCTACAGGGCGTTTGAACAAAATGTATACATTAAATAAAGTATTAGTTTACAGGACTTTTTTATCCAACTAAAACAGAAGAAACAATTATATAACATAAAATGTCTAATATACATGGAAGAGGAAATTACAAAAGTATATTATATATTGGAAATATGGGGTAGCCTAGAAAATATGAAATCATTGGGGTTTTTCAAACAAATAAAAAGAAACTGCGTACGAGAAGCATACGTAGATTACTGCAATAGACAACAGAGAGAAGGGCTAGCTTGGATGAGAACAGGAACAACAATGCTAAAGCCCGATTTCACCAACAGATGTTAAAATCGACGTTAACAAATGTAACGTAACAATTGTCAAGCGCTAAATAATGTTAAATTTCTTGCAATTCACCAACCTGTTTTCTTAAAATGTTAATAAACCTGTGTTAATGCCAAGAAACTTGTAAATATCACAGCTATAGAAGGCTATGGATGATTTTCTGAACGTACTCCGATGCGCTTTTGTTTTCATTTTCGTCTGCACAAATGGTGGATGAACAAAATCATAAATAAAGCCGTGAGACAAATTACTCATCGACGGAGAAAGAATTGTTAATTGAAATGGTGACGAAGTGTAAGGATATCTTGGAAAATAAGAGGACGGATGCAGTGAATGTAGAAGAGAAAGATGTCACGGGGAAAATATTGGAAACGAATTTAATTCAAATACATGTGTCACTACTACAAGCACCAAACAACTTGTCAGTATTACGTAAATTTAAAACGAGTTGCGAAGAACAAGCGCCTTGAACGTTTCAAGACGGGAGGTGAACAATGTATCATCCACATTAATCAGTGAATTATAAAATCGCAAAGTTATTAATACTTGGAGCAAAGGCGAGATCGGCATATTCATTTCGATGTATATTCTAACTCATTACGTAAATTTAAAAACTTGTGCGAAGAAGGACAATTGACTTGAACGTTTTAAGACGGGAGGTGGACAATGTATTATCCACATAATTCAGTGTATTATAAAATCGGAAGGTTATTGATACTTGAAGCAAAGGCGAGATCGGCATATTCCTTTCGATGCATTTTCTAACCTCTCTTGTACTTCCGCAGTAACCTTCATAGCAACATGTTTCGACAGTCTATACCTCCGTAAAACAATTTTCTTCGGAGAGTTTCTCCTCATAGGCCGTACTCTATTATGAATGCCATTTAGACGGTCTTAAATATAACAAATCGACATCAACAGCTGAGTTCATGCTCGCCAACTTGGCTATTTAGAATTGTTAAGGACGTAACATTAGAAATTCGGCTTGTTAGTTTAACATGAGATTTAACACGAGTGTTACGCTAACACTGATTGGTGAAATGCAATTTTTGTATTAGCTATTGCTTAACTCGTGTTAAGTCTTAACATTTGTTGGTGAAATCGGGCATAAGATGGATAAGAGGTAGGGAAAAGGGAATTTTGGAATTGTGCAGTGGAAAAGAAAGCCTAGCACACCCTGTAACAGAATTCAAGGACGTTGCAGTAATGTAACACCTCAGCAGTGTTCTTCAATTTCAGTTTCCTTCTGGAAGTTTTACAAGTTACATTCACAGTAGTTGCTGAATGAAGTAAGCGTAATTGGTCCATTCCTTGGCTAACTTTAAAGATGCTGGTGAAAGCTGTGTCCATTAATTCTGACTGCAGCTTGAATGAGGCAGAACAACCAAAATTGAATTTACTAATGGTGGATGTCACAGCAACCTGAAGTCTCTTCTATGAAACAAATATTTCTTATGGGTAATTATGCCATGTCATGTTATGTGAACTTTCATTTGCATTTTGTGTCTTACCCAATGTACATCTGCTTAGAATTTCATCTGATGCCAGCCTTTGGTACACAGGCATTAGTTTTCTTACCACATCAGGCCTCAAGTATGTTCCCATTGTTGTGTTATGTTTAGGTGTATCGTTTAGCCTATTCATTATCCTAACTATGGACACAGTCAACAGAAGGTCAGTTGTTTCAAAGTATGTTTTACCTATAACCTATATAACAGTTATATGCACGTTTTATGAATAAAATATCTTTATAAATGTTAAATGGCAAACTAAAACTCTTCCATTATATATAAACAGTATGTAGTTTAACGAGAAACAAAAGAAAATCCCTCTCAGACCAAAGCAAAAGTATAAACATTACTACCTGCTTTAAATGTTTGTAGCCAGTGTTTTGTTTCCATGGTACCACATATTGTAAGAAAAAACCATTATACCAACACACTAAATTCCACCAGAAACTTTGCCCGCTAATTTCAAATGTATTAATTTAGTACATTCAATCGAACTCAAATATCAGAAATCTGTGAATCCAAGGGCCGGCATGCACGTGCGCACGGGCATTTAAAATGTCATGTGACGGTATTTAAATGCCTGAAACTCATAAATTTAGTTCACTATAGGGTTCAAAGAATTTTATTAGCTCAAAAAATTATTTTTTCCCATATTTTTTAGCCAATTTCGGTGCTGCATTCCTTTAATCATCTAAAGTCTATTGTATTTCCATATTTTTCTGGTACTTATAAAATTACTAACAAGATAATTTCAGCAAATGTTTAATATGGATTGAAGTAGTTATGCGCAGTATAATGTATAATTTTTGCGGCAAATATCACATTTGCAATGACAATAAATTAACAGGGCTGCACGCTCTTCAGATCCCATGTGAATGTAACCTATGGGGAATGCCCATAGTATATGCAACAAATCCCAATGTACCCGATATATTGGAGTTTTATATCTGGCCTGCGGGTTACAGTACTCCGTCGAGTGCTACAAAAGAGGCTCGACATGGGGCCAGGTTGATACATGTGAACATAAGGTTTATAGTTGCTTTAATAAATCTTCCATATTGCGACTGACAGTAAATTAAATGATGAATAATAAAATAACATGAGGCTATTTAACCAACTAGTGGCTTGAAGAATTTTGTGCAGACTGCAATGGATGGTGACAAAATAAAAAATCAAATTAGATATGCTATACTTTTCTGCACATACAGGTTTTTAAAATATAAAGGTTGCATCAGATACCTGAGTTCTTTTTTTGTGGGTACTTGGCAAATTGATATGTCTTTATCAATAATATTTTGGACATTTCACCATTAAGAGAATGTGTCGCAAATTTTTAATTACTGCTGCAGCCCCTGTCACCTAGGAATAATGAGACGACATTTAACCTGATATCAGAAACATACTCACACAAACAAACGAATCAATATAAATAAATGGCGTATACGAGAATAGACAAATGTGTAGTGTTTAATGCCCGCCTTTACTACATACGGCACCGCAGGCTGTGACACGGATGATACATGAGATGAAGATGGAGCACCGGTGGAAAGAGATGGCAGGAGAAACCGGAGATCCCGGAGAAAACCCACCCCAGCGCCGTGTTGTACACCACAAATCTTACTCTGCGGTCGCCTGGGATTGAACCCGGGCCGCCTTTGTGAGAGCCAAGTGGTCTAACCACTGAGCCACGGCGCGACCGCAGAATATACATATGCCATAATGCTAGTATATACTCCGGAGACCGCCATAGTAACAAGGCCACTCTACAAAGGTCAGTAAACTTCCTTTGAAATCCCTGTAAACAAACAACCCTACTCTATTGTCTGTTTTGCCCTCAAGACAAACCTGGCGCCTCCCAGTCGGAAACCAACCCATTGTTAAAATCCTTTTTTTTTTTTTTTTTTTTTTTTTTTTTTTTTTTTTTTTTTTTTTTTTTTGTAATTTACGTCCTCCAATGTTAAGTCATATCGGACGATGAATGGAATGGGTGAAAAGATGCTCAAATGAGCCCGGGGTCCATGGAGCTTAGAGTTACCCGACATTCGTCTTTCAGGATAAGGGAAAACCCCGGAAAAAACCTTATCCAGGTAACCCACCCTGACCGAGATTAAAATCCCATGCGTGCCTCTGACAACAGTCTATAAGATTTTGAGTGTCGCTCAGAACGCATACTTTCGCACAAAAACTTTTCCATGCGGACCGTTAGAGAAAGCGTCTCTCATGTTAGGTCCGAAACTGGAAATTCTGAACACGGATCTCAAGTGGGGATAGCTACCAGCCAATAGAAAGTTTATATTCGTTCATGTGATTTTGCAAACTCCGAGTATTACCTAGAGTCGGGGTAATTCAAAGTGATGGCGGAAAGTAGACCTTCATGCGAATGTCCTTTTGTTCGGGAATCAACAGTCTTGTAACCCAAACACAAGCACGTCTCATGTGTAATGTTGCTGTCACCAACGTGTGGGTGGCACCCAATGAAACGTTCAGTATTTCAAAAAGTGATCTTAAGGTAATTCGTTGATCCTCTCTCACAATGGCAGCAGTAGTGTTGATGTTTTCTTCCCGAAGAGCAGTAACTGGTGCACCGGGTACGATTTCTTTGAAAGTGATGGTCTCCGCTCTTTAAACATTTTAAACCACCTTTGAGCTGTGGTGTAGGGAAGAACAGACTCTCCATAGGCCTCCTGTAACATTCTATAGGCCTCAGCTGAAGATTTGTTGAGACGAAAGCAGAATTTCAAAGCCCCATACTGTTCCTCGCGTGTTACCTCCATTGCAGCGGTGGGCGATACTGAAAATTTCTGAACTTGCCTGGTCCTCACAGGCGGAAACCACGGAAACCACGGCGTGTTTGTTTCACATTAAGCTAACAGAATATAATAATTTTGAATTTTAGTGCGTAAAAATATGACCGTAAAAATTATGATATTGTCACCCAATTATCGGAAAGCCCGACCAACGACAGCTGAGAAGGGACCAGAGGCAGCCGAGCCACACCCTCCCATTAATCTCAGTCACTAACTGAGGGGATGATTAGGGAAGGGTCACTTGTCGCTGGCCGCCTCGTCCCCCTTCGCCTGCCATCTGGAATCTTCGCGGTGATTCACTGAAAGCAGAGACTTCCAGAAAGCGGTGATATTCCTATAAATAGGGCTGCAATTAGTGAGGTCAGTCAGTACTTGGCGAGCAGCGCCGTGCTAGCGTACGGACGAGAAGACTGTGTACGTGCGTCGGAGGAGTTTACGTAATTGCGAGTGCAAGTGGAACTGTAACGGACGAACTGGTGAATCGTAATTGTGTGCATTACGTAATTCTGTGTAATTGGCAAGTGTTCAACTGTAAGTCGGTGGAAATAAAAAACATTTTTGAGTTGTGCAATTGGACTTTTCATTTCACGAACCCACAAAGTCACAATATTTATTTATTGAACAACTCCCTTAAATGGAGATGCTCATATCGATGGCGGAGTATTGCTCTAGGCGAACTAGCAAGCGAGGAATTAATTTTTAACGGAACAGGGACTCCGATACGAATTCTTGGAGATACCTATGAAATCTGCAAGTAGGAACTCTGTTATTAAACTTTTGCATTTACTTTTGCTGTGTTATTAAAAGCATAATTTTCCAGGAACAAATAACAAGGAACATCTGGGAAATGCTTTTCCGTACGAAACACGTTTAGTGTAGTAAGACTGTTCATTTGTTAAGGTTTACAAGATATGCTAAAGTAATTCAGAAGAAGTTTTGTGAATGAATGGTAGAGAGACTGAGTGAGCGAAAGACAGAAAATGAGGCAGTGCAATTATCCTCCAAGCTCTCATTTTTATTATATTTTCTTGTTTTAATTAATTATATTAATGAATAAAATTTTGCATACTTTATGTGATATTAAATAGTAATTAAGATGTGATTATAATTACTTCATTTTAATGGAGAACGTTTTTGTGGAGCTAAATCTTATCCGCGTTGTTATCAAAGAAATATATAAAATTTGATTTGAAATTACAATGAAGAGATTACTACTCCTTGTCCTAGTTAAACATGCGCTGGATATGTTTTTGTTATCTAGTAATTATCTTAGTTTTCAACGGAAATACCTGGTCAAAATTCACTTTTTATATCTTCAATTTCACTTTCAAATTATATTTGTTAAGGTCATTTCTTTTTCTAAAAGCTAACATTACTACACATACCAGGCTGGCACACTTCATTGCTGCCGACAAATTTGAAGTAGGCATTTAAACACCCAGAGATCCCCGTCGATTTAATCGAAGTGCGGCAGCAGGATGGTTAACTAGTTTAATATACCTGCATAAAAAGCGCTCCAGAATCAGTGTGGATTTGGCAGTGAAAGGAACAACGCCGCGTGCCTCACGCTGTCAAAGTTTGCAGGTAGCTGACACACGTGCCGCGTGCTGTAACTGTTTGTAAATATACCGAGTACTCCGCAGTAGCTTGTTACCATTAAGAATTTCTGTGGCTTATGAAACCTCTATGACCATGACCATGACCATGACGTGCTGGCTGGCTGTATATAGCTAGAAGGATTTTGCTGCGTGCCCACCCGTTAAGGGTTTTACCGCAGGTAAGGTATTCCAACGGGATTTTGTAGAATGGATATGGTGTAGGTTTTGAGATTTGAAGAATTTTGTGAGGTTACAATTTGTACCTTTGGAATGAAAGGACAGGATGCAATTCCCTGCACTCTGGTGTCTTTATTTAGTTTTGTGTTGGGGAGAATTTTGTTGCCAAACAACTTAGGAGATTATGTGGAGTTCAGCTTTAGCTGCTGTTTGGATTAGCTCCTGGGATATCTTTGGTGCCCGTATGCCATGCGGGGGACCCGATGTTGTCTAGAACGGCGTCTAGTGGGATCATAATCTCCCAATGATCTAACAAGGGCGCTTCTATGATTTGGTAAAGTTGCGTAGAATTTTGATGCCCGGCGCCTAACTTAGTCCTCCACATATGGAAGTCCCGAGGCTTCGTGAAGCAACCTGGTAGGAAAATAACGACCCACAGAATAGATAGACCGTAGCCCTCTATTCTGTGCACGTTGAAGCCATGCCAACCAGCTATCTGCGGCCATTACCCAGATCTCGCAGGCATATAGCATCACGGGGATTACCAGCGCTCGGAAAAGGTACAACCTCAGACCAAGCGGCATCGAGCTCGACCCCATCATAGGATAGAGGGAAGCGATAGCTCCCTGTACCCTTGCCGGTAGGTCTCTGATGTGTTGGCGAAAGGTTAGGCCTCTATCCAATGTTACTCCAAGGTATCGGACAGAGTTAGTCCACTCTATCCTTCGACCTCGGAAGTTGAAGTTGGGGCAGTCTGCGGGGGTATGGCGCTTTGTGAAAAGTATGGCGTGGCTTTTGTCCGGATTTTCGGACATCCGCCAACGCCGGCACCACTGCTGTGTGAGACGGAGGTGTCTCTGTATGGGTTGAAGGCTCTCAGTATGTGTCTGTCTTTGCAGAACAGAAGCACATCGTCAGCGTATTGTGTCATTACGACTCGTTGTTCTGTGGGGAGATCTGCCATAAAGACGTTAAATAAGGTGAGAGATAGTAGAGAGCCTTCGAGGACTCCACCTCTCACAGGTCTAAGTGTTGATGTTTTCCCCACGACTGTGACTTTAAAGGTGCGGTGTCGTAGGAAGCTGAGTAGCATGTAGATCATCAGTGTTGGGAGCCCCAGTTGGATCAACTTATACAGTAGCGCGGCATGCCATACCGTAGAGAAGGCCTTCTCGACATCCGGCGAAACCGCAGCTGTGAAGGCGCCTTCCTGGAAGCCCAGGGCGGCGGTCTCCACCACACGCAGTAAATGCTGGACTGTCGAGTGTATGAAACCTCAATAAAAACCCATTGCTTGATTATTGCTTATGAGTTTTTAACGTGTTCCGAAATTCCTTTATATCAGTCCATGATGGCAAATAAGCTGGTGAACATATGCAACTTATACCTTTTAGAAAAAGGTTAATTTTAGTGGGTTTGAGCAAGGAAGCATTAAATGAAAAACAGAACAGAAAGCAACATCAAAGGGTTGTAGATAAATTAACTAAAACTAAATGGCTTATGCATTGAGACAAACATTTTATTTCACGTGTTTGATAATACTAAATAAACCATTTGTAACTGCTGCTACAGGCTGTTGATATTTACAGCAAGTGGTAGAAAATATTGTACAATTAAGATCATAACAAAATCTTCTGAAATGAAACAAATAAGTCATTGATGTAACTATTTCTAGAATTAATATTTTTAATGAAACTAAATTAATCGTACGTTCACTGAACTCCCTTCAGATCTTCCATCCATCAAAACCATATCCGTCATTTCGGCGTTCGTATAGCGCTCCATATTGCTTGGATTTGCTATCTAAGTACACGCAACCTTCAACTGTCCGAGTTATTAGTCGAGTTTTGCACAAATAACTGCCCTTTACCCCATTCCCTGAAAGCGAGGGTCACTGGTGACGAGCAAAAAGCAATGCTTTTGTTTTCGTGACCAATGGGTCCCAGTAACAACTTTTGAGGTCGCACACCAGTGATGCCTGCACTGCCTAATCACAAAATCATGTAATATTTAATGCTACATAAAATTATACTTAACAGAACTTGGAAGCTGCGACACCAAAATTCGGACTGGTTAAGTTATAAACTACGAAACGGCTGTAATCGTTCGGTGTCGTTCGGAAACAACCTGTATATATGAATTATTTATTGTGCATATTCCAAAACTTTACAATTTACAACTTTTGTCTGCATTTATGTGTCTTTACCTTGTTGCTACCTTGGCTTACATGACACCCTGGTCTTCTGCTCTCAGGTAGCTCATATCCTCCATGTTTCCTTGTTACTTGATTAGTCCCGTTCTTCCCCCTCAACCTCTTTTCTTATATACTTGACATTTCTGGCCATTTTTCTTTTACATTCTGCAAGAACTCACCAATTTTCCTTACCTTATTTTCCTCCTTTTCCGTTAACATTTTTATAGCTACTATCCTCTTCTCTACTTTCTCCCATTATTCCTCCCAAACCTTTTTCTTTGATATTGCAGTCTCCTGGCATTCTGTTACATAGTGTTTTAGACTTTCTTTTCCCCCACACAATTCAAAAATTCCCTTTTCCCTACCTCTTACTCCTCATAGAAATATTGTTCCTGTTCTCATCCAAGCTAACCCTTCTCTCTTGCCTATTGCAGTAATCTACATGTGTTTCTCGTCCCTAATTTCCCTTTATTTGCTTGTAAAGTTGTAATGATTTCATATTTTATAGACTTCCCCATATTTCCTGTCTTTCTATATCTTCTATTCTGCATTTTAATAATTTACCCACTTCGCTTGTGTTCCTTTCATCTAATCTCCATAAATCTCCCATACCTATTTTTGCTATACCTCCCTCTACCTCTGCCCACCAAAAGTTTTTGTTCTCTAATCTTTTACTTGTCTCATGCATAATTCATTTCTCCGTCTTCTTTAACCAAGCACTTATACCAAACTTTTATTATTCTTTCTATTAATATTGCATTTCTTTTTGTATTTCCTAATTCTACTAAAGCTACTTCCCTAGGTGCTGATCTTCGTAAACCTAGTAGCTCTTTACAGAACCTTATGTAGTTTTGGTCCACCGTTTTGTTTACCTCTGTGCCTCCCCCATATCTGCACTGCATACAACATTTTGGATTCAACTAGTGCTTCGCGCACTCTTTCTATCCATTTGGTTGTCATTTCTAGTTTATATTTCCATATTCTTATTCCATTCATTGCCGCCCTTACTTTTGCTTCAATTTTTCTCCTGTGTGTTGCCCACGTATTCAAACTCTTTGACTACTTCTACCCTTTTGTCATTTATTACCCAATTTTCATCTCTTTTTAGTTTAACTCCCTGCTTGAAGACCATCAATTTCGACTTATTGATGTTTATTATTATTCCTCACTCTTCACAAGTTTTCTGGATTTCATTTGTTGCCTTCTGCAATCCTACTATAATTATAGATCCTACCATTAAGTCATCCGCATATAATGCTATATGAAGGATGTAGTCTAGAGTTGATCGTCTTCTTGTTTCGCGTTAACACTCAGCAACAGACTTTTGTGCTCACACCTGTACCAATCTCTCTTGCTGCCAGACTTTCTAACCTGCCCCCACGTACTAGCTCCTGTCATTTAAATGGGAATGCTACCAAAATGGCCGCCAGTTGATAAGTCAGCGTTTCGCATAATCGTGGGGTCGTTCTGTTGCTCCAATGACAAATTCATACTTCCTGCTTGGTCCTTCCTGCTTCTGGCTTCCTTGTATTTCATTATCTTGTGCAGTTACTGTTTATATGAGTTGTGTCAATTTCCCTTTGTTTTGTTGTCAAAGCAGGAACTGTGAATATGCATGTCACTGAAGCATTTATAAATTGAACGCTGTAAGAATCTTGTGTTCTGAAGACAAAGTTAAGCTTAGGACAATTTTAAATGAACGATACAGCTTTAATGTAATTATTATTTTTCATAATTTATTCTGCAGATGTAAATGATAATTCAACCAAAGTGTTTAGATGTATATAAAATAGTGCCATTTATGACATTTATGTCACCAGTTGCTGACACTGACTCCTGTACTATTTTGACATTAATCTTACATGAATCAATCACAAATTTCAGGTTTTTCTCTGAATATACTTTAGTATACTTGTGCTGAAAATAATGTATGTATTATAGTTCTTTTAAAATTCTTATTAAATATATCTATTAACACAGCTGCTTTGTTGTCATTTTAAAGAGTAAGTGATATTTCTTTGTACATAGTTGTTGGTGTCCTCATTTAAAATTTAAATATATATTATATAATATTATATATTTTATAAGGATACAACAATCAGCATACATACTGGAAATAGAATGTATAGTAAATGGATACATACAAATCAAGGTGTAAGACAGGGTTGCAGTTTGTCTCCTATCCTATTCATAATTTATATAGATGATCTGATTAGAGAGTGGATGTTTAAGATTAATGGAGCCATTCATCTTGCACCAAATTTTATTCTTAAGACGATGCTATTTGTGGATGGCCAAATAATTATAAGTAAAACTGAAGACGAGCTACATAGAGCAGTATATATTTTACAGAAGATATGTAAGAACTAAAATTTCCACAAATAAAATAAAATAAATGGCGTTTCGAGGTAAAGACACTATTAGAACCAAAATAGTAATTGATGATATTATCTTAGAGCAAGTTACGGGTTTTAAATATTTCGGAACATACGTTAGTTATAAATATGAAAATGATTTTAAAAGTAAATTACCAATTTTTCAACAAATATGCGAAAAAATAAATAGAAGCGTAAAAACTAAAACCAGAAAAGAAAAACGGATGAAAATTTATAAGGTAATGGCTGTACCTGCTTTTCTTTTTGGTTCTGAAACATGGACATTAACAAAAGCAGACAAAAACACGATACAGGCTACCGAAATGAGATTTTTAAGAGTAGTAAAGGGATGTACTCTTTTAGATAAAATTCCAAATTAAAAAATAAGAGAAGATTTAGAAATAAGTTCTTTAGAAGATAAAATAATAAATTATAGAAATGAATGGAGAGAGCATATCGAGAGAATGCCGAGAGATAGGATCCCAAGAAGAGTTATAAACTATAAACCTAGAGGAAAGAGACATCCGGGAAGACCACGAAAACGATGGTCAGACATGTTTTAAGCCGGAACAGGCAGCATTGCCGTCCCTTGGAGTGAAGAAGAAGATATATATTTTTAGTGGTTTTTTTCTCACTTTTATTCCAGGGAATTTTAAAACCTTCTGTGTACAAAGAAATTGCATTACGCATAACATTATGGTATCCTTTCCTATTTTTCTGTACCTACAGAGTCATTATTTAAGTGTTAAGTTATCTTTATTTTAAGAATTATACTATGAAGCTTGTGGCCGCGCCGTGGCTCAGTGGTTAGACCGCTCGGCTCTCACCAAGGCGGCCCAGGTTCGATCCCAGGCGACCACAAAGTGAGATTTGTGGTGGACAACACGGCACTTGTGCGGGTTTTCTCCGGGATCTACGGTTTCCCCCGCCATCTCATTCCAACGGTGCTCCTTCTTCATCTCATGTATCATCAGTGTCACCGCCTACGGTGCCGTATGTAGTAAAAGCGTGCGTTGAACACTACTAAGAAGCTTGAGGGAAAGGGGACACAGATTCTTGTATAATCTCAACAGCATTTTGCGTGATCGCACTCTCTCGATTTTAAAGCTGTAATTGTTTTTAAAGACAAAATTATTAATTTGCAACAGGAATATTAAATATATAATGCTTTGTGGAAGTCAATTATTCATATTTAGCAGGAAAAGTTCAAGTGGATTCTTGATTTTTCTTTTTTTTTCACAAATTCATTGGACAACTTCGTACGAAGTCACAGGAAACGAAATGTTAAATTTCAATAATTTGAATTCCTTCAAAAATTTGTTCAGATCTTATACGCACATATCTGTAAGTATTGAACACGGTCTAAAATAGTGTACGATGTACGAGTAAAAAGGATTTTATTTGTTCGTAGGTCAGGGCCTGCGGTCTGGTATTGGAATCACACATACAAACAAAATAATATCGAGAGAATTCCCTTATTAGAATTTTTACTCTGCTAAGGCTAAAAAATCCGCTGTTTTATTAAACTTTATTACAGGTAAGCACCAACTATATTTGTCATGTTTTATCGCACTTTAAAGTCCCTCGTCGCTCAAAATCTGGCACTATGGGTAGATGTGCACTTGGGTAAATCTGGGCATGGTACGTGGTAGAGAAAGCAAAAATAGCAGATCATAATCAACATATGCACCATGCAAGGCTGCAGAAGGCAGATGCAACATTATCCACAGCCGTCCGCCTTTGCACAGCTGTTACTTTCCATTAACTTAATTTTTGTTTCCGAACAGCTTTATGAAACTGCAACTCCAGTTTGAAGTGCTAATCAAGGTATGGACAGCCCTCTCTGACCGAACTTTCCTCGTTATATGTGTTCATTTGAAGGCTTTCTATTTGGCAAACAGCAATTCAAGAGGTTTAAATCTGAAAATGGAGACATTAGGACATTTCTTAACTATATTTGGAGACGTATTAATTTACATATTGTTCTTTTAAATATAATAAATAATTATTTGTACTTTACACATATGCACCTGATCTTTAAGGGGGGACGTATGCATATATTCAGCGTCTTACATAAGTAGCCATAACATCCAAAATGTTCAAGTTAGGGAAGTGAACTTAGTACATTCATTTAAGATAATACAGTTAATATGAACAATATTTTTCATTATTTTCATTGTTTGAAGCTAATGCTAAATATTTTTCTATATGCAGAGATATTTACAAACTTAAGCCCATTTTTTTTTCAAAATTCACATATATTATATTTCTGAAATATTGTATGTTATTTCCAAACACACTAGAAATGAATTTGTTGGATTTAGATATCTTATTGAAGATGTATAGTATTTTAAAGAAACTGTTAATCAAATGCATCCTTTAAAATTTAAAATAATTTCATATATTTTGTATCCTCACATTCCATCTGGAGCTTAATCTTAAATTCTAGAACCAACAAAATGTTCATTGTGGAATAGGAAAACTGTGTGCTAAACTGCATCACTGTAGATGAAGTAGTTTGAGAGAAAAATGGGCTGAAGTTGTAGAAAATGCAAGTTAAGGGGAAAGACAATTAAAAATATAATAAGTATTATTAAGTGTGCCTTTCAATTTTAAGTCAGAACTTCCCATATCCATAGTCTGTATCCTCATGCTGGTCTTCTTCGGTCTTTATTTTTAAATTCCTCTTCTGTCTTGCTTCTCTCTGTATTCATTTCATAGCTCTTTCTGCACCAGCGATGCGAATATTTGCGATACTCTGCAAAATTGTTTCCATAAACACACCAGGTTGATACCCTAACTGATGCATAACTTTCTTTCTGCCAACATTCCCATCATTAAACACTATTGCAGCATCAAATGTAGCAATTTTCACCACTATGGAAGACACAAATGATGTTTTGGGACACCTTTTCCATATCAAACTGTTGAGGCTTTCATTTGGGTTTTGTGTCTCTCCATAGAGACATTATTTTAGCAAGTCTGGGTGTGCTAAGAATTGGTAGCTGGGCTTTATAGATTCCAAGACAGCTCATGGAAGACTATGTGTTGCTACTATGCTACTATGCAACACTAGGGCATTTAATTTTTAAATGTACATACAGACCACGTACAGTCATAATATTTTGGTGTTTGATAGCTAACACTGTATACTATTTTACAAAACAATAAAAAGCAGATTTTTTGAACATTTTCTCGTACGTTCTCCCTTAACACTCTGAATGAGTGACATGTAACAGCTAAAGCATAACTGACTATAAAACATTGTTACACATAAAATATGTAAGGTTAAAGCAAAAAGTGTATATCAAACAAGGTTTTTTGAAGATTCGTCACCTTTAATTGGTTGTAATTTTTAACTTATTACTGACTTTTTATACATTGACAGAGTAAACAGAATTGAATGTCAACGTCAAAGCTCAATTAGCTCTCAAAACATCTGAGTAACACTTAAGACCCCCTCCAAGTGCCTACTGTAGTAGGTATGGGATTGGCAATCCGGAGTCCCGAGCCAAATTTAAGAAAGTTTTTAAATTACTTTGTATAATAAACCCAGAAAATGACCTTCGTAAGGATAATTTAGCTTATAACTCACTTTCTCTGATTAGAGGATATAATAAGCTTATAATACCTCACACTTTTTGTAGTATACGTCGTCCAAGGTTAAGCCATATCGGAGAATGTATGAAATGGGTGAAATGGTGCTCAACTGAGTCCGGGGTCGTTGAAGATAAGAGCTACCTGACATTCATCTTTCAGGATAACGGAAAACCAGGGGAAAAGCCCTATCCAAGTAACTCACCCTAATAAAGATTCAAACTCGTGACCTTTGTACGTGAGGCAGACACACAACCATCTATGCTATGTTGTTTCAAAACGACACCGATTTATTATATCCATTGAGTAGTTTATATCTTAACTAGTCCGAATTGGGCTGTCGCAGTTTCGAAGTTCTCTTAGGTATAATATTATGCAGCATTATATACTACGTTATTATATTTTGTGATTAGGCAGTGCAGGAACCACTGTTCTGCGAACCTCAAAAGTTGTTATTGGGACGCAAAGGCCACTAAAACAAAAACATTACTCGTCTACGAGTTGAGAGAAAAAGCAGATGCACTTGCAGACTATCTGGAGGCCCAGTTCCAGCCCAGGATTGAACCAATGGACGACGACCATGCTGACCTCGTGGAACGAGTGGTGGAGGACTTCTTGGAAGCTCCGCCTCCGGACCACGAGTTGTTCCATATTCCCATAGTTACCCCTAGAGATTTAGCAACCACGCTCAACTCTCTAAGAAACAACAAAGCCCCTGGGCAGGACCATGTCTCAGCGGAAATGCTCAATCTCCTTCCACGCAGAGCCGTGATTCACTTAACACGGATTTATAACGCATGCCTGTTCATGCGCCACTTTCCAGCTGTCTGGAAGGAGGCGCGCGTGGTATACGTTTTAAAACCGGGGAAAAATCCGGTCTTCCCGTCCAGTTACCGCTCCATTAGCCTTCTACCAGTTTTGTCGAAGGTATTAGAAAAACTGCTCCCCTCCCGGCTTCTTCCTCAACTAGAGGAAGGGGGCCTAATCCCGGAACACTAGTTTGGCTTCCGTTCTGGCCACTCCACGACCGAACATCTATTGCGGGTTGCCGAGAAGGCCACCATGGGATTCCAGCAGTGCTGCTCGAAGTGGAGAAGGCATTCGCCACAACCTTGCACGAGGGGCTCATTTACAAGGTCCTAGAGCATGAGATTCCCCTTCCATACATTTCCTTGGTAGCCGGTTTCCTCGGAAACCGAAGCTTCCGTGTAAAGGTGGAAGGGGCGCTGTACACAGAGCGGCCCATTGGCGCTGGAGTGCCGGAAGGCAGCGTTCTGTCGCCGGCGCTCTTCGCAGCTTACATGGCCGACATTCCATCGCACCACAACACCCAAACCTGTCAGTATGCGGATGATCTCATGGTCTTGGCAGTAAATAGGAACAGTACAGCTTCCGGCAAATCCAAACCCAGCTCCGGGCCACTGGAGAATGGAGCGCATAATGGCGAATGGCAATTAATCCGGAGAAGAGCTCTGCAATTCTCCTAGCGAAAACCAGAGCCAACCGGTTGCAGCAGAACTTCGCTTTACGTCGTCATAGAATCCCATGGGTGCAAACGGCGAAGTATCTCGGAGTGACGCAGTACCATAATTTAACTTACGTTCCGCTCGTCAAGGGCAAGGTCCAGCTGGGGCACGTCGCATTCCGGAGCCTATACCCTATTTTCCGATCAACTATGCCCATCCGACTCAAACTCCAGCAGTATCGGGCGATAATTCCGCCTATGATTCTGTACGGCTGTGAGATCTGGGGAACAATGGCTAATACCACTTTCGTCAGACTCCAGACGGTGCAGAACAAGGCACTTCGCATCATATACGATACAGACTGGATATTTCTTGCTCATATCCTACATGAGCACTCCCAGACCCGTACATTGTCGAAGTCATCCGCGAGAGGTCACGATCAATGTACGACAAAATCCAAAATCACCCCAACCCTTTAGTGAACTCCCTGGGCAGGTATGACCAGAGGGATCAAAGACGCTTGCCATCCTTCAGACTAACAAGAGACGTCTTGTGGCCCCTTGGTTAACCCAAGAGAAACCTCAGATGTCTCTGTGACCAATTTTTATGCCTGATGGATCAAGCGCTACACAGCGCGTAACCAAAAGAAGGCAAAAACTTAACACGTGTATCCCAAAACGGGGGAACGATTAAGTGCAGCTGCCTATGAGAATTGAACAAGGGCATCCTATTCCAAATTCCCAACAAATTCAAATACCCCAGCAGAACATGAAACCAATTACTAGCTCATTTCGCAGGTTAAGCCGCAAAGCGACTAGGTACTGCGGCATAAGACACCCGGACGGGGAAGAAGAAAAATAACCCCACTCGACTAGGACTACCTCTGGACCTCTGGACTCCTTGCTCTTTATCAGTGACCCTAGCCTACCATTCAGGTAATGGGACAAAGGACAGTTATTTGTGACAAAGTCGACTAATAACTCGGAAAGTTGAAGGTTGCTCTTCAGTGTAAAACTACACATTCCGTCCTAACAGAGAGGATTTTGCGTGTACTTAGCTAGCAAATCCAAGCAATATGGAGCGCTATACGAACGCCGAAATGACGGATATGGTCTTGATGGAAGGGACAGCTGAAGCGATTCCAACGAACGCACGATTAATTTAGTTTCATTAAAAATATTTTTTTTAATAAATTGGATTAATTACGACTGAGCATATGCTCATTTGTTTATATTCATTTGATATAAAATTCACTGTTAACGGATGGTCCTCCAGTAAGTACTTCCATATCATTACACACACTACATCTTGTGGTGCCTTGACAAGTCAAATGTTTTAATTCTTTACAGTCGTCCCACTTGACACTCACTTAACACTTTCACCATTTCGGTATTTACGTGTTGTTGTACTCTTTTCAAATGTTTGCTGGCTGCCTTTCTAAGTTCTTCAGCTACTGTATTCATTTTGAGATCCCTGTGTAGGTTATCACTTCGTACAAACCATTGTGCATTAACTGCTGCTCTTAGAACTTTACTTTGAAACTGCTGTATATGTTGTGCATTATTCTTCTTTGCACAGCCCCAAAGCTGGATTCCGTAAGTCCATACTGATTTTAGCATCTGTTTATAAATTAATAACTTGTCATAAATGGAAAGTAATTGTTCTTTCACACTAGCCGTGTGTAGGACGTACTATAAAAGGGCAGACCCAGACTGAAAAATTCAATGCCGTCGCCGGGATTTGAACCACGGATCATCTGGAAGTTGTCTAATGTGCTTATGAGTACTCCTAGTTGTTCACCGGGAGAAACACGAGTCAGTTGGAAAATTTAATATCATATTGGCACGTTGGCCATGGTAGCTCAAATGGTTAGAGCGGCTGAACGAAAACCAGAAGATCCGTGGTTCAAATCCCGTCTATGGCATTGAATTTTGCAGTCTGACTCTACCCTTTAGTACGTCCTACACACGGCTAGTGTGAAATAACAATTAATTTCCATTAATAGTACATAACAGTGGTCCGAACTATAAAACCGGGGCCTTAAAATTACTTACAGCATAGTAAATCGCCATTAAGGTAGTTCTCTCATGTGTTTATGAGATTTCCTAGTGGTTTACCGGGAGAAACACGAGTCAGTTGGGGAATTTAATGTCATTTCGGCACGTTGGACCTAGTAGCTCAATGGTTAGAGCGGCTGGACGGAAACCAGAAGATCCGTGGTTCAAATCCCGTCTATGGCATTGAATTTTTCAATCTGGCTCTACCCTTTCATAGTATGTCCTACACACGGCTAGTGTGAAAGAACAATTAATTTCCATAAATTGTACCTAATAGTGGTCCGAACTATAAAGCCCGGGCCTTAAAGTAGTTTTACATGTTGTAAGTCGCCATTAAGGTAGTTGTTTCATGTGTTTATGAGAACTTCTAGTGGTTTACCGGGAGAAACACGACTCAGTTGGAGAATTTAATGTCATGTTGGCACGTTTGCCATGGTAGCTCAAATGGTTAGAGCGGCTGAACGAAAACCAGAAGATCCGTGGTTCAAATCCCGTCTATGGCATTGAATTTTGCAGTCTGGCTCTACCCTTTAGTACGTCCTACACACGGCTAGTGTGAAAGAACAATTAATTTCCATAAATTGTACCTAATAGTGGTCCGAACTATAAAGCCCAGGCCTTAAAGTAGTTTTACATGTTGTAAGTTGCCATTAAGGTAGTTGTCTCATGTGTTTATGAGAACTCCTAGTTGTTTATCGGGAGAAACACGAGTCAGTTTGAGAATTTAATGTCATATTGGCACGTTGGCCATGGTAGCTCAAATGGTTAGAGCGACTGGACGGAAAGTGGAAGATCCGAGTTTCAAATCCCGGCTATGGCATTGAAGTTTGCATTCTGGCTCTACCCTTTCAAGTTGTTATAAAGTTCAAGTACAGAATTTCTCCAAATGAGCCAATAAAGCTTCCTGTATTTAACATATAGCTCCTTTCTTTTGTTTTCAGTGTGCTTCTTCCAGTTTAACTTTGAATCTAGAGTCATGCCTAGATACCTCACTTTTTTGTTGTAATTTAAGACCTCCAACGTTAAGTCACTGGAATGGATGAAATGATGCTCAAATGAATCCGGGGTCCATGCAGCTTAATTACCCGACATTCGTCTTAAAGGATAAGGGAAATACCCAGGGTAAAAACTACATATGTAGTTCTATTACATAGAACCTTACTCCTTCTTTATAGCAAGTCAGGTCAAATCAAAACTTAAGGGAATGCAGCACCGAAATTGGCTAAAAATATGGGGAAAAATAATACTTTTGTTTTTAAGTTAATAAAATACTTTGAACCTTATAGTATCATAATCCAACTAAATTTATGAGTTTCAGGCATTTAAATACCTTCACAAGACAATTTAAATGCCAGTGCGCACCTGCATAGCGGCCCTTGGATTCACAGAATTCTGTCATTTGAGTTCGATTGAATGTACTAAATTAATACATTTGAAATTAGCGGGCAAAGTTTCTGGTGGAATTTTGTGTGTTGGTGTGATGGTTATTTCTTACAATATGTGACACCATGGAAACAAAACACTGGCTGCAAACATTGAAAGCAAATAATAATGTTTATTATTTTACTTTTGTGTGAGTTTACAACGGTCGGGATTTTCTTGTGTTTCTCTTTAACCTACACACTGTTTATATATATATATACATACATACATATATGATGCGTTTTAGTGTGCCATTTAACATTTATAAAGTTATTTTATACATCAAAACGTTGCATATAACTGTTATATACGTTTGAAACAACTGACCTCCTGATAACTGTGTACATAGTTAGGATCATGAATAGGTTAAACGATACATGGGAAGAAACACCTAAACATAACACAACAATGGGAACATACTTGAGGCCTGATGTGATAAGAAAACTAATGCCTGTGTACCAAAGGCTGGCATCAGATGAAATCCTAAGGAGATGTACATTGGGTAAGACACAAAATGCAAATGAAGGTTTACGTAACATGATATGGCATAATTGCCCAAAAGAAATATTTGTGTCAAAGAAGAGACTTCAGGTTGCTGTGACATTAACCATCAGTAAATTCAATTTTGGTTGTTCTGCCTCACTCAAGCTGCAGTCAGACATAATGGACACAGATTTCACCAGCGTCTCTAAAAATTAGCCAAGGGAAGGACCAATTACGCTTACTTCATTCAGCAATTTCTGTGAAGGTAACTTCTAAAACACCCAGAAGGAAACTGAAATTGAAGAACACTGCAGCAGAAGAGAGAAGGAAGAGGCAGGAGGGTCTAACTTATCTATCTGGAGGGTTTTAGTCTGCTTCAAGGCATGTAGCTGAGAAGGAAAATGATTAGGATTTTAAAATTTGATTTATGCAGTTATAGTTTTTTTCAACATTTTTTTGTAATGCAAAATGTTCCACACGATAAAGTTTTGAATAAGTTCCTCTAAAATTTTAAACACATGTTCTTAGAAAGCAAACAAAGGCTTCTATCATATGAATGTTTAATATTCATTATATTTTTAAAGTTATTGATATAAAAAGTCACAGGTTTAATAATTTTTTGGCTTATTTTGTTTGCTCCATACCTATTTTTTGTTTACTCTGGAACTAAAAGTAGTATAAGAAATTCATATGATAAATATTTTCTTCAAAACCATCTGAATATTTTTAGAAATAGAAAAATTAAAATTATGAAAATTTTCATCACGTGGAGCAGTTTGAATTTTGCCCAAATTTTGAATTTCACAAATTAATTACTCAAAAACTATTGAAGATATAAAAACCAAATTTTGAATTCTCTGCCCACTATGCATCAGAACTAAGTGGTAAGAATTTCAGCATGATTGGTTGAAAATTGCTGGATTTGGGGTTTTCGATGATGCATCCCCTTAAACCTATTCTAGTTACCTATTCCTACTGTAACTATAATAACTATGCAAATACACCATTTGCACAAATGTTTACTTCGATTAAAAAGGTGTTTGTTGAATATATGCAGAAAGTCAATTAATTGTAACCTATCAGATTCTATATTTAAGGACATACATTTCTGTCAACAGCCTTCGCTTCAGTTACATTTTATTGCTTTGAGTTTAGTACAGGCTTACGCCATGTGCATTGTTTGGGATGGTTCTTGTATCGTCATTTTCTTCCAGCAGTCTAAGTTAGCGTGACGTAACGATCTCATAGAAACTAGACATTATAAGCTGGAGGCAATCTGTCTGGTATTTCATTTCGTGCTACTCTTCGTCTTGAAGAATTTTGCTAGTTCATGGGACGTTAAAAGCACTGATGTGCAGTGGCCTGAAATTTATTTCTTACACAGCTAAAATTACTTGAGTGCATTTGCCTACAGTAGTATGACTAGGCAAATAAATGTGAATGAAATTAGAGTGTGTTATTGTATATTTTTACCTTGAACCTTCAAGATCAACCTCCGTTAGTTTAGTGCTGCTGTCTACTTTAGTTTGCCTCTGAGCCTTGGATACAGATGATGATGATGATGATGATGATGATGATGATGATGATGTATATAAGGGCGCTCGACTACGGCGGTCATCAGCGCCCTTACAAAAACAAGTCATGGCAAAAGCCAGATATAAAAATTTCCAAAAACTATATAAGTATAAATAAAACTATTAATATTGCATATATATATATATTTAAAAAGAAAGAAGAAGAAGAAATCGAAATATCAATAAAAACCTATTAAAAATTTCCTTCAGTAAATCCTAAAGTGTAATCTCGAAAGGAATCTAAAAACCTCCACTACTGCGTTATCGTCCGCTAGCATTTCTGCAAAGCTGGCCGGCAGCTGCAGAGACGTCCTGAGGTCTGCTAGGCAAAAACACTCTAGCAGCACGTGTCGTACAGATAACGCTTCATTGCAAAACGGACACAGTGGAGCAGGCTCCTTTTTAAAAAGAAAACTATGAGTAAAAAAGAAGTGCCCAATGCGTAACCGAGCCAAACTCACCTGCTCGCGACGAGATGACCGACAGGAGATAACCCAGGGAAGTTCTTTGGCAGATCTAAGTTTATTATTGCGGAGAGCAGACCACTCTTCCTACCAGCAGGTTTGCACAGCTCTCCGCAATACGGCCCTAAAATCTTCCGATGTCACAGATGGTACTCGAACCCTGGGCTTCATGGTAGCCGTCTTGGCTGCCAAATCCGCCATTTCATTCCCCCGCAAGCCTACGTGACCAGGGATCCACGTTAACGCCAGAAGCGTGTAAAACGTGGAGGGCATCCTGTATACGCTGCACAATAGGGTGGTAGTTGTACAGCTGCCGTAGGCTTTGAAGTGCACCGAGGGAATCACTTAAGATTAAGCAGTTCCCCAACTTTCGTCGACGTACGTGTAAAATGGCCCGGCATATTGCATAGATCTCTGCAGTAAAAATGGAAGTGCTAGTGTGGAATCCGAATGTATAGGGTTCGGTTCCGCAAACGTAAGCACAACCAACACCATTTGAGTTCTTGGAGCCATCAGTATAAATTATAAAATGGTCCTGATATCGCGATAAAAATTCTAAAAAAAAAAAAAAAAAAAAAAAAAAAAAACATGTGCGGATACTAGACATAGACATGGTAGATTTATCATATTTAGTCATGTCCAGATCAACGTGGGACGCTCTGCACAACCAAGGAGGGTATGTCCTCTGCCCCCTAGGATACATCTTGGGCATTTTAATATCAAGATGTCTAAGGAACTCCCGGAAACGAAAACCAGGTGGCTTTGGTTTAATAGAAGTGTAGCTATAACGCATGTCCATGAGGGTATTAAAGAACGGCGTAAACGTTGGATATCTGGGCATGCAATTAGGTCCACAGCCATAATTTGCTAATAACATGTTGCGCCTATACTGAAGAGGAGGTTCTGCAGACTCAGCATACAGGCTTATAACTCGGCTCGTTGGAAATGCCCCAACTTCTATACGTATACCACAATTATGGAGGACGTAGTTTTGTAGTAGTGGCGCGAGCATGGTATACTTAACAATCGAGCTGCGCATTAATCTCAAATTCCTCGTGAAATTAATAAAGTCGCTAACAGAATGTTGTCATCTGATAAAGGAGGTGTTTGGGGATAATGCAATATCACGAGTGTTTGAATGACACAAGGAGAAAGACATTGAGTATGAAGAATGTGCCGGTCGACCAGTGAATTCAATAATCGAAACAAATGTTTTGAAAATTAATGAAATTGTGCCAGAAGATCGACGTCTGAGCATTAGGATGATTGCTAACATCGTGTACGTCAACAAATAAACACGAATTTTGCATCAGGAGTTAAAGATTACAAACATTGGTGCAGAAATGCTTCTGAAAATCCTCTCTCATGAACAAAAAGACCATCGGGAGAACATCTGCTCTGTCATGGAACAAGTGAATGAAGAACCAGCTTGTTCACACGTGACATCACATGTGACGAAACATGGATCTTCCCACTGTGACCCATAAACATAGCGTCAATCGATGCATTGGAAGACTCCCACATCGCCAAGAATTAAAAAAGGCACGAATGTGCAAGTCAAAACTGAAGGAAATTCCCATCGTATATTTCGATATTGGGGATGTTATCATTACTGAATAGGGGTCTGGGGGTCAATACGTTAATCAGACATACTATAAATAAATCGTAATCTAGCTGAGGAAAAGATTAAGGCAGAAAGGACCGAATTTGTGGAAGAACGATGTACGTGAGTCTTTTTTTCCTTGTTCCATTTATACCCCGCCTTTAACTACAATGGTCATATCGGCGGCCGTTCTCCTTTGGAACACGTTGAGGGTGTTAACTCGTAAACGTTAGGTTTTAATCATTAGATCACGCACACAGTCACACTCTCATTCATACTTCCAGACTCTGGGGAAGATGAGGAATTATCTTGGTTGGAGAAGAATCCCCAACCCCACCGCCGGGAATCGAACCCGGGACCCCTAGCACGGCAGGCAGGTGCTCAACTGACTGAGCTACGGCGTTAGCCCTATGTGAGTTTTCTTCTGCTTCCAAAAGTGAAAAGTGTATTGGAGGGAACATATGTTCAGAGTGTTGAAGAGGTAAAAGCAAAAAACGTAAAAACTGTTGAAGAGGGTGACCACTGATGACCTACCATGTTGCTTTAAACAATGGAGGACACACATGCAGCGGTGTATATATAGGGGGGGGGGAATAAAAACTAAAAATAAATAAAACAAAATCTGCATTACGATGCCTTGGTATCTAGTTTCTTAATCAAGGCATAATATCCACCGATTTTATTTCTCATTTTTATACTTTGTTTATCAAATACATCCAATTTTTGCAGATACAGATGATACTATGAAACCTAACTTGCTATCTATCAAATGGCAATCAAATCTAATCCTGGAAAGATTTAGTCAGACTGAAAAATTCAATGTCATACCCGGGATTTGAACCACGGATCTTCTGGTTGCCGTCCAACCACTCTAACCCTTTAGCTACTATGGCCAACGTGCCAACATGACATTGAAGTCTACATCTGACGGGTCTTAAAGTACTTACACGATGTAAGTCACCATTAAGGTAGTCGCCTCAGGTGTTTATGAGAACTCCTAAGTGGTTTACTGGGAGAAAAAAGAAAGTCAGCTGGAGAATTCAGTGTCATATCGGCACGTTGGCCGTAGTAGCTCAAGGGTTAGAGCGACTGGACGTAGACCAGAAGATCCATGGTTCAAATCCCGGCTATGGTATTGAAGTTTTCAATCTGACTCAGTCTTTCCATACTTTAGCCTACACACGGCCAGTGTGAAAGAACAATTAGTTTCCATTTATTGACCTAATAGTGGTTAACTATAAAGCCCGGGCCTTAAAGTACTTACAGCATAGTAAGTCGCCATTAAGGTAGTTGTCTCATGTGTTTATGAGACAACTGGTTAAGTGGTTTACCGGGAAAAAAGTCAGCTGGAGAATTCAATGTTTTATCGGCACGTTGGCCGTAGTAGCTCAAGGGTTAGACCGACTGGACGGCAACCAGAGGATCCGTGGTTCAAATCCCGGCTATGGCATTGAATTGTTCAGTCTTATTCAATATTTGCATACTTTAGCCTACACACGAATGCTGTGAAAGAAAAATTAATTTGCAAATCTAGTCCTATTTCTGCTCAACAGTCCTATAACAAAAAATTTAACAATTCAATCTAAATTAAACTACTATCACATTTTTGTTTCTACCAAATAATAATTGGACTGTTGGTACTACACTATATAAGCTTTAAAATTTTGCCCCAATATCCATACCCTTCCTAAACAATTTACATGATTTGACGTCAGGAAACGAAGTTCATCATCATCCTATCTTTCATTTATTTGAAATATCTTCTTCCTCATCTAATTGGTCCAGCATCCTCCTGCCTCCTTTAATCCTGTCAGTGAAAATCCAGTTTCCATCGTCTGTTAATTCTCAATCATCCTGTTTATTTGGAATGTAGATGATGTTCCTCCACTGCTCTACTGGCCTCTTTTGCCTTAAACTAGTACACCTCCTTAGTTGTGCTGAATGTTCAGTTTCCTCTCTTCGTAATGGTTGATGTAAGCCCAGTTGTTTCTGTTCTAGATATCTGCCGTAACTCAGTTTGGATACTATACCTGTCATCTATTCTAATATTCTGCAATTTACTTTATTTCTGATTATTGTTGCTACATGTTTTCCAGCTAATTAGATATGGAAGGGAGTATGTTGAAGGGGACCAAGGTAGGTTGTAACTTTATTTGCAATAAATCATATTTCTGATGCCAGTCTCGTTATTCAATTGCCCCACCGCGTATGTCCCACTATCCTTTGTCTTCTCGTTAGTTAGGTCTTAATGTAAGGATGCATACAGTAGCCTTCTGGGTCCTATCTCGAAGCTTCATTTCTCTGTGCACTCATGGAAGGTTCTGACCCATTGCACTAGATATAATAGATGGCAAAATGTTTCCATGGAGACTTGCTTATCTACGTCGCCTGTTTTCAAAGTTTCGTTTGTGTACACGTAGTGAGTTAACTACAGGTGCTTCGTTTATTATGGCTGGATATTCATTTCATGAACGGGCAAATATGATTTTTATGTATCATTGCACGTGTGGTAATGCAGACGAAGCTGCATTATCAGATGGAGTTCCTAGAGTGAAGACAACCGAGTCGTTCAATCTTCATCGTTGTTTCTCGTTGCCCTGGTGAGACAGGAAATGTTGCACAATGCGTTATTGAAGACAACAGTTGTTCGTACGCCGGAACGCGAAAGCAATTGACAGTGCAAAGCAATTGGCTATGATTTCTAGCCCATCTCACAGTCCAACATGGAGGATACTTCAAGAGTATCTCTGGTATGCATATCATATAGAACGTGTGCGGATTATCTAACACGGAGAACTGTGTTCGGTGATTTGTAAAACAAACAGCCAAATCATTAATACAATTTTGAGTCGAACTAATACTCAATGTTCCATTTATTGCTAGTATTTAGCTAGAACGCGTTTCGTTAGGATCTTCCTAACATCATCAGCTGTTGTCGAATAATGGATGCCGGTTCAGTGAACTCCTCGGAAGTGATAGGTGCGTCTCTGTCGGTATCTTGATGAACTTGAAATTTGGATTTTCTTCAAAGGTAGTATCGAAATTAAACAATTTACTTTCATATTTCTTTATAAAGATTTTTTCCCACGTGGTTAATGCAGCTGGACCTTGGACACTTTTTAGTAAGTGAATTTCTCGTTCTATGCCATGATTTTCCTTCCAAAAAATGGTAAGCTACCGCCGATTTGACGCATCCCAGAATTTTTCAAAGGGTGCGACTGTCAACAGCAAGCATGTCTATGAGGAAGAGATCACTTCGAGCATTTATTATGATTTTTGTGTGATATGAATGTACCGCTGTGTTAAACAGCTATTAACCAGAAAGCAGAGGATTATGGCAAATACTTTCATATGACCTTTCTACCTTCTTGTGGTGTATGGAACCTACACATGTTTCTGAAGTTATTTTTGATACATGCTGTATTTGTCTAGTCTTCTGGTTCGCTTCACAATAGAGAAATCCTCCTGTCTGCACGGTTAACAATCCTACAAAATCTCTTCTCCTCCAACCTAAGCCATTTTGTTCAAAATACGAATTTCCTTATGCTACCCAGCTTTATTTCTATTGAAGTTTCAATGGCGATCTTTTCTGCAGGCAGATTCTATTTTCTATTTCCTATATGCTCAGCTTGTAGTACGAAACACGACTATACAATAGCCACTTGTCAGTCCCTTTGTTGCTGCTTCTGCTTACCCATTACACAATCTGTGCTGCCTCCATGCAAGATTCTGTAAAACTAATGTAATGTCGTTGGAACTACTCTCCCTTAGTTTTCCCTCCTAAAAGCTAAACCGCCGTGAATATTCGGCGCTCTGGAGCAGTGAATCTTATCTCAGGTCGTAGTATCGGTGTGAGAATTATTTTATGCTGATATGGTTGAAAAATAACAAGTCTTTTTTTCCTTTAAAATCTTTTGTAATTTATTCCAAAAGGTCGTTAATATATTTTATCACAATGTTAATTTTCGTAGATTCCATCCTTTCATCGTTGCACTTTAAGCTTCTGCAGACTTGCAGAACAACGCCAAAGAAACTACAACGATGATCTTGTACAGAACGGCGCCAAGTTATCTACATATTCTGTATTCTCTGCGCATGATGTCTCTAGAACATCTAAACTACTTCTATCCTATTGGTATACGTCACAACATTACTTAATTTCATTATTGTAACAACCAATAGGAACACTATTACTTAAGTTATATAATTCCGTTGTCTACCCAGTTTTGCAATCGATTTTATACAAATCACATTTTCTAGAAGAATCCCGAAGAAATTTTTTGAAGACTGACCTCCCCTCTTATGACCAGGGAGTTACTGAGCTGTTCCAAAAGGGCGCCCAACGTCTCCGTGGGGCTTTTCATAGGGCAAGACCTAGAGACCTACAAGCCCCCCCTCCCATTTGTTTCTACGGACTCAAGACGGGATGTAAGTGGATACGCCACTTACGCGCACCAACCCTAAAGGGGAAGGCTACTGATTTGACCTCGGTAGGATCACCTGGTGATCTGGCACACCTTCTACTAGCTATGCAGGCTAGTACGCGGGAATATATGACTTCCCTAACCCCGTCCGGAGACGTACCCGCTCTCCAACGAGTATGGGGAACAACTTTCCCCTCGAGTCGAACCCAATCCGAACAACTCCCTATCAGGAAGGGGCTCGAATGTTCCGCCCGAGGTTCCTCTAGTAACGTCAGAGGCACCACGAGTATTAGGGGTCCGCGTTACTCCCACCACGGCAGCTGCAGGGGACGGATTCACTCTCCTATAGGGAGACGTCGGAAAACTGCCGATGCAGCGCTTTGGAGATACAGGAAGTGCTTTGCCCGCCACGGTAGCACAGATGGTAGCATGTCTGCCTCACGTTCAAGTTGTCCCGAGTTCGAATCTCGGTCACTGTGAGCTACCTGAATAAGGTTTTTCCAGGGTTTTCTCTTATCCTTCAAGACGAATGTCAGGTAACTCTAAGCTCCGTGGACCGTGGAGTCATTTGAGCATCATTTCACGCAAGTGAGGGTGTAGAGGGTTGGCTCGTAATTCCCGGCCTGCATAGCTAGTAGAAGGTGTGCTAGATCAACAGGCGGCCCCACCGAGGTCATATCGGTAGTGTTCCCTGCGAGGAACGCGCCTAATTGGCGTATCCACTTCCAACCGTCTTGACGATGTAGTCGATGGGGGGGGGGGCTTTTTAGATTCAAGGTGCTGCCCTATGGAAAGACCCCGGATTTTCCATCTCTCCCGGGTAGCAGGAGGCCCGGGTCCTTGGTACTACGTATCCAGGACTATTCGGAGTAGATCCTCTGCACCTAAATAATACAGAGAGTGCTAAATTGTATTTTAAGTAATCGGTGCCAATGTACTGTCAAACTTTCAGGAAACATTCCTCACACACAGAGAAAGAATATATGTTATGTGGACATGTAACCGGAAACGCTAAATTTCCCTGTTAGAGCTCATTTTATTACTTCTCTTCAAATCACATTAATCAAGGAATGCAAAACACACAGCAACAGAACGTACCAGCGTGACTTCAAACACTTTGTTACAGAAATGTTCAAAATGTCCTCCGTTAGCGAGGATACATGCATCCATCCTAAGTCGCATGGAATCCCTGATGCGCTGATGTAGCCCTGGAGAATGGCGTATTGTTTCACAACCGTCCACAATACGAGCACGAAGAGTTTCTGCATCTGGTACCAGAGTTGCGTAGACAAGAGCCTTCAAATGCCCCCATAAATGAAAGTCAAGAGGTTTGAGGTCAGGAGAGCGTGGAGGCCATCGAATTCCTCCGCCTCTACCAATCCATTGGTCACCGAATCTGTTGTTGAGAAGCGTACGAACACTTCGACTGAAATGTGCAGGAGCTCCATCGTGCATGAACCTTGTGTCGTACTTGTAAAGGCGCATTTTCTAGCAGCACAGGTAGAGTATCTCGTATGAAATCATGATTACGTGCTCCATTGAGCGTAGGTGGAAAAACATGAGACCCAATCAAGACATCACCAACAATTCCTGCCCAAAAGTTCACAGAAAATCTGTGTTGATGATGTGATTACACAATTGCGTGCGGATTCTCGTCAGCCCACACATGTTGATTGTGAACATTTACAATTTGATCACGTTGGAAAGAAGCCTCATCCGTAAAGAGAACATTTGCACTGAAATGAGGATTGGCGCATTACTGGAGGAACCATTCGCAGAAGTGTACCCGTGGAGGCCAATCAGCTGCTGATAGTGCCTGCACACGTGGTCAACGTTACCTTGTACAGCAGCAACTTCTCTGACGCTGACATTAGGGTTATCGTCAACTGCTCGAAGAATTGCCTTGTCCATTGTAGGTGTCCTCGTCGTTCTAGGTCTTCACCAGTCGCAGGTCATAGGCTGGAATGTTCCGTGCTCCCTAAGACGCCGATCACTTGCTTCGAACGTCTTCCTGTCGTGACACCTTCGTTCTTGAAGTCTGTCTCGATACAAAAGTACCACGCCACGGCTATTGCCCCGTGCTAATCCATACACCAAATGGGCATCTGCCAACTTCGCATTTGTAAACATTGCACTGACTGCAAAACCACGTTCGTGATGAACACTAACCAGTTGATGCTACGTACTGATGCTAGTACTGTAGAGCAATGAGTCGCATGTCAACACAAGCACTGCAGTCGACATTACCTACCTTCAATTGGGCCAACTGGCGGTGAATCAAGGATGTACAGTACATACAAACGAAACAATGGGCTATTTTGACAATTGTCTGCACGAATGATTTCAACTTACATTTAAAGAGAAATACCAAAATCAGCTCCAACATGGAAATTAAGCGTTTACGGTCACATGTCCACATGACATATTTTCTTTCTTTTCGTGTGAGGAATGTTTCCTGAAAGTTTGGCCGTACCTTTTTGTAACATCCTGTATTTTCAAACATATTTCCTGTAGAATTGTGGTATAAATTTGTTATAGGGAGCACAGTTCTTTATATGATTACTATCAATAGTTATAAATGTAAAATTGAGTAATGTAACTTAGAGTGGATCAATTACGTGAGAGAGGAGTTTTGTATGATTACTACAAATCAGACTTTTTGAAGTTTTTCACCGTAAGGGTTTTACGGCATACATTAAGTTCCTGTGCTGGGCTAGACTATTCAGCACAAAAAAGGAAATTCTTAGTAAGACTAAATTGAGCAAAGATAACGCAGTTTGCAGCTACTTTAATTCGCGTGCTTTACATTAACTAAAAAGAACCGGAAGACAAATTGGATTTCCATTGAGAGCCTGCAAGTCGCGGCACGCAGTCTGCGGTCCGTAAGCCAACGTTTTACCGTCGCTATATTTTCCTTTTATAGGCTTAGTAGCCCATTAGTGCACGACATTTATCTTTGTTATAAATTCTGTTAACGCAGAAAGTTAGGCCGTTAGATATGATCCTCTCCTCCCATCAGAACGCATAAACAACTGCGGTCCATAAACAGGGAGCTTGGATTTGAGGCAGGTGCGTACAAGAAACTGCCTCGAAACACTTGAATACCAAAGTCTTTTATATTGTTATCAAATGATAGTTATTGAAACATTCTGTCCATTACGATAACCGTGATGCTTTAGTTGGAAATGATTAGGTAATAAAAACTAGCTATCGAAACATAAAAGTCAGTTTCGAAGAAATATAAAATGCACCTCAATGATGATCATTAATATCTTATCTATTCCGCAATTAATAAACTTCATTAAAGGAATGCAGGACGGAATTGATATATTCAGAAGGTAGATAAAAATTATAAGAAACATGTTGCAAAACATGAAAAATTCAATGCCATGACCCGGATTTGAACCACGGATCTCCTGGTTTCCGTCCAGTCGCTCTTAACCTTTGAGCTACCATGGCCAACGCACCATCCTGACATTAAATTCTCCTGTTGATTCATATATTTCCCCGGTAGACCACTAGGGGCTCTCGCATCCGAGATACACCGTTTGTGGCGACTTATTATTGTAAGTACTTAAGTCCTAGGCTCCATCATTTAACTCTTATTATTTTAGTTAATTGATGGAAATTAATCATTTTTCCACCAGGGTGTCATGTAAGCCAAGGTAGCAAACAGTTAACGACAGATAAATGTATACAAAGGTTGTAAATTGCAAAATATTGGAATATGCACAATAAATGGCATATATCATATCATATCACTTCTTGTATCTCACAATAAAATAAGAATTTTTACTTAGTTTTGAAAGAGCCGACATGAAAAATTCCATATCATGTCTGGGATTTGAACCATAGATCTACTGGTCTCCGTCCAGTCCTTCTTATCCATTGAGCTACCATGGCCAGTTTGCCGTCATTACAATAAATTCTCCAACTAACTTTTATGCTTCCCCGGTAAACCACTAAGGGCTCTCGCATCCGAGATACACCGTTTGTGGCGACTTACTATTGAAAATACTAGAAATACAGGGTCCTTCATTTAACTTTTTTTTTTACCGGACGATGAATGAAGTGGGTGTAATGATGCTCAAATGAGTCCGAAGTCCATGGAGCTTAGAGTTAACCGACATTCGTCTTTCAGGGCAAGGAAAAACCCCTGAAAAACCTTATCCAGGTAAATCACACTGACCGAGATTCGAACTCGGGATCCCTTGAACGTGAAGCAGACACACTACCATCTATGCTTCAGAGGCAGGCATCATTTTTAGTTAATTGATGGAACTTATTCATTTCTTAACACGGATTGATAGAGTCGACATGAAAATTGCAAAGTCATGGCCGGATTTGAACCACGGATCTACTGGTTTCCGTCCAGTCGCTCTTACTTATTGAGCTATCATGACCAATTTGCCGTCATGACATTAAATTCTCCAATTGATGAAGCCTAGGACTCAGGTACTTAGAACAATAAGTCGCCACAAACGGTGTATCTCGGATGCGAGAGCCCCTAGCGGTTTACCGGGGAATTATACGAGTCAAATAAACGACTAGAGCTTTCTCGGACTGGGTGGTGACTTCATCATGACAGTGTACGGCTTCACGTTGCAAATCAAGTCATGCAGTTTATGGCTCGATTCAACATTACCTCTGTACCAATACACTTGACAGCCCCGATCATGCACCCTGTGACTTTTTTTATTCTCATCTCTAAGAGCAAAGCTTAGCAGTGCTCAAAAAAAGTGAGCCGATTCTCAAGGACCTGACAAAGAATGGTCTGCAGCAGGTGTTCAAGGACTAGCGGGGACGCTATAAAAAGTGCATTGCATTAGCAGGGGACCAGTTTTAAAAATATCATGTAAACATTGAATTGCAGTAATAAACATCTGTGAAAAAAATCAGTGTCAGTCTTTGTTGATTCGGTAATGGCAGGTAGATTAATAGTTTGTCACTTTTAGATGCTATTTTGTTTAAGTATTAGTTTAGGAAACTCGTATGTTTCAGTTACTGTGAAATGACAACCACACCGAAATATAAATGTGAATGTTTGCACTCTAATATGATCTACTAAAGCAGTTTTCACTAAATGGATTCTTAGATACTCCCCTCGTAACTATTAGATCTTGATCATTACGTGTTATTTAATTCCTTACAGCCTTAAGGAATAAAACTGCGGATATAATGTACATAATCTTGAGGTAGTTAGTGTTTTGCTTTAATTTACGTCCTCCAAAATTAATCTATATCGGACTATGAATGGAATGGGTGAAATTATACTCAAATGTGCCCAGGGTCCATAGAGCTTAGAGTTACCCTAAATTCGTCTCTCACAGTAAGGAAACACTCCGGAAAAAACTTGTGTAGATAAAACTCATTCTGACCGAGATTATAATTCTGTACTTCCTGAACGTTATGCAGATAGGCTACCATCTACGCTACCGAGGCGGATGGTAGGTAGTGGCAGGAGTCTCTTGTGCTATACTTACGCTTCCTTCTGTAATCTCGAACAAATTATTTCTGCAAACACTTTGTCCTCTATTTCGTGTTAAGATAAACATTACCTTATTAATAACTTTCTTAAAGATACAAGGAAAGATGGAAATACCCTAGATTTCATGTAATAGTCATATCCCTTAAAGCTTTCGATGTGCGATGCCTTTTAAATTCAATTCTCTTTGCCCAGCCAAGGGATATAAGAACAAAAAATAACTTTCCGTTGGAGGAAAGTATTGGAAAATTCAAACAAATGCTAGGGAATATCTCGGAGATGCTTCAACCCGCATTAGAAAAATCTCTTTGTTTTCGTTATAACGACATCTATTTTTTACAGTAGGAAGCTTCCTCTCTGTCTCTTACAGTTTACCGATTATACGAAAGTTGTTTTAAATATAGGGATGTTCAGAGATCGTTCCCAGAAAATACAAGATGTATGTTTCGTTTATGATGAAGTTGTGTAAATTATATAGAAATTCAATATAAATAAATGCACCATATTTGACAAAATAACTATGTTTAACGTACACGGTGTTCATTTTTATCTGTGACTTCCGCGCAATATTTGACGTCATGAATAGCATCGCTGATGGAGCGATTTATATACGATTCCCATAGCGGCTTGCGATCGTGCCTGTACTAGACAACCAAGATATGAATGTACTCGGCGAGAAGGGTTACAAAACAGTCACGTCACATCAGTTACTGATGTGTGTGCAGGTACAACATGCTGTTAAACCATTCCACGAATATCAAAGAATGAGATGACCATAACTTTCCCAGCAGAAGCAACCACTTTTGCTTTTTCGGGGGTTGGTGATAAAGGAGATATCCACACTGGGCTTTGCTGTTTGCCCTCAGGATCAAAATGATGTAGCCAAGTTTCATCAGCAGTGATTACGTTTGAAAAAACTCCGGATCTTCCTCTAACATCAACTTTAACTGCATGTTACCTCCATTGCAGCGGTAGGCGATACTGAACATATCTGAACTTGGCAGGTTCTCACAGGCGGGAACCAGGAGTACCAACAATGAAACTACTACGTCGTGTTTGTTTCACATTAAGCTAACAGAATATAATAAGATTGAACTTAAGTGAGACCAATTATGACCCTATAAAATTCTGATCATTCTTTATTGAGCAGCCCTCGTGTTAGTTACCAGGACAACCACATTCAGAGCGTCGTAATTTGCTTACTTTTCCGCACGAATTACCGCTTCTCCGTAGAGGGCAGTATGATTTCAGGATAGACTCACCAGTCAACTATGACGTCATTCTTACTGAATTGAGGGTGGGAAATAACGAATAAATATAAACACCGTGTGTAACCTCGTTTCGTTTCTAATTGTTGCGCTTCACTCACACACTATATACTTCCTTTTCATTTAATTCCAATCGGAAACTGATCCTAATCGCCCGTAATTGGAGGATGACGAAGCGGACGAATCGCAAGGGAACGACAAACGTTGGAACATTGCATTTCAGTGCATAATGTAATAATGCAAACAAAAGACACATAAAATAAGACCTCGAAAAATGGCACTTTACGTCCTCCAACATTTAGTCATATCGGACGATGAATGAAATGGGTGAAATGATGCTAAATGCTCTCCGGGGTCCACGGAGCTTAGAATTACCCGACATTTGTCTTTCAGGATAAGGGGAAAACCCCAGAAAAAGACCTGATCCAGATAACTCACCCTGAACCAGATTCGAACTCGAGATCTATATTTGTATAGTCTGCACCGGGGGACTTAGGTATTATTATGAAAAGGGATTGGAATTTAAATGATAAGGGCCAGTTTTGACAGTGTAATGCCAGAGGTTCTAGTCCCATTTGTCCTGGACGCGTAGGACCAAGAACCCGGACCTTCTTGGGAGTTACCGAGCTGTCCCAGAAGGGCGCCCGGTGCCTCCGAGGCTCTGTCAATAGGGCAAGACCTAGAGACTAACAAGCCCTCCCCCATCTGGTCCTGTGGACTCAAGACGGGATGGAAGTGGATACGCCACTTACGCGCGCCAGCTCCAAAGTGGGAAGGCTACCGATATGACCTCGGTAGGGCCGCCTGATGACCTAGCACACCTTCTACGAGCTATGCTGGCTAGTACACGGGAATATCAATGGCTTACCTCAACCCCGTCCTGAGATGTACCCGATCTCCCACTGTTATTGGGGCCACACCGTGGCTCAGTGGTTACACCGCTTGGCTCTCACCAAGGCGGCCCGGGTTCGATCCCAGGCGACCGCAAAGTGAGATTTGTGATGGACAACACGACGCTGGGGCGGGTTTTCTCCGGGATCTCCGGTTTCCCCAGCCATCTCATTCCACCGGTGCTCCATCTTCATCTCATGTATCATAAGTGTCATCGTCTGCGGTACCGTATGTAGTAGAAGCGGGCGTTGTTTTTTTTTTTTATAAGCATTCAGGATCACAAAGGGGAAAGGTAGAGTGGGAGGGCTGGTTTTACTTTATTTATTCATGTGTGGTTACATTTTGTTGCAACATTCTAGAAAGAATCGGTGTGCACACCCGTGCAAAAGTTATCAAGTGAGATCTAGTTGATCATTTAAATCGGTCCATACCTCATGATATCTACGCATTTTGTATCGCTCTGCTCTTAGCCACTTTTTGAATGCAAATAAATTAGGATAATCTGCACTCAGGCAGTAATGGTAGAAAGCCATTATTTACCACATTTGTGTCCGTGCAGTGATGCCTTTCTTAATGTTCCAGGATAGAATTATTGACACTGTCGTATATTCCGCCCTGCTTCCAACCAGTACGCCGATTTTATGTTTAGTCCATTTCCAGATCTCAGATATGTTTTTGCAGGTGGTAATTCTGTGTATCTGCGTGTCCACTTTTCCACAACGTTTACACCATGGGACTGTTGCTAAATTATGTTTACATTTCTTTAATTCCGTTGGGATTAGTTCATTCACAAAGAAGTACACGGACACTTTCCAATCAAGAGGAACGTAAGTTTTTTGAAAAATTTTCCATATGCGATCCCATGTTGTATTTGGATATTTTGCAACAATTGCTGGCACAGTCAAATACTCTTTTAACAACTCGATGTACAATTGTTTGGTCGTAAGGCATCCTGACTCCGTTGTAATCAATGGTAATAGATGTTGATAGTCCTTTACTACCTGTCGAAATGCAGAAGGTGGGGTCGTATCTGATGATGTCAGGTAATGACAAAAATCCATGTCCTGATGACTTCCCTGTCCATTGAGTGCGCCCAAAACAGAACGCAGTAACAGCGCTCTGCACTTCACGTACACATCTGTTAGATTCCAGCCTCCTTCAGTTATTTTCCGGCGTAACTGAGTTCGGGCTACTTTGTAGAACTGATTCCGCCAAATATAATAACCGATTGCCCGTTCCAAACGCTGAGAGTATTTTTGGTGCATTGGTATTACCTGCGCTGCGTACCATATTTTGGCTAAAACAAACGTGTTCACATGCCAAATTTTTTGAACTAGATTTAAGTTTCGTGTTAACTGGGACTGCATGAGGTAAATGCAGGTATTAACAATTCGCGTCCAATTCCTCTCAATTAGGTCTTCCAGCTTTGAGGTGAAGGTCAGCCCTAAGACTTTTAACGCCCTACTGCGGGTAAACAGAGCATCTTCCATTGTCCAATCATTCAATGTTAGTAGCTGGGATTTGTCAAAGTTGATTTGTGCTCCGGACGTCCTTTGGTATTCGTTTAACAATGGTGTAACAGCATTAAAGTCCCCCGAATGAGTAAGTATCAGGGTGACATCATCAGCATAAGCGAAAATTCTCTCACCACTCGAAGGATGGGCTCTCTGTGCAAGGATATTCGTCATTCCTCGAATCAGCGGTTCTATACACAAGGTGTGAAGAAGCATCGATAATGGACATCCCTGCCGTATAGATTGCTGGATCGGTACTGGTTGCGTGTAAAATCCATTTATTTGAATTCTCGAATGCGCCTTGTCATAGATGCGTTTAATGAGGCTTTGAAAGTCCACACAAAATCCAAATTGTCTTAAAACTCCCCACAGATAGCCATGATGAACCTTGTCAAAGGCGCTTGTGAAATCCAGGGCTAAAATTGCCGCAGTCAAGTCTGAGTCCTGCTCACAAGCAATAATAGTATCCCGGAGTGTCATGAGAATGTGCGTAATTCTCCTTTCTGGAATACCGCATGTCTGTCCCGGTCCAATGACATTTGACAGAACTGCCCGCACACGATTGGCAATTATCTTGCTGAACAACTTAAAATCGGCATTAAGTAGTGTAATAGGACGATATTCGGTGAATGTTCTTGCCGCTGAATGTTTGGGTATTAAAACAATAATTCCTTCGTTGAAACCAGACATTTCACTCTCGTTCCGTTGCAACTCTAACATTACTCCAAGCAGTGTGTCTTTTACAGTCTCCCAGTTCTCTTTGTAAAACCGGTAGCCGAGGCCATCTGCTCCCGGTGCCGATGTCATGCTGGCTGATTTGAGTGCCGTCCATAGTTCTGTCAAGGTTATTTCCGCATTTAATGCCTCATTATCTTCTGGTGATAGTTGTTCCACAATGTTCTTGTAAACATTTTGCTGTGCTGCAACATCGACTTCCGTTTTTCCAAATTTGGAAGAAAAGAAATTGTAGGCCTCTGCTAAGATATCTCGTGTTGTGGTCAGTAGTTCTCCAGATGTGGATTCCAAAGCAGAGATATATTTCTGCGTTCCGCGGCACTTTTCAGACGCAATGTGATAGAGCGAGGTTTTCTCTTCACCCTGTAGCGAGTTCTCTCCCGCTCGTTGTAGTGTTCCCCTACAGAGTTCTTCCTGAAGTGAACAAATTTCCTTCTTTATTGCTTCGATGTGATGCGTCACAGTTTCTCCACCTTGTTCCCTCCTTTGTTGTTGGTATCTATCGTTAAGCAGTTCATAGTAATAATGCAAATACTTTCTTCTATCCTTTGCCTTCTCTATGCCTTCACTCTTGTAAAAATTGCATATGGCAGGCTTCAGAGTGAACAGCCACTGATGTAACTTGTTGGCGGTTCTACTCTTCGCGGTTCGAGTCCAGCTTATCCACCTCTGTTGAAACTTGGATTTAAGCATCGTATCCTGTAAGAGGGCATTGTTTAATTTCCAGGAACCTCTTCCAATCGGTGGTGGTCTTTCGGTGTGCATTATTTTCATGATCAATGAATGATGATCGCTAAATGGCACTGGTCTCACTTGGATGTCCTGAATCTGTGATGTCATCGTCTCACTTACGTGAAATCTATCTATTCTCGAAGCCGCAGAGTTACGATGGAAGGTAAACTCGACATAGTTGTCATGTTTCTTTTCCCATGCATCCTGCAGTTTTAAAGACTTACACAGACTATCTAACACTGGCGAGGGGTAATATTGGCCCTTCTGGTCTTTTGCACTAAGCACACAATTAAAATCCCCTCCGAAAACCAATTTGTCGTACCGATGGCGCAAGAAGAAAGGCAACCCTTTGGCAAGAAAGTGTTCCCTTTCCTTACGTCTGTTGGAACCTGAAGGTAAATATACGTTAACTAGTAAAAGATTATTATCCGTTAATAAGGTAGTAATTCGGCCACTCGCATGTTTTTCCGTAAACTGCACCCCCAGAGACGAGCGATAAACTATGGCGGTGCCCCGTTGCTCCTCACCCACATTGGAAACAAAATTATAACTCGGGCCAAAAAAGTTTAAGTGGGGTTCATTGTTCTCTTGCAAAAACAAAAAATCAAGGTCGTGCTCAAATGTAAAATCCCGTACCAAAGCTTGTTTAGTTCTACTACGTAAACAATTTACATTCACCGTCGCAAATGTCCGAAGAATCACTACCATAAGGAGGAACACTGAAGGAAGCAGTGTTTCACCACGTACTTAACCATCCAATCACTGTTCCACAGATGTATGAGTCTTTTTAGCCTTACGCTCTGTTGCAGTCTTTTTTCGTTTTTCCAATCGCGGGTCACGTCGACTCACTCCGCCACTACGTAACGTACCCCTGGACTCCAATCCACGTTCACACACTAAATCCTGAGAGTCCATTTCCTCTTCCGAAATCGTCGGAGACGGTGGCATGTCAGTTGTTCGTGAAGCAGGATCTATGGTTTGCCGTTGGACCTCCACAGGTTCTTCGTTCTCCAACTCAGGCACTGCACATTCCTCCCCTATCCCCTTGGTACTCAGAGGTGACTTCACACTTGTTGGAGAGACTAGAGTAGACACTGGCGCAGAGTGTTCCAAGGTTAAGGCAGACACTTCCGGACTACACTTTTCTTCTTCGGACTGTCTGAGCGGTGGAAAGTCTGTTGCCACAAATGTCTGTTCACCTTCCTCCTGCTCTGTGCTTTGAGTCGGTAATTGGCGGTCATTATTAATTGTCTCTTCCACTGAGGTCAGCGGTATTCGTGGTGTTGGCAAATTCCCCGTTACCAGCTTGGCCCCTGTAGTCGGCTCCGAAGCAGTAGTCGGTGTTCTAGGAACGAATCTGCGGGGACACTGATTACGTAAATGACCAGCGGCATGATAAATGGCACAAGTGATGGGTTGGTCAGGGTAACTCACTAATGCGGAGTAACCATCAATATTCAAAAAAGAAGGAATATGCTTTTTTAGGAGCATAGTAACGGAACGAACGCCATTAGAAACCTTATAGCGAAATGTTTCATTCCAAACATCTTCCTTCACCTGTAACACAGCACCGTATGGCTCCAAAGCTCCCATCAACTTCCTATTGTCGAAATTCAAAGGTAAATTGTACACTTTCACCATCCGTCGTCCAAATCCAGCTACATCAATAATCACCTTAGTGCGCTGCCCGTTTGACAGTACAAAACTAGCTTCCCCATTTGACTGTGTCAGTACTCTTGTGACGAGCTCTGGCGTTGTGCATTTAATAAAAATTTGTCTAGAAATTCCATTTACCTGCAAACCAGTGACGTCATTCTCATCCAATTTTAGTGTGTCAAAAATCCACTCATGAATTTCATATGCAGTCGGTCGAATGATGTCACGTTCAACAAAGCTAACAACTAATGTCGTTGGTCGGTTTTCCATTATTATTTCTGTCTTATGTAGTAGTAAATGCCAATGTACAACGAGTCTACTATTACTAGCAGTATTCGACGAACACAAACAATACGTATCACTATTCACTAGGCAACACGTATGCTGACGTAAACACGCTTAGCAGCACCCGTGTATGACCTTCCCTCTCGCCGGACAGCGAGCAACTGGGCGTTAAACACTACACTACACGGGTATAGGGAACCACTGCCCCCTCGAGTCCAACTCAATCCGAACAACTCCCAATCAGGTAGATGCTCGAATGTTCGGCCCGAGGTTCCTCTAGTAACGCCAGAGGTACCGCGAGTGCTAGGGTTCCGTAGCGCCCGCACCACGGCAGCTGAAGGGGACGAATCCCCTCCCCTCCGGAAGATCAATTTTGACAAAGGTTTCACTCCACTTCCTTCGTCAACCATACAGAACGTCTGGGTCAATACTTATAATTGCAAAAGGAAAAGTTACAGCTCTCGCCTTTCAGGAATTACAGATTAACAATCGCCTTCTTTAACATAACAATATCTATACGACTCCAGTCACTTCGGGAAATTGTGTGGTGCCCCAGTCTAATTAAAAACTCAAATTATTCCGAATATGAGGTAGTCCCTCCGAGAATTATTCCCTCTATTATTTTTGGATGATGAAATGTAAATACCGAGTTTAATATCTAATCAAATCCATAAAAGTAGATTTTTCTAAAAAAAGTGCTTCTTTTATATTTAGGGAGTCCCAGAGTGTAAGGAATTAAAAACAATAAAAACTTATAAGGATAGAATATTTATATGACACCACCCCTAATTATGAAGGTCATTTCTCTGTGTATTTAGAATCAATGTCGTTAGCAGTTACGTTAAGCACTTGTATACTCAGAAAAAACTTTGGCCAGTTAAGTATAAATGACACAATGTTTTACAATTGAAAATTTGTCTATCGAATTTGTGTTAACGAAATTTATATTTAGAAGGTAAGTTAGGCCTAAGACAAGGGTGCAAATTGAGTCGTATACTATTCAATTTATTCATAGATGACATAATAGAGAGGGTTAAGGAAAGCAATGTCCATTGCCCAATATTAATGAACAAAGGGCGTCCTGGTTTATTGTATGCGGATGATTTATAGGAATGAGGAATTTCCGGAATAGCTGTACAAAGATCAGTTGAGGTAAATCATAGGTTTTGCACTGATTGGGGATTAAGAATAAACAGAAAAAATAATGGTATTTAAAATAGGTTCGATACAGAGGAAAGGAGAGGAAATGAAATGTGTAGTGTCTAACGCCCGCTTTTACTACATACGGCACCGCAGCCGATGACACTGATGATACATGAGATGAAGATGGAGCACCGGCGGAATGAGATGGCGGAGGAAACCGGAGATCCTGGAGAAAAGCCGCCTCAGGGCCATGTTGTCCACCACAAATCTCACTTTGCGGTTGCCTGGGATCGAACCCGGGCCGCCTTAGAAAAGGAGAGGAAAGGTACATAGGAGACCAAAAGGTATTAAGTGGTAAAGGAGTACGACTATTTAGGTGTAAGGATGTGTAGCAATGGAGGATGGGCTGCACAAGCCAGAAAAGTGATAGCTAATGGCAGGGCGGCAATGTCAGGGGTAAGAATATGTAACCATAAACTGGAGATGTCAGATAGATGGTTAGAAAAATGTATGAAGCTGTCGTTGGTGCCAGAACAATGAATGGGACACATCAGAGATAGGTACAAAATTAGACCAGATGTATGGATTGTTTTGTAAAGAACTACTAGGTCTGCCAAAATCGGCACCAAGAGAAGTGGCATTATTAGAGCTAGGCAATACAAAAAGGAGGGGAATAATAGTAGAGAGAATTTTGAAATTCTGGTATAAGTGTATTATCGGGTAGAAAGGGGAATTATTGAATCTTTGCATGAAGCAACAGAAAATCATTAAAATACAAATAGTTGGTGGTCGGAACTGGAAAGAATGGTGTCAGAGGTAGGCATGGGAGATTTATGGAGAGCACAGGAGTCAAACCATAGCGGCTTTTGGAAGGAAGTGAGAACTATACTACAATAAATATATAGGCAAGAGATTTGTTAAAGTAAAGAAGAAAAGTAATCTTTGAAATTTTATAAGAGATTAAAGAGAGAAAGGACTATGGAAAAATATATAGATCAATGTGACAAAACTGGAAGAGAAGGCATAGCTTGGATGAGAGTAGGAATAATACGAGGCATGTTTTTTTAGTCAGTGTCGTTTTGCGATTCCGCCGCCGCAGCGCTACGGTCGGCGTTCCGCGCATGAGCGCTGGTTACCTACATCTCTTGTCTACGCACTGACGCCATTACAGTCTGATTCTACATTGTATACGTTGGTTACTGAGTTTTTAAGATGCCTCCGACAATCGTGAGTCCCGCCGATTGTGAAGTACGGGCTGTTATACGATTTCTTAGTGCTAAAGGCAAAAAACAGATCGATATACATCGTGAGATCTGTGAAGTTTATGGAAAAAACGTTATGAGTGATGGAATGGTAAGAAAATAGGTGAGAGCATTTAAAGATGGCCGCACAAATGTGCATGCTGAAGCACGGAGTGGGCGTCCTTTGGTAGTTACTGTAGATTTGGTGCAGAAAGTGGACGAAAAGGTGAGAGAAAACAGACGCTTTACAATTTTATCATTGTGCGACTATTTTCCTCAATATTCTCTTAGTGTTTTGTATCGCATTGTGACCGAGAACTTGAAGTACCGGAAATTGTGTTCACGTTGAGTTCCGAAAATGTTGACGGATTTGCACATACCCCAACGTTTGGGCAATGCATTGACTTTCCTTGAGCGGAACCACAATGAAGGTGAGTTTTAGACCAAATTGTTACTGGTGAAGAAACATGGGTGGCCTACGTCACACCAGAATCGAAACAACAATCCATGGAATTCGACATTTATTATCACCCACAGAAGTGAAGTTTAAGCAAACAATTTCTGCCCGGAGAATCATGTGCACAGTTTTTGGGACAGAAAAGGAGTATTGCTAGTGGAGTTTCTGCTTCGTAATGAGACAATCAATGCAGCGCCTTATTGTGAGACGTTGAAAATCTGCGCCGTGCAATCCAGAACAAAAGACGTGGCAAGTTCAGTAAGGGTATCGTTTTGCTGCATGACAATGTCCGTCCACATGTGGCTAATCGGAGCAAAGATCTCATCAAATCTTTTCAATGGCAAACTAAATGATCCTCCATACAGCCCAGATCTGGCGCCCAGCGACTACCATTTGTTCCTGCACTTGAAGAAACATCTGGGCGGTCAGCGTCTTCAAGACGATAACGAAGTCAAAACAGTTCTGATACAGTGGTTAACACGTCAGGCGGCAGAATTTTATGAGGAGGGTATTCAAAAACTGGTGCCACGTTATGACAAGTGCCTCAATATTCACGGAAATTATGTAGAAAAGTAGATTAAGGTACAGGCTTTTATGTAAAAATAAAATTATTGCGATATCTATGCACGTCTTTTTTTAATTCCAAAACGGTACTGACTTAAAAAACATGCCTCGTGTATCAAAAATGTTTGAGAAGTAATGAGGTAGTCATATATGAATTTTTTGGAGGTGAAGAGATCACTGTTCATTACCCGATAGAATGTAAGGACTTAAGGGCACTGGGAGGTTATTTTTACCCAGACAGGGCTAGTTTTTCACAATATTAAAATATAAATACACAAAAACCTAAATATTGCAAGAAATTGAAATTTGGTATGATTATAGTATAAGGACGTGTGCATTTAACGGCGGTATAATATTTATATTAAGCTCATACAGCTCCTTGCAAAAGCGGCATAAGGCACCCTGCATATCCTGAAAGAAGTATTACACCTTATACTTCAGGTTTAGGTACCTTTTAGGAATTTAAAGCTATAGGCACCAATATTTTTCCTAAAAAACATAAGACACAGTTTTCTAATCTAAAATAAATAAAAAGCATACATAATTTATATTATCCACATGAAAAATTATTTAGTTGTGTTAAAGAAAAAGGATAATATTTTTAGGAACTGAATTTTATTTTCCCTCCATTTTATAAACCATATGAATATAAAAGTTAGATTAATGTGTCCAGGGAACATTAACAAATAAGCACTTAAAATTTGTATCATATTTTATAGGTTTTGAGAAACATGGACCTAAAATAGAAAAATCAAGGTTTTGGGAATCCATTAACAAAGATTAAGCATCATTCTTTTAAAATTATACATACTCTCAGAACATGCCTGCTCCATATTCCTGCTCCGTTAGGTCTTCCTCATCTTTTGTTTTCCTTTTCTTACTTCTAGCTCTACTTTCAAAGCAATTGAGCTGTTCCTTTTGCCCCCTCCCCCCTAGGGAAGGGGATCCGTCCCCTTCAGCTGCCGTGGTGCGGGCGCTGCGGACCCCTAACTCTCGTGGTACCTCTGACGTTACTAGAGGAACCTCGGGCCGAACATCTGAGCCCCTCCTTTGGGATTTCTTCGGATGGGGATGGTCTCGAGGAGGCAGTGGTTCCCGATACCCGTGGGAATCGGGTACGTCTGAGGATGGGGTTGAGGGAAGCCATCAATTCTCCCGGGCACTAGCCTGCAAAGCTAGTAGAAGGTGTGCTAGATCACCAGGCGACCCCACCGAGGTCATATCGGTAGCCTTCACCTTTGGTGTTGGCGCGCGTAAGTGACGTATCCACTTCCATCCCGTCTTGTGTCTTAGGCCCAGATGGGGGGGGGGCTTGTTTGTTACCCAGGTCTTGTCCTATGGAAAGCCCCACGGAAGACGCCGAGCGCCCTTTGGGACAGCTCGGATAACTCCCTGGTTGAAAGAGGCCTGGGTCTTGTTCCTACGGGTTCAAGGTTAATGCGAGTAGAACCTCTGGACTCAAACTGTTCCTTTTGCCTCCCGTAGGGGGAGGAATGCGTCCTTTTCAGCTGCCCAAGTGCGGGCGCTGCGGACCCCTAGCACTCGTGGTACCTCTGACGTTACTAGAGGAACCTCGGGCCGAACATTCAAGCCCCTCCCTCTTGGAGTTGTTCGGATTGGGTTGGACTCGAGGGGGCAGTGTGATCCCGACACCCACGGGAAATTGGGTACTTCCGGACAGGCCTTGGCAGCCCGGAGGGGGTAGAGGGCTGCCTCATAGTTCCCGGGTGCTAGCCTGCCGAGCTAGTAGTTGGTGTGTTAGATCACCGGCGGCCCTACCAAAGTTTTTTGGTAGCTGGTTCATTAAGGACCGGTGCCTAAGTGGCGTATCCACTTCCGTCCTGTCTGCTGTTTGCAGGCGGGGGGGGGGCGCAGTTTATAAAATAGGTACTGTCCTACGATAAATATACCCGAGAGGCCCGGGTTCTGATCCTACGGGGTCAGGACTAATGGGAGTAGATCCTAACATTTAATTTAAATGTTCTTTTTGCCTCGTGCTGCCCTCATATTTTCACCAACCTTTATACCCATTTTTGTCATTACTTTATGCCTACCACGGCATGCATGATTATAACAAATAACACTATCATACACAGCAATTTTTAAAGTTTCTGGCCCAGCATGCACAGTTATTGGAATTCTTTCCCATATTATATGATGAAAACTTTCATTTGCGTTTTGGGTTCGACCATGCAGGCACTTTCTCAGTAATTCATTTTTCGAAAGTTACCTAAATACTGGTTTAATTGCGAAAAGAACCTCTTCTGGAAGAGAGTGTTTATTTTATAAATGTCTTTCCTAATCTGAGCTCTTTGAAAGCCGCACCATGTATCTTCACCTTTTGGAAGCACATCCTGTTGTGGATTCCTAACTGTGGATAATTTATGAAAATAAATGGCCCAAATACCTTGCTTCATTTCTACAATTGTTTTACCTGTGTTTCTCCTGATAACTAGTCCATAATACTGCTGGAGGAGGTCAATCTCATTGCCTATTATTTCTTCATGACCTGCAAGTGATCTTGCCACCTGGAAGAATCTTTCGCTTCATACTACATCAGAAAGTGGGCGTGTTATTGCACCGCTGTCTTTAAATTGATGGATTAAAGGGCTCTAATACAAGCTGACACCCTGTTTTATATATATAAAATCGAATGCTTGAAGTCCATCGACCTCCCAGTGCCCTTAACAAATTACAGGAGAAAAATATGGAATAAGAAATGGAACAATGTGAGCAAAGACGTTGTGGCATTACGCATGTAATGGGATTAGTGAAAATAAAAGTAGATGTATAGGAGAATTCTTATGTAGGTTAAGAGAAAAGTGGATTAGGACAAAAGAAGCGAAGGCCAGGAAAAAATGACAAGCTGCTCAGGAAAGCTAAAGGTTTATGGTCAGGGTACCTGAGTCAGCCAGTAAGTCTTAGGTCAGCCATTTCATGTATTTGGACAGGATGTATAATGATTGTTAGATATCAAAGTCACTGTAATGAAAATGTAATGAAAACTGTACAAATAAACATCATTATCAGTATTTCTAAGATCCCAAAATATATGTCACTTTCTAAGAAGTTTTGCTGGCAGCAAGATGGCCTGAGCTTCTGTAAAAGTTATGTAGGTTTTTTTACATAACTCTGTATAACACTTTTGCCGGGATTGCCCTTATTTTGAAAGATAAATTTATAATAACTCTAAGCTCCGTGTATTAATCTGAACATCATTTCACCCATTTTATACACCGTCGGATATTATCTAATATTGCAGGACGTAAATTAAATATAAAGCAGTAAAAGAATCCAAGCACATTAGCCTGGAAATCTTTTGAGTTACAAGAAAGAACAGATGTGCCCATAATATACTCCATACCTGTAACATGTTGTGCCACAATGCCCTTCTTTATAAAAATTTCACCACATGTAATCATTGCACTCAAAAAGGACATTATATGAGAAAGGTTATTGCAGAATTATGCAAATAATCACGTTTCTACTTACATACCATGCATTTTGTGCTATCTAGTGAGTTTGCACATACCTCACAAAAAGTCGTTCTTCACACTCAGTGCTTCCTACCACTCTTGATCTCCCAGAAACAGAAACGTCCTTCTGAAATAAGCGGCACTCTTTGAAGCATTGCCGAATTGCTGCTCTTGAACAGGACTACAGCCTACTAGGTTATCTTTCTGCAGACGGTCGTGATACATTCTCCTCTGCTGGGCCGCACAAAGAATATGTCCTTCTATATTCTAAGCTATACAATAAACAACAAAAATATATGGTTATAATCGGCAGCAGTACGTTCGCTCAATTACTACTGTTGTCAAAGAACAGGCAAATTGTTTTATTACTCTTGAAGAAATAGATTCTTACCCCTGTAGCTATGAAACCGTTCTAATAAATACTTCACTCCGATAAACCTAGACTGTAAGCTCTCACTTAGCAATGACGACCGATGATTTTTCCACCACCAAAGGTGTCGAAAGGCTGTGAACATTTGTATAACCTAGGAGATTGTCGCAAGAGGCTAAGGAAGAGAGACTTGTTGTCTAAAGGACTAGGACATAAACAATAATATTTGCAGGAATATTCCTCAAATAAAACACTCACAGAATATCTGCATTTAGCAGTAATTTATCCGTATAGGATATACAATCTGGACTTATATATATCACACAACAAACACCACAAATGTATTACAGCTATCACTCTGAAATGGTAAAGAGTGAAGTGAAAGAATCAAAGAGGTTGCAGATACAGACAGAGAGGTCAGTAGGAGCCTTGGAGGGCACTAGAAGTTCCTTCTTTGAAGACCGATCACACTGTTTAAAGAAGGGGAGTCACACGAAATGTGGAATGTTCCTTCATTTGAGTTCTTCAGTTGCATCGGTGTACCGTTTATAGAATTCGCTGTTTTCGAACTCGTCATTCTGGAATTCACTATCGAACTCTCGATTCTGGATCTCGATATTATCAAACTCTCGATTGTTGAACTTGGTATTATCGAGCTCTCGATTCTGGATTTCGATATTGTCGAACTCTCGATTCTGTACCTTGGCATTATCGAACTCTCGATTCTGGACCTTGATATTATCGAACTCTCGATTCTGTATCTTGGTATTATCGAAATCTCGATTCTGTACCTTGATATTATCGAACTCTCGATTATGGACCTTGATATTATCCAACTCTCGATTCTGGAACTTGGTATTATGGAACTCTCGATTCTGGATCTTGGCGTTGTCGAAATCTGGATTATGGAACTTGATATTATGGAATTCTCGATTCTGGATCTTGATATTATCGAAGTCTCGATTGTGGAACTTGGTATTATCCAAATGTGGATTATGGAACTTGGTATTATGGAACTCTCGATTCTGGATCTTGGTATTATCGTATTCTGGATTATGAACCTCAACATTATCATATTCTCGATTCGGGACGTCAACATTATCGAACTGTCTATTATGGACCTCGGCATTATCGAATTCGTGATTTTGAACCTTGTCATTATTTAGCTCGCGATTCTGGAACTCGTTATTTCGAAACTCTCGATTCTGCGCCTCGACATTATCGAGCTCTCGATTCTGGATCTCACTATTATCGAACTCTCGATTCTGGGCCTCAAAATTATTGAACTCCCGATTCCGGACCACGCTATAATCGAAATCTCGATTACGGGCCTCGACATTATTGAACTCTCGATTCTGGACCTCGCTATTATCGAACTCTCGATTCCGGAACTGAATATTATCGAAATCCCGATTTTGGAACTCAATATTTTCGACATCGGGATTTTCTAACTTGCTGCTGTGGACCTTTCGCTTTTGGAGGGAGTTATCATGGTGCATGCGATATTGGAGATTGCCATCATGATCTATGTGGTTCTGAAACTTCTTGTTTGGGTATATATGATTTTGGAGATAGTCATCATGGCCCACGCGATTCTGGAGATTGCCACTGTAGTCCATGGAATTGTGTAATTTGTACTGGCTTATGCGATTTTGGAGATTGCTATCAGGGCATATGGAATTGTGATACTTGTTGTTTTGGCTTATGCGATTTTGGAGATTGCTGTCAGGGCATATGGTATTGTGAAACTTGTTGTATGGTTTCATTCGATTCTGGAGATTACCATCGTAGCCCATTGGATTTTGAAACTTACTGTGTTGGTTCATACGACTTTGGAGATCGCTATCATGGTCCATGTAATTCTGAAACTTATTGTGTTGGTCCATACGATTCTGGAGAATGCCATTGTTGTCCATGGAATTCTGAAGTTTGTTGTATTGGTCCATACGACTTTGGAGATCACTATCATGGTCCATGTAATTCTGAAACTTATTGTGTTGGTCCATACGATTCTGGAGAATGCCATTGTTGTCCATGGAATTCTGAAATTTGTTGTATTGGTCCATACGACTTTGGAGATTGCTACCATAGTACATGGAATTCTGAAACTTGTTACTCTGATCGATGCTATTCTGGAGATTGCTGTCATGTTCTATCCGATTCTGGAGATCTCTGTTATCCATGCGGTTCTGGAAATTCGTATACTGGTCCATGCGGGTCTGGAGATTCCTACATTGGTCCATACGAGTCTGGAGATTCCTACATTGGTACATACGATTCTGGAGATCATCATGGTCCATATAATTTTGCAGATTGGTATTATGGTTGATGTGGGTCTGGAGATTCTTACATTGCTGCATACGATTCTGAATATTATCATGGTCCAGGCAATTCTGCTGATAGGTATCATGATCAATGTGATTCTGCAGCATCCTATGTTGGGCCACGACATTCTGGTTATCACTATTGTTCATGAGATTCTGGGATTTGCTATTACCCTCCATGCTATTCGGTAATTTCGTGACATTCTGTGCTACGTTCTGAAAATCTGTGGCATTGTTCTTTAGATTTTGAAACTCCGTGGCATTTCCCTTTTGAGTCTGAACATCTGTGACATTGTCCTTTGTATTCTGAAGTTCTGTAACATTAGCTGTATGATTCTGGAGCCCTGTAATATTGTTCCTCAGATGTTGGGAATCTGTGACATTGTCATTTTGTGCCTCTAGGCTGCTGACATTTTGTATAAGCGTGAAGATATCAATGACGTTGTTCTTTAGTTTCTGAAGGCGAGTAAAGTGTTGTATTAGATTCAGTAAGCCACTGACATTGCCTGTTAGATTTTGAAAGTTAATATTATTGCCCTTCATTACCTGAAGACCAGTGACATTTTGTACAAGATTCAATAAATCACTGATATTTCCTGCTATTTTCTCAAAGTTTGTATTATTGCCCTTAAGTACCTGAAGCCCAGTGATGTTTTCTATTAGATTCAGAATGACAGTGGCACTGTCCTGAAGCGGAGGGTCACATTTCTCGCCGTCCAGCGCCCTGGTATCATTGTGTTCGTGATTTTGGGACTCCGCGACTTGGCGCTCCCTATACTGTGATCTGCTATTATGGTCTTCGTGATGCGGGGACTCCATCTCTTCTTCCTCTATACTGTCATCTTCCTCGCCATACTCCAGCACTCTATCACCCTCCTCACTATGGTCGTACTCCATGACTTCCTCCTCCCCATCCTGAGACGTGCTATCTACCTTCTCGTCATACTGACGCTTCCTGTGGTCGCCCTCGTGATTCTCGTACTCAGAATCCAAGTCCTCCAGAGAATGGAGCATGATCCAGTCGTCGTAATCGTCCTCGTAAATCTGGGAGTCTATATTATCGTCATCGTCATGCAAAGGGCCATTAATCAAATCGTATAAGATGTCACCCGAACTTGGGATTGCTATGGCACATTCAAATGTTACCAAGAAAGAAATTAAGATCAAAATTCCCATGACAAACTTCTGGAAGAGGCACAAAGTAGTTCGAACTGTTTCAAATTTTGTAAACAATATTGACACAACGTGTTATATCTTCTTGTCCTAACACAAATATTCCACTTTTGTACATCCACTAGAACAATTTCACTCTTAATTATTAAGTACTTGAAACCGTTACCTTCTTCAAGTTCGGAGAATACTGTGCAATCAGAAATTCAATTCAATGGTAATAAAACATTATGAGAACTTTATGTACAGGAATTAGTTCCAGAACCTTTTTTATCATTGGTAATGAATAATGTAATTTTCCTTAACAGCAGAACAGATAAGCAATAAGTGTACCATAACGGTAAACATAAAGTGTTACATTTTGTTGAAGCATAACGGAATAAACTATAAAAATGTAATAAACCTCAATGTTGGAATTGTATTTCACAATCGAGATAATAAATATTTATTCTATCTTTCTGTTAAAGTTTTATAGGCACGTCATTTCACCAATAATAGCATCAAATTAATCAAGTTCTTTAAAAAAAATTATTCACTGCTCATGACGACAACCTAGACAAATGAACTACTTATGATGGGTGCAAAGTAGGCATTTAGTTGACACTTACACACTTACGTCCGGTTTCACCAACAGATGTTAAAATCGGCGTTAGCTAATGTAACGTAACAATTGTCACAGCGCTAACACTTCTGCTAAATTTCTTACGTTCCACCAACCTGTTTTCTGAAAATGTTAACATAACACGTGTAAATGCCAAGAAACTCAGTTATAGAAGGCGGTGGATGAGTCGTATTATTTTCTGAACGTGCTGCGATGCACTTTTGTTTTCATTTTCGTCTTCACGCAGCTGAAAATTGTTGGGTGAACCAAATCGTAAACAAATGCCGTGAGTCAAATTTCTCATCGATGGAGAAATAATTGTTAACTGAATTGGTGCCGAATTGTAAGGATATCGTGTAAAATAAGAAGACGTATGCGTTGAATGTAAAAGAGAAAGATGTCACGTGGAAAAATATCGGAAAGGAATTCAGTTCAAATGCATGTCACTACTAGAAGCATGAAACAGCTTCGTCAGTATTACGCAAATTTAAAACGAGGAGTGAAGGATAAGTGATTTGAACGTTTCAAAATGGGAGGGGTACAGTGATTTATCCACAGAATTCAGCGAATTATAAAACAGCATAGTTATTATTAATTGAAGCAAAGGCAATATCGGCATATTCCTTTCGTTGCATGTTCTAACACAGTATTAGGTAAATTTAAAACGAGGTGCGAAGAAGGACAAGTGACTTGAACGTTTCAAGACGGCAGATGGACAGTGCATTATCCACATAATTCAGTGAATTATAAAATCGCAAAGTTATTAATACTGGAAGCAAAGGCGAGATCGGCATATCCCTTTCGATACATGTTCTAACTCATTATTACGTAAATTTAAAACGAGGTGCGAAGGACAAGTGTCTTGAACGTTTCTAGACGGCAGGTGGACGTGTATTATCCACATAATTCAGTAAATTATAAAATCGCAAAGTTATTAATACCTGAAGCAAAGGCAAGATCGGCATATCCCTTTCGATGCATATTTTAACTCAATATTACGTAAATTTAAAACGAGGAGCGAAGAAGGACAAGTGACTTGAGCGTTTCAAGAAGGGAGATGAACAGTGTATTATCCACATAATTTAGTGAATTATAAAATCGCAAAGTTATTTTACCTGAAGCTAAGGTGAGATCGTCATATTCCTTTCGATACATGTGCTGACCTCTCTTCTACTTCCGCAGTAACCTTCATAGCAACTTGTTTCGACAGTTTATAGCTCTGTAGAAAATTTTCTTCTGATAGCTCCTCAAAATAACAGGGCGACTGTCCAAGGAGTCACGGCAGTGCAGAGGGTAGGTTTTCCATTATTGACCAGTCGGCAGGTCAGTGTAGCCGTCATTTCACCCAACGTGGTCCGAAAATAGTGCACCATGTCGACCAGGAGACAAAAGACTGTCACGTTGAAGGTTCACATAATCCTTCTGATATTTCCTCAAAATAATTTCTACTCATAGGCCGTACTCTATTACGAATGCAATTTAGAAGGTCTTAAATATAGCAAAACGACATCAACAGCTGCGTTCACGCCAGCCATCTTAACTATTTGCAATTGTTAAGGACTCAACATCAGAAATTTGGTTTGTTAGGTTAACAAGATATTTAACACGAGTGTTAAGCTAACACTTGTTGGTGGAATGCAATTTTTGTTTTAGCTATTGCTAAACCCGTGTTAAACCTTAACATCTGTTGGTGAAATCGGGCCTGAATGAAACAGAGCTATAGACAGATGCTTAAAACGCGTGTAGCTAGATAATGTTTTTGAAACTCCATGACCACAATGTAGTGAATAGTGACCGACAAGAAATGTCTCGGAAATGGTTAAATGTACCGAAAATGCTTACATAGAAAAGTTTTCCGGTTTAATAAATTTTTTATTTTTTATATTTACGAATTTTGTCTGACTCTTATGGTCTATCAGGTAGATATATGATAATCTCCAGAATGAGGAATCCACGAATATTTAGGACAAATATAGGAGTGGGCCTATGTAGGTATACAGTATCGATACATTATATATGTGCACTATGTATCTTATTTTTTAGCTTTACTTGTTTTGCCACTATAGTGGTGTTAGGGAATTCTTGTTCCTCTATCGCCAAGCCTTTAGTTCTAAGGTTGAAGAACAGAAACCATAAATCAGACAGTTATGAATGATATCTTTGAACCCTCTGAATCTACGATATTATGCAGAAAAAGCATGTTCCTGTTCCCTTTCTGTTGTGTCAGCCTTCATCAGATATGGTTATTCCAATACACAATAATACTGCAGTACCTCAGACATTGTTTGCCAATACAGTATTAGCAAAAGCTTATGATGTTGCTTTAGTGCAAAGTAATTCTATTGCAGCACCTGGTGTTGCTACATTAAATGCTCCCAATTTTGACTTCAATGTAAATAGCAAATTATATGATTCACAGAAAGCAAAGCTGCATTTTTTATTTTTAAAGTACACTCACATTTTCGCTACTTCTCTTCATGAATTAGGTATGACTGATGTAGCTGAGTTTAAAATTAAAGTAACAGATCCAAACCCTATTAAGGGAATGCAGCTCCGCAATTGACTAAAAATATGGTAAAAAATATTCTTTTTGTTTTTGAGCTAATACAATTCTTTGGACCTTATAGTATCATAATGCAATTAAATTTATGAGTTTCAGGCATTTAAATACCCTCATATGACAATTTAAATGCCCGTGTGCACGTGAATGCCGGCCCTTGGATTCACAGAATTCTGTCATTTGAGTTCGATTGAATGTACTAAATTAATACATTTTGATACCGAAATTAAGGTTTGCCATAAGTAAAGAATCATGATGGATGTCAAAGGAATGTTGGTTCTTTGTTAGAAGTCGTGCAAGGCCAGGTGAGTCGAATAGTAGATGGGGGAAAAGTTGTTATAACAAAAGCAATGTAAGAAACAGTGTCCTTAGCAGATTTATAAATGGGCTCACTTGACTTGTTGAATAGGGTACTCTTTGAACCATTCATAATGGCGACAAAATAGCTACAAAGGGATCTTTGGTTGAAAAGGAGTTTTCAGAAAGTGAAAGTGATACACCCACGTGCATCTGTGGTCATTCAAACAGTCTTCGGCGTGGAGCCGATGAGAGGACTCCGTGGCTTGCAAGCCATTGAAACAGTCTGAGGCGTGAGGGCGATTAGGGCAGTCCTCTTGTTCTGTCTTGGATATTTGTCGGTTCATATATTCGTGAGGTACGAATAAAGTTTATCGAGTAATAAACATTCTGCCGTCAGTAACTCTAAATAGAGATATTGGTAACCCTTGGTCGGCAACTTCAATTTCGATGTTAAAAAGGAAGCAGTAAATAAATAAGTTGGAAACGGGCATTCCAGTGTCATTAAAATCTCCTTCTCACATACATCCACGCATACCCTGTGAGAAACCTCATTATTTTAACCTGAGCCACTCACTATAATAGCTTCAAAGTGGCATCAACGTGGAACCCTTGCCAATCATTTAATCACAAACTGTCGCGACAACGTGGAACTTTGTTTGATACAAAACTTATTGTATCAAATTCGCGTCACAACGTGGAACTGTGTGTCAACCATAAAAATTGTTGCTTCAATTTGAAATTAGCAGGCAAAGTTTGTAGTAAAATTTTGTGTGTTGGTATGATGGTTATTTCTTACAATATGTGGCACCATGGAAACAAAACATTGGCTGCAAACACTGAAAGCAGATAGTAATGCTTATATTTTGCTTTTGTGTGAGTTTTTAACGGTTGGGATTTTGTTGTGTTTCTCGTTAAACTACATACTCTTTATATATAATTGATGTGTTTTGTGTGCCATTTAACATTTATAAAGGTGTTTTATGCATCAAAACTTGCATATAACTGTTATATAGGTTATAGGTAAAACATTCTTTGAAACAACTGACCTTTTGTTGACTGTGTACATAGTTAGGATCATGAATAACCCAAACAATAAATGGGAAGAAACACCGGAACATAATACAACAATGGGAATATTCTTGAGGCCTGATGTGGTAAGAAAACTAATGTCTTTGTACCAAAGGCTGGCATGAGATGAAACTCTAAGGAGATATACATTGGGTAAGACAAAAAATGCAAATGAAAGTTTACATAACATGGTGGGGCATAATTGTCCAAAAGAAATATTTGTTTCAAAGAAGTGACTTCAGGTTGTTGTAACATCAACCATCAGTGAATTCAATTTTGGTTGTTCTGCCTCACTCAAGCAGCAGTCAGACATAATGGACACAGATGTCACCAGCGTCTCTAAAAATTATCCAAGAGAAGTACCAATTACGCTTACTTCATTCAACAATTTCTGCGAATGTAACTTCTAAAACATCCAGAAGGAAACTAAAATTGAAGAAAACTACTGCAGAAGAGAGAAGGAAGAGGCAGGTTAGTCCAACTTTCCTATCTGGAGGGTTTTAGTCTACTTCAAGGCATATAGCTGAGAAGGAAATTGTTTTGGATTTTAAAATTTGATTTACTCAGTTATAGCATTTTCAACATCTTTTTGTCAAAACTGTTCCACACGATGCAGTTTTGATTCAGTCCCTCTTTCATTTTTACACATTTTCTTAGAAAGCAAACAAAGGTTTCTGTCATATGAATTTTTAATATTAATTACATTTTTAAGGTAGTTGATATAAAAAGTCAAAGGTTTAATCATTTTCTTTGTTGGCTCCATACCTATTTTTTTCCTCTGGATTTAAAGGCAGTATAGGAAATTTATATCGTATATCTTTTCTTCATAACCATCTGAATAATTTTTGAAACAGAAAAATTAAAATTTTGAATACTTTCATTACGTGGAACGGTAATTCACTGTCCGCTATGCTTCAGAACTAAGTGGTCAAAATTTCAGCAAGATTGGTTGAAAATTGCTGGATTTGGAGTTTTCCAAGCTGCATCCCCTTAAGGGAAGACCTTATAGGGAAGCGAGAGGAGACAGGGCGGCCGTGTCAGGAGTCACTGCAGTGCAGAGGGTATGTTTTCTATTATTGACCAGTCGGCAGGTCAGTGCAGCCGTCATTTCACCCAACGTGGTCTGAAAATAGTGCACCATGTCGACCAGGAGACAAAAGACTGTCACTTTGAAGGTTCACATCATCCTGTCAAAGTGCGCTGACATTCCCGTCGATATTTCTACCCTGAAAGAGACCACCAGATGAGAGATGATATGAAATGATGCTGGAGATGAATTGAAGGGACAAGAAACTCGAGGGGGGGGTAATTAACCTATCGAGCATTCGTCTAGCAAACCAGGATAGCTCCCAAAGGGCACCATGGGTCAGGTAGACCGCCCGGAATGGAAACCGGGCCTCCCGAATGCTGGCTACAGACGAAACCACCTGGGGCATGCCGTTCAGTTACTAGGCAGGAATTACACAAATATTTTAATTTTCTCTCAGGTGAATAATCCTAATCAAAACAGTGACTACTTCGGCAACTATGACTACGTAATCAGACGACCTGTTAACAACTTTTTTTACATTGCAAATGTCTGTGAAAACAGCAACACCATAAAATGTTATGGAATTTCGAAACAATGCTGCAGAATGGGCAAAGTATGCAAATAAAATCTCTGCAGCTATTTCTGCATCCCTGTCTCAAGACGGTCGTCATAGCAACAAGGATGGCCGAGGATCGCACTGCAATGCAGGTGTGTCACATGGTCATTCGGGCCCGCATGTCGCCCACGAGGGGGCACTTTGTGGAACCCAGGAAGTCGTTTAACTTCGAGTATGAAAGATTTAAATGGGTCTCCGAGGTGTCTGCTTTATATTCGCCGTCTGTTCACAAACGAAGGTCTGCTTCAGGAAAATACTTAATAATGCGGGAAACAGGACTTGGAGAAATAAATATCTGCAACCGTTTTATAATGCACGAAAGTTAACGTGGCACTTTTTGCACTATCCTTGACTAGCAGGGGCATTGGGTTTCTTTCCTTTAGATGGTCAGTCCTTTATTGTATTCCCTAATGACCAGTTGTGGTATGAGGGTAAGCAAGCTTCAGTGGTGTTGCAAGTGAAGTATCGGTTGTTAGTGTGTTGGAAACGTGAAAAATGTTTTAAAAACATTTAGAGTTTTGTGAAAATTGTAATCGGAGTATCAGGCAGCAATTAGGAGGCGCCGAAGTAATCGAAATCAGATCTTTAAAATAAGAATATGAAGCTGATATTGTATACATGGACATATTTGGTAAACATGGCCATCTGTAATTCAACTTAAATTAATAATCAAGCAGGCCATATAGATTATGCAACAATTGCTTAGGTGTATTCCTAATCTTGACGTAGAACCAATCAGAATTAAGTACTGCTGTGGCCTAGCAACAAAAACAGAAAAAGGAACCAATGATTTTATTTTTAATTTTTGTTTTCTTCTGGCTTTAACTCTCGAAGAGGGTAGACCTGTTTTCGGTATAAGCCTTCTTGTAACTATTAGAAGTTATTGGAATTCATCATCTATGAACGTTTAGTAAACGTTTAAAATATACTTCGAAGACGTGACGCTACGATAAATAATTTAAGTAAAAAATCCGTTGCATCATTTATAAATAAAAGGAGAAAATTAATATACAGTAAAGGGCTATATACATCAGTGGAAAAAGTCACATGTAAAGAAGAAATGATGTCAAGAAATATAATGCCAAGTAAAGTGAAACGGTATTAATTATTTTATTACATAGTTGTCCAAAAGTGTTATCCCTTTTGTATCGATACCACGCCTGAGAAGTTTCACATCTCATCGTTACAAACAACTGAGAGAGTTATAGGGGAATAAGTACTTTAAACAACGATATGCATTATATACAGGAATTTTAAGTAAAGGGTTACAAACCATTACAGATGTTCTACTTTTAGAAGTACAAAATGGTTTTAAAAAAGTACCATCCTGTACAGATCCTACCTTTACAATTAAGCAGATAGTATAAAAAAGAAGAGAATTTTATCTGGAAACACATATTGCTTTTATTGATTATTAAAAGGTGTTTGATCATGTCAATAGGAAAAAATTGTGAGAAATCATGACTCGAAGAGGCTACCCAAATCAGCTCATTAAGGTTCTGAAAATCTATATATAAGGATACAACAATCAGCGTACACATTGTAAATAGAATGTATAGTAAATGGATACATACAAATGAAGGTGTAAGACAGTGTTGCAGTCTGTCTCCTATCTTATTCATAATTTATATAGATGATCTGATTAGAGCGTGGATGTTTAAGATTAACGGAGGCATTCATCTTGCACCAAATTTTATTCTTAAGACGATGCTATTTGCGGATGACCAAATAATTATAAGTAAAACTGAAGACGTGCTGCAGAGAGCAGTATATATTTTACAGAAGTTATGTAATATTTATAATTTCAAAATTTCCACAAATAAAACAAAAACAACGGCGTTTCGAGGTAAAGACACTATTAGAACCAAAATAGTAATTGATGATATTATCTTAGAGCAAGTTACGGTTTTTAAATATTTGGGAACATATGTCAGTTATAAATATGAAAATGATTTTAAAAATTAATTACCAATGTTCAAAAAATATGCGGCATAATAAATAGAAGGCTAAATACTAAAACCAGAAAAGAAACACGGATGAAATTTTATAAAGTATTGGCTGTGCCTGCTTTTCTTTTTTGTTCTGAAATATGGACATTAACAAAAGCAAACAAAAACTAGATACAGGCTGCCGAAATGAGATTTTTAAGAGCAGTAAAGGGATGTACTCTTTTAGATAAAATTCCAAATGAAAAAATAATAGAAGATTTAGAAATAAGCTCTTTAGAAGAAAAAATAATAAATTATAGAAATGAATGGAGAGAGCATATTGAGAGAATGTCGAGAGATAGGATCCCAAGAAAAGTTATAAACTATAAACCTAGGGGAAAGAGACATCCGGGAAGACCACGAAAATAATGGTCAGACATGTTTTAAGCCGCTACAGGCAGCATTGCCTAGCCCTTGGAGTGAAGAAGACCGTTACAAACAGCTCAGGTTAGGCGTTCCCCAACTCAGTGTGGGCTGAACGTCAAGGAGTTGGATGCATTTTGCAAACCAATGCGAAAATTAGAAATAAATGAGAAACCAATAATAATGTACATTTGAGAAGGGTGAGCTAGTTTAGTCATGTGATAAAGTTAGAGGAGGGGTCAAAATAAATTTCGAACTGAATAGTGAAGTATGAAAAACTTACTTAAAATGTGATACTACGACAGGAAGGACGTGTTCATGCGCAATAAGAAGAGAAGCGAAGTCTGAAATGTAGGGAAGTTAAGAATAGCGCAACCAGCGTAAGTGGAAGTAGCAGTAGAAGTTTATTAGAGCAAAGTAGTCGCCGTATAAAGAAGAAATAGAAACTGCGCGGAAGTAACTTTAAACAAGTAATTCAGGGTTACAAGTAAAATTGAATTTATGTTAGGAATTTACTAACAGGTGGTCACCGATAAAAGTTGTTAAGCAAACTTAGTAGGAATTAAACCAAATAATTCTGCAACAAACAAAGTGTTATTAATACGACTGAGCAGCCAACAACCACAAAAATCAATTTCCTACAACCATTCACCTGAGGATAAGAGAACTCATAGGTGCAGTTAGAACCCAAATAATTAAACACTGGTATGCGGGTTTGCCGCAATATTTTAAACAGATTTGGAATAGTGCTAGTGTCTGTGTTAGATATAGAAGGCGTGGGAAGAAAGGGAGTAGTTATAAGATCAGATGGCATGGGAATTGTGAGCAATGTCTCCAATATTGTAAAGCCAATGCAAGAAAAATGCAGAAAAACCAACTATATCTGGTTGAGCATAATGAAATTTAGATTTCTAAGAACTCAGGTGGAAGAAAATTTCTGACAGAATGGCCAGACGTTGTGTAAAATGATTTGCTGGATACAGTCAACATAAAAAATTCAATGCCATGGCCGGGATTTGAACCATGGATCTCCTGATATCCGTCCGGTCGCTCTTAACTTTTGAGCTACCATGACCAACGTGCCATCCTGCCATTAAATTCTCCAGTTTACTCGTATATGCCCCGGTAGACCACTAGGGGCTCTGGCATCCGAGATTCACCGTTTGTGGCGACTTACTATCGTAAGTACTTGAGTCCCAGGCTTCATCATTTAACTCTTATAATTTTAGTTAATTGATGGAAATTAATCACTTCTCTACACTAGCCATATATAGGCTAAGATGTGTGATGGATAGAGTCACATGAAAAATTCAATGCCATGGCCGGGATTTGAACCGCGGATCTCCTGGTTTCCGTACAGTCGCTCTTAACCTTTGATCTACCATGGCCAACGTGTCGTCATGACATTAAATTCTCCAGATGACTCGTATATGTCCCCGGTAAACCACTACACGTTTGTGGCGACTTACTATCGTAAGTACTTAAGTCCCAGGCTTAATTATTTAACTTTTATAATTTTAGTTAATTGATGGAAATTAATCATTTCTCCTCACTAGGCGTATATAGGCTAAGATATTTGATGGACAGAGTCAACATGAAAAATTCAATGCCATGGCCGGGATTTGAACCGCGGATCTCCTGGTTTCCGTACAGTCGCTCTTAACCTTTGATCTACCATGGCCAACGTGTCGTCATGACATTAAATTCTCCAGATGACTCGTATATGTCCCCGGTAAACCACTACACGTTTGTGGCGACTTACTATCGTAAGTACTTAAGTCCCAGGCTTCATTATTTAACTCTTATAATTTTAGTTAATTGATGGAAATTAATCATTTCTCCTCACTAGGCGTATATAGGCTAAGATATTTGATGGACAGAGTCAACATGAAAAATTCAACACCATGGCCGGGATTTGAACCGCGGATCTCCTGGTTTCCGTACAGCCGCTCTTAACCTTTGAGCTACCATGGCCAACGTGCCGTCATGACATTAAATTCTCCAGTTGACTCGTATATGTCCCCGGTTTTCATGTTGACTCTATGCATCAAATATCTTAGACTATAAAAGGATAGTGTGGAGAAATGTTTAATTTCCATCAATTAAGTAAAATGGTTCGCGTTTGTAAGAAAAATGAAAAAGATAAGGGTTCCCGGTGGCTCTTTTATTTATTTAGATGAAATGTAGGCGATATAAGTTATACAAAAACGACGTATGGAAAAGTGAAGAGGATGATTTTGAATTTCCACTTATTCCAACACTCTTCCGAGTTTTAAATTAACATCAACCAAAGACAGTCATGATGAAATTGAATAGTGAGATACTTAAAATTGGTTTATTAATCAGTGTTTACCCAACGTTCCTCCCAATAGTGTCATAGTAATAGAAAAGCATCTTATCATTCTACTCAAATCAACAAGGCCTCAGTATCACGGCTCCGTGATTATAGTTAAATTTGATTTGCATTCCAACAAAGCTATACTATACGAACTAATAAAGCTAAAACAAAAGACCGTCTCAAAGTTTATGAAGTAAATCGCATAGTGCAAATACACGAGCACGCTGTGGTACAACTACCTCTGCATCATTGTAACTTAGGTAATTCTATAGAAATTACATGGCCATAGTCAAAAATGATTACCCAAAATACAAAATATCAATCAAGCATGGTCAAGTAAAAGTTCTGTTTAATAGGTAAGGTGTCCGAACAAATCTGGTGGAAAGCTTATGAACATATTAATAAAAAAATTGGCTTTATTGGGAGAGAGGTGGATTAACTGATGGAATTAGTTATAGGTTCATAATTCATTTAGAATATGATTCAGATAGAGAACATGAGGTACATAATTGAAATTTCTGACAATAAAGAAGGGGATCAGGGACCAAATTTGGAGGAGGAGGAGGAGGAGGAGGAGGAGGAGGAGGAGGAGGAGGAGGAGGAGGAGGAGGAGGAGGAGGAGGAGGAGGAGGAGGAGGAGGAGGAGGAGGAGGAGGAGGAGGAGGAGGAGGAGGAGGAGGAGGAGGAGGAGGAGGAGGAGGAGGAGGAGGAGGAGGAGGAGGAGGAGGAGGAGGAGGAGGAGGAGGAGGAGGAGGAGGAGGAGGAGGAGGAGGAGGAGGAGGAGGAGGAGGAGGAGGAGGAGGAGGAGGAGGAGGAGGAGGAGGAGGAGGAGGAGGAGGAGGAGGAGGAGGAGGAGGAGGAGGAGGAGGAGGAGGAGGAGGAGGAGGAGGAGGAGAAAGAAGGATCATCCGCCACTGATATGTCTGCCCTGCCTGACAGGCCATAACATAAAAGTGAGGCGGGTTAAAAGGACAGAAGGTTTTGTAAAGAACTACTACGTTTACCAAGTAGCTTTAGTAGAACTGAGAAAGACAAGAAGAAATGGGATAATAATGGAAAGAATAATACAAATTTGGTATAGGTGTTTGACCAAAGAAGAAGGTGAAATTATGAGACAGCAAAAATATTAGCTAAATCAAATATTTGGTGGTCAAAGATAGGAGGAACAATGGAAAAAATAGGAATGGGAGATATATGGAGATTAGAGGAAAGGAATACAAGCGATGCGGATAAATTGTTAAAATGCAGAATAGAAGATATAGAAAGACAGGGAATATGGAGAAGTCTAGAAAATATGACATCGTTACTATTTCACAAGCAAATAAAAAGAAATTGGTTACGAGAAGAATATGTAGATTACTGCAGTAGGCAATAAAGAGAAGGGTTAGCTTGGATGGGGACAGGAACAATATTTCTAAGAGGGATAAGAGGTAGGAAAAAGGGAATTTGTCAATTGTGTAGGGGAGAAAAGAAAGCATAGAACACTATGTAACAGAATGCAAGGAGGTTGCAATGTGGAGAAAAAAGGTTTGGGAGGAAAAATGGAAGAAAGTTGAGAAGAGGATAGTAGCTATAAAAATTTTTACGGGAAGGGAGGAAAAGAAGATGAGAAGTATTGGTGAGTTCTTGCACAAAGTAAAAGAAAAATTGGGCCAGGAATGTAAAGAATATAAGAAAGGAAGGTGAGGTGGAAGAAAGGGGCTAATTAAGTAACAAGGAGACGTGGAGGTTAAGAGCTACCTGGCAGAGCAGAAGGGTGGGTGTCATGTAAGCCAAGGTTGCAGCAAGGTAAAAACAAGTGTAAAGAATATAAGAAAGGAAGTTGAGGTGGAAGAAAGGGGTTAGTTAAGTAACAAAGAGGCATGGAGTTTGAGGTACCTGGCGGAGCAGAAGACCACGGTGTCACGTAAGCCAAGGTAGCAACAAGGTAAAGACAAATAAATGTAGCCAAAGGTTGTAAATTGTAGAATTTTGGAATATGCACAATAAATATATCATATCATATATCAGCATAGAAAGTGATAGGGAGTATGTATTTATTTCTCTTTCTAAAACCCAGAGTCCAAGTTAAATCTCGTGCACTATGGAACTGTGGACTAACGTGTGCTACCTATGAGGCTCAAACACACAAACTAAACTTGATGTAAACATATGACGTTACTAACTAGTCTGAGATATGCAGGAATCAATACCATTACATAGAGTAACCATCACAGCATTACATATTATAATCATAACGTTTGAGACACTTAGAATAATAACGGCAGATAGCAACCAAGTCTTTTATTGAGATAAATGTCGTTTTATATTTTCTTCCAAAGCATGGAAACTAGTTAAACTTACGACTTGATATATTCTTTGATTATATTATGTTATTATATTATCTTTGATTATATCTTCTTTTTTGATTATGGGATTTCAAGGCTATGTGCAAATCCTGAAACCATATTGATTAATAGTTTCCCTGAACTTGTGTTGCTTTATTGGAATAAAATATTTACAAAACAGAACAAATTTTGTCAAATAGCCTTTATTAAATATCCTAAAATACCAATCCAGCTCAATTTCCAAATCTTCACATATTTCAACATGAACACCATCATTCTGCTGGTAGTTGTAGTAGGTAGAGGCTTCTTTAGTTACCATTTAAACTGTTTGGAACGGTATCTGTTGTGAGATACCATAGATAGCTCCTGCCTAGTGACGTTTTCATGACGTTATTTCGCGCCATGGGAGGAAAGATCTCTGCGCTTCTCTCACTAGCAAATAGAAATGGCAACGTAACTCCCCACGACAAACCCTTATTCTTAATCTGCTTCTATGCATCTTCTTCATGAGCTACGTGTTTTCGATGACGTACACAAGATGAATTGTTGTCTCGAATGCAATACCTTCATTGAGTAACTGAGCGTTTGACCCAGGCATTTTCGTCTGTAGCCCGCATACGGGAGGTGCGGATTCAATTTGCCTGGCCGACCTATCTGACACATGGTTTCTTCGAGGGTTTTCCCGGCACGCTAGGCGAATTCTGGGTAGGTTAATTACATCCCCCGAATATCCTGTCCCTCCATTTCATCTCCATTATCATTTCATGTCATCTCTCATCTGGTGGTCTCTTTCAGGGTAGAAGTGTCGGCGGGAGACTCGGCGGTGCATGGCAAGATGATATGCTCTGAGGTAAACTACTTCCTCCTCCGGTAGGTCGGTTACTGGTCTCAGCTCCTCTGTTGGGATCATTTCGGTACCACCAGCCAGAGTCCTTTTAGGCTCGTATCGCCTGCCTGGGACCAAAAGGGTTCGGTTACTGGGCTCGTTTGCCGTTCCGCTGCAGGGGAGCAGTTTCGTTGTCCTGGCCTTTCGGGGGAGGTCTCTATCCCAGTGAACTGTAGGGACCCTGCCCTCTGTACTGCCGTGGCTCCTTGGATCTGCCCTCCTCTGCCTCCTTCGTCTCATCCTTCCTTCCGGGGGTGGCCCACTTGGCGGCATAGGAACAATGGGCCCAGTATGGTGGCGTAAGTACCGAACTTTCCTCCGTAATGAACCCCAACCCCAATCCTCCTCCAGTAGGACGATCTCTAAACCCGGTCTGTTGGTTCCGTTTTCCGGATCACATTAGTGTGACATGGCTGCCGGGGAGTTTCCTACTGGTAAAGTGTAGGGATTCTGCATGGAACGGCGGCTCTCTGTCTGCTCTCGGCTCCTCCTTCCAACTGGGGGGGGGTTGTCTCCACATGGGTATAGGTACAATAGACCAGGTTTGGACCTCTGTATGGAATCACCTCCCAAGAGTACCCCAGTCCAGCCCATTGCCTATGTAATGTATAGTGGAAACGGAATAAGAGGTAATCAATGTTCCATTAAAGCAAAGGAGAGCAAAAATTACTCCTAATTAAGTTTATGTTACACATCAATGCCAAATCCAATTTAACTTGAAAAGGGGTTAAAGAAGTTGAGGCGACAGTAACCATATGGAAGAAGAGAATATCTAAATAGATTACAAAAGAAGAAAAGTGAGAAATGCAATATCTGCACAGCAAATATTGCCTCTGGTCTGCAATCTACTTCACGAAAATGCAAGGAATTTCTGCAAGTAAAGACCAGCTTGCACCAAGTGCATCCTAATTTCCTCATAAAGACTGGCGAATGCTGTTCAACGATTACTAAATTGGAACAGAAGTATGGCAAATAAAAACACAATATGCTCTCTACTCGATATTTTAAAATTAGCACAGTGAAAACAAATGAAGAACAGTGCTCATTTAATAAATGGTGTACTGCGATACGAGTTTGAGAAGTGCTTTTTATAGAATCGAGGGGAAGGATTAAAACTGGAATGAAGCCAGTGTTTTCATTTTGATAATCTGTATCATATTTCACAACTGTTTCAGAATTTGTAACCATTGTTTAGATTTAGGCCTTGAGAGTATAAAAATATTGAAATACGAGACGTGTCAATAAAATAAGGTCTCCAAGGCACTGGAGCCGTGAGGAACGCTATTTTCTAGACTGCTCCGGTTACCCCGCATGCCATGCGGGCACCCGAGATATCCCAGGAGCTAATCCTAACAGCAGCTAAAGCTCAGCTCCACATAACTCTTCTAAGCTATTTGGCATCAAAATTTTTCCCAATAAATAATAAATTTCAAAAATAAATAAACCAGGATGCATGGTACTGCATCCCGTCCTTTAACCCGAAGGTACATGAATTTGTAACCTCAAAATTAGGTACAACCTCAAAACATACAACACGTCCTACAAAATCCCGACTGTATAACCTTACCTGCGGTAAAACCCTTAACGGGTAGGCTCGCAGCAAAAACCTTCTAGCTTTATACAGCCAACCAGCTCCTTCGTTCGGTCGGTCGGAAAGCTATTAGGTGAGATCCGGCAACACTGGCGTGTAGCATGGTTTAACCCCTTCAAATCCCCACCACAAGGAACCCGTTGCAACCATTAGTCTTGGCTGGGCAGCCGTTTGCTATGGAGCTTCCTATCACTTCCGCCGCTAAATGTGAGTTGAACGCAGTGTTACTGTCACAGCCAGGGGTGAGGGCTGCGACTGGGGATACATAGCCAGGGAACAGAATGATAGAGCAAGACTCGCTAGTTAGCCACAAGTCCCCTTTTTATTATCTACCACCACATACACCACTTGGGTTCTCTAGATACAACTCGGCATCGGTTTCCTGATTGACCAGCCATGAAGTTACTACAATCATTACTTGTAAATTTACAATCAGCGTGATTAATTAAGCTAATACTTAGTCTAGACTGCCCATGGCAGTTATATCATTGATGAAGCGCCCTAACTGGCTCTCCTTGGTTGGGCGATGTCACGAAGCTGTAGGTGAGAGTAACGTCGGGTTTGTACACAACTCTGGATCAGAGCGGCCGTCTCGACCCCGCAGCGTCTCAGTGGCAAACCGACGAACAAGCCGATGCCCGTTACAGAATTTATAGAGATTCCCCTTCCTAGGGGTTTCCGGTTATCTCTGGGCCAAGCCCAACTATCGTGAGCTTCCGCCCTCGGTTTTGTGCTTCACGGCAATACGTGTACCTTCTAGAACTTCCCGAGGAATCTCCCAGTGACGCACGACAGCTCCGGCCTACGTGACAAACCTGTAGGCAAACCGGATGCTTATGTCATGGTAAAAATCCCTTTGGGATTCTCATGCGATGTGGGTAACCAACCCTTTTCTGTTAGTGTCACCAGTTACTCAACTCCAGAAAGAATTGCCTTTAGAATGTTCATGGATGTGGGTCACCAAGCCTTTCCTGTTAATATTGCAAGCTGTTAAGCTCCAGAAAGTAATAAATGATTCTAATGTACAAATTGCCAGCGAATATTTGACCAAAATCGTATAATGTCCAAAATGTACCCACAAACCTGTTCTCCCATAATGGCATATACGACATTACGTTATTTTTAGTGCCAATATCCACAGATATTCATTGTCACTTATGCGAAGTCTATGGGCCACAATGTACGGACGTCAAAAACGTGCGAAAGTCGGTCAGATAGTTCAAAGACGGACGTATAGACGTCCATGACGAACAGCGTTCTGGTCTGCCTTCGGTTTCAGCCGAAACAATTGCAAAAGTGGAGCAAGAAGTGCTAAAAGATCGGCGTGTGACGGTTCGCGAGCTGTGCGAGCTTATCCCTGAAGTCAGTAAGATTACGATTGACAAGATTTTGACCGAAAATTTGCATTATCGCAAGGTGAGTGCGAGGTGGGTCCCCCGAATGCTCACTAGCCAAGTTCCGATGGAACATCCTCACCCATCACCTCTACTGTCCAGGCTTAGCACCTACTCGTTGTTTCACATAAGCTTGCCGCGTATCTCTTAACGGTCTCGTGACCTTATCACACCTCATTGGCTGCTATTGTCGTGCAGACTGTTGTGCGGTAAAAGTTAGCTCGTTATTTAACATGGTGATGTATCTTTATATGTTGGAAGAGAATTTTCAAATTTAAATTTTATTAAATATGTTATGCAACAGAGTTGATTTATCTGAAGTGTATGTTAATTCTTAAACGAAATAAAGAGGAGGTTCTTTTGCTCTCAAGCACATGGCACGATAGCACGTGATTTAGCGGTATTGATGACATATTTGTTTATATGACTTTTATCACTGACCTTGTTTTGAACTGGATTAGTCATATATCGCCATTCGAAGATGTGTTGTGCCGAGTGCGAGAGCTAAATTATTTTATTGATCGTTAATTGCGCGTGTAATTTATACAATGGCAGAGTATAGCGCCAGTTTTTCGCTGAGGCATCGCCAGGGAATACCTTTACAAAGCGGCGAAGAAAGAATTGTGGTGCATGTGTTTAATACACTCACAGAGAAGAATCCGTCTTTGTCGTTGAGAGAAGTTGAACAGACGTGTTCTGAACTTACAGGTGTGAGTGTTAGATGCGTAGGAACATCGCGACATGAAATTGAGACTACAAGTAAACTTACCACTCCAGTGGCGATATTGCTGTGTGGCGAAGGCGTTATTTTAAGGACAACCAGATTGTAGCAGGATACAAATCGCAAAATATACTACTTTGACGAGACCTGGATGAATGAAGGACACACAACTAGTGTGGCGTGACATGACTTTTAAGACTGAGAGACAAGCATTTTTGCAAGGTATGTGTGCTGCTTTAAAAAATTCCAGTGGAAAAGGCCTAAGGCCTTTCGTTATAAACTTGTTTCAGCTTCATTATTCATTCATTCACTTTCAACTTGCTCAGTTTCATTATAAACTTGTAGTTTTGCATGCCTTCATATTCTTATTTGTATTATTTTAACTATCCTCCTGGCAATTGTTATGACTTTTATTGCAGGTTTAAATGTGACGGGAAGACACCGCCTATGGCCTATAGCACGAAAGCATTAGCCAACTAGGATGAGGGGGAAGGTAGTTGCACGCGGAGTGATACATGTCAGTGGGGCAAGGTTAAATGAAACAGAGATTAGTGATTATCGTCTGTTTCCTGAGTTGAAGTCACGCCTGGGTGGAACACATCTCCAGACAGACGATGATTTGAAAAACGAGGTTGAGCGCTACCTGCGCTACTTGTCAGGAGAGTGCTATGACAGGGGTATACAAGTACTGCCACAGCGCATGCAAAGGAACATTGATCGCAACAGTGATTACGTTAAAAATAGCTGTAAGTTCCGCCTTTCCCTGAATGTAACTATTCACTGACAATAAGCATGGTTTCTATATTAAATAAAATTGGAGGCCTTACTTTACGGACCAGCCACGTATGTGGTTCGAGGATCGATATGTAAAAGTGTTAAATTCAGTGGACCATGAGATGATGCAATACGTATACAAGATGATGTAATGTTTTATTATTGGTAGTTCCGAAAATATTACGTAAAATAATTGTATTTTGTTGTTACAGAAACGAGCGGTCGTGATCTCAACCTGTTCAGACGCGTGTGTAGAAGTTCTGAAGTCTCTATTAACCAAACAGCTTCTCTTTTTGAACCGTGCAGTTCAAAGATAATAAGACAGACACAAAGAGAGATATAAAAACATTTTTTCCAAAGATATGTGTGAGTTTGTAAGAGTGAAATGTATATTTTTGTGTCAAATTTAAGGATGGCATGAAATATCTGCCTCTTTATTGTAAGTTTCTGTTCTGCATTTTGTATTTTGTTATACGAATAAACAAAGCACGCACACGTACATTGCTAAAGACCTACACAGGTCGACATAAGTATTCGAACGTAAACATATTTATTACTTATATTATTTTAAAGTTACGCAATTTAAGCATACGTAAATACAACTGGTACAAAATAAACTTGATTCTTCCATTGAAACATATAAACTCATAAATAACAACTGAAACTAATTTGCACTACAAGGAGAAATAAAACGCTTACTTTACATCTGGACATAAGTATTCGAACAGAGAACAGCTAGAATTTAGTTATCATCCCCTTTCTTTGAATTACTTTTGGTAATCGTTTGTGCATTGTCTGTAGGTGTTGTTTAGTGACTCTAAGGTCCATATTTCTCCACTCTGTTTCAAGATGTTCTTTCAGGTGGCCCTGAAAGGATGTGATACTTCCTCACACGCTCCTCGAGTTCCTTCCCGATGTTCTCTATAGGATTTAAATCTGGAGATTGGGGCGGGGTCTTCAAAGTGTGAGGAGTGTTATACACGATCCAAAGCCTTACAATTTCAGCAGTATGCTTTGGATCACTGTCCTGCTAGAAACAATAATCATGACCTAATCAAAGCTTCTCTGCACTCTTTTTAACATTGTTTTCAAGAATCCCCTTTTATTCAAATATGTCCATGATACCATCTATGAACACCAGTTCCCCAAAGACAGATGAAGCGATACAGCCCCATACCATCACACTACTGTAACCATGTTTCACTGTAGCTACCATGTTCTTAGGTTCCCATTCTGTATTTGGCAGTCTCCACACTTTAAGACGTCCATCACTCTTGTCTAAGCAGATTTTGCTCTTGTCCGAACAGAGAAACTTATCCCAGAATTCTGTTGGTTTCACCACATACTGTTTAGCAAATTCCATACGCTTCTTCTTATTGACCTTATTAACATATGGTTTCTTCCTAGGAATGTGGGCGATCTACCCAGTACTATTTAAACCCGTTCAACTGTTCTGGTGTGAACCACAGTGCCAGAATTTTGCTCAAGGCATCCTCCACTCTCCGATGCAGTGACTCTCGGACTTTGATTCACCACTTTTATTATTTGCCTTGTGTCTCTGGTGGTGGGTTTAGAAGGAGCGTCATTTTTATTATTTGCTCTCTGTGTATGGTTTGGAGTTCAGGAGTAGCGCCACTTCCAGGTTTATGTACAACCCTATTTGTCTGTTATAAGCATTCAATTATATATATATATATATATATATATATATATATATATATATATATAATCGAGGGTATCTACCAGGGCAATCCACACGGAGTGAAGACTGACCCCATCCCTCTGCCGACCAGGAAGTTACCGAGCTGTCTCCAAAGGGCGCCCGGCGCCTCCGTGGGGCTTTCCATAAAAAAAATAAAAATAAAAAAAATAAAAGAAATAACATCTGCATTTCTATGTTCTGGCATCTTGAGTCTATACCAGAACATATTTGCAGGTCTACAATTTTATTTATTTATAATAATTTTACAATTGTTTTTTACAATTTTTGAGTTTTGCAGATATACCTACAACTAATATAATGATCTATACCTAACTAGCTAACTAACTAACCTAAAGTTGTTATATTACAACAACCTATTTTCCACAATGTTATGTGTCAGTGGTCCATACTTTACATATTTATAATTCTCTTATTGAAAATAAATGTTATATAACCAAAGTTAAAACTTAAATAGTTATTGACCACTGATGTCTACTCTAGCCATATCTAAACTTGTGATTTTTTCCTATTTATCCCTAATTTATTTTGTTTGATATATTATAGTTTGGGGATTAAATGATGTCATTATTCTCTCTCAGTTGTTCAGGAGTTCATGTTGCGTCAGTGTTCCTCAGTGAGACCCAGTATCCTCTTCTTCGGCTGATGTTACCTTCCTCTTCTATGATGTCCTCATGCACTGGTGGTTGGTCCTCCACAGGTGGTTGTGTTTGTTGATGTTGTCCTCGCTGTTGAATCCGAGATGACCTTCTGGGTGATGCATCATCCTGGACTTGTGTTTGTTGTCGAGCTCTTTGTAGTTGTTGAGTCTCCTGCTGCTGTCTGTAGCTTTCCATCACCTTGTCTGAAACTAGCTTCACCATATCTTCCAATATATTATAACTTTCACTGTGTCTAACAATGTCCCACATCCGCTTGCCACTTAAGAGCTGTCTACCTGTTTGGAGTACTGTTGAATATATTTCACACTCGAATAGTATATGTTCAGGTGTTGCTCTGGAGTTACATCTGGTGCATGAATCATGTTCACAGCTGCTAATCTTCTTGAAGTATGTGCCAAAGGGTCCATGTCCAGTGATAAACTGCACTCCTTCTTTTCTCGGTTTGATGTTGCTCATTTTAAGCCGTTCTCGTATACTGGGAAACAATTCGTACGCTCGTCTTCCTTCTTTGATGTTATTCCACTCGGTCTGCCATTCTAGGATCAAGGCATCATTGATCTCTTTCTCTGTGTAGCACGTTTTCCTAATTATCTCCTTTACTTTCCCATAATCTTTTTTCCTCAGCCAAAACTTTCCACCACGTCTTCGTATGACAAGATCTATTGGCCATATGGCCAGAATTACCAACATTGCCATGTTTGCGGTTGTTTTAACTAGGCCCATGCTTCTAACTATTACTTGTCTTTGTGATCTTCTTAATATTTTGATGTTTTTGCCTAATTTAGCTCTATGGGCCCAGATCCCTGCTCCGTATCCTAATATTCCACTTAGTATTGCTGTTTGATATAACTTTGTAGCTTCTAGTGGTAATCGAAAGTTATGTCTAGTCATGGTCGCCAATTTCATCATAACTGTTGTTGCTTTGGTTGTGGTCCTTCCTATATGTTGATCATAATTTAATTTCTCGTCCAAGTATACACCTAAATATTTTAATGTTTTTCCCTTTTGATGTTTATACCTTTGATTTTGATGGTTGGATCTCTCTGAAGGCTTCCTTTAAGAATCATGTAGGCAGATTTGTGTGGTGCAATATCCAATTTGACTTCATCACACCATCTTTGTAGATCTTCTATTACTAGGGGCTTTCCATAGGGAAAGACCTAGAGATTAACAAGGCACCCCATTTGGTCCTATGGACTCAAGACGGGATGGAAGTAGATACGCCACATATGCGCGCCACCCTGAAAAGGGAAGGCTACCGATGTGACCTAGGTGTGGCCGCCTGGTGATCTATCACACCTTCTACTATCTATACTGGCTAGTACGCAGGAATATATGGCTTCCCTCAACCCCGTCCAAAGACATACCCGATCTCCCACGGGTATCAGGAACCACTGCCACCTCGAGTCCAACCCAATCCGAACAACTCCCTTTCAGGGAGGGGCTCAAATCTTCTGCCCGAGTTTCCTCTAGTAACATCCGAGGTACCACGAGTGTTAGTGTTCCGCTGCGCCCACACCACGACAGCTGAATGGGACGGATCGCCTCCCCTACGGAGATGCAGAACACCGTAATTTTGCTTCTGTTAATGGTTTCCTCACTTTCAAAGAGAGATTTGTTTTGTTTGTACATATTTTTCATGATATTCCTCTCTGTCACCGTTGCCTCCTTACCTTTACGTCCCATATTACCTGTGAGTTTACAATCGGCTGAATAACTTTGAGCTCACTGTCTCGAGTAATATCATAAGCACAACTGCTATGTGTTAGTGGCGTGCAGGGTACGTCCAACCACCTTTCTCTCTGTTCGACTGGGCACGTTCGAATACCTATGCCCTCCAATAAGAGCGGCAATAAAATAAATACTGTACAGATTGTTTAATAAATATATGCAACGTGATATTTTAAATATTTTCTCCGAGACACAATAAAGAATGAGCACAATTTTTTTGACAACATACCTTTACTCGTCCTCATAATTTTGACGGCCCTTCTCAAAATAGTCTCCCCTGTCGGCGATGTACTTGTCCCAGCGTTTCTGTCAGTCTTCAAAGACATGCTGGAATCCATTTTTTGGGAGATCCTTCAAAATCGCCTCTGCAACCTTCACCACTGCTTCTGATGATGGATGATGCCTCCCACGAAGGCGTTTCTTCAAGTTAGGGAGTAGAAAAGAGTTACATGGGGCTAAATCCGGACTATAAGGAGGGTGAGGGATGCACTTCACGTTGATTTTTGCAAAATATTCCAGCAAAAACATTGCCAATATGTGGCAGCGCATTATCGTGGTGCAGCCTCCAGACTGCTTCCCGGAAATGTGGTCTTTGGGGCTTCATGTGGACTTGCAATGTTTTCAGGACATTCCTGTAGTTTGTCCAGTTACTGACGTGCGTGCAGGTACATGCTGATAAACCATTGCAGGAATATCAAAGAATGAGATGTCCATAACTTTCCCAGCATAAATAGCGACTTTTGCTTTTTTGGTGGTTGGTGATAAATACATTTTCACGCTGAGCTTTGCTGTTTGCTCTCAGGATCAAAATGATGTAGCCAAGTTTCATCAGCAGTGATTACGTTTGATAGAAGCTCCGGATCTTCCTCTAACATCAACTTTAACTGCATGTTACCTCCATTGCAGCGGAGGCGATACTAAACATGTCTGAACTTGCCTGGTTCTCACAGGCGGGAATCAGGAGTACCAACAATGAAACCACTACGGCGTGTTTGTTTCACATTTAGCTAACAGAATAGAATAAGATTGAATTTTAGTGCGAAATTTATGGTTGTAAAAAAACTATGATCATTCTTTATTACAGTATTTATAGTACGTGCAATGTTACATGTTGTATTATTTGAATACTTCTGTCGGCCTCTGTAAATGGTATGACATGAATAACCCTTAGGGCAGCATTGTTACGCACATATTTGTTTGCTGTATTCAAACTGTCATTTGTTTTCTTTCTCTCTGAATTTGTTGTAATATGTAAAAGGATTGAAAGGCTTGGAAACAGGTTGATAGCCAATTAGCTAAATTTAGTGGAGATGGGAAAGAGAAACGGACCACCATATTGATTCCACGGAGGTTGGGCAGTGTTTACAGTCTCGCCCTTGTGTTTTATTGTTCAGTGGCGCGGTTCATTTACTCTCTCTTCATTTTACTAAAATTACATAAACATTTAAATTATCTCATTCAGATTTCAATTTGTATCCCCCTTCAATATTCAGGGAACAAAGCAGCAGAAGTCGTCTTTGTTTACGGCCCCAGTTACACAGCTAAGCGCCACCCCATACATCGTTAATCTCTCCGTCGTGCACTCGGGGGCGGCTTTTGGTACGTGACCTGAACATTCAAATCAAGCTTTTCACGGTCCGCAGATCTGTAGCTACTTGAAGCTGCCGTATGTTTCACCTGTCGCTACCTCCTACATACAAGATTAATTGGCACACGCAGAGACGATGTTTGGGTATCCAGGAATTATTAATTATAGCTGTATCTGATGAAGTTGTCGCCACATCGGTGACATGCCACCGCGTAACGCAGCATCAAGAAATCTAGATGCTCGCATGCAGGGCTTCATTTGCATAACAAGACCAACTGTATACATCTCTCAGCTAAAGGTGATAATGCTGGTCCTCATACTGCCGTATCTTATTATTACGCATCAAATGATTATTAATAATAACCTGTTCTCAAAAAAAAAAAAAAAAAACAATTGAAGACATGCCATTACAGGAAAAATTGGCTAACCCTCAAAATAAAGCATTTTACGATAAGTGCTGCCCTCTGTTGTTGCGGCAGAGAGCTATCTTTTCTTGTGTTGGTCTATCTTCCAGCAATTATATTACGCTAAACAGAGAGAGGCGAAGTTCTTGCGTTTCGTGATATGCTACTCGAATAATCTCAAAAAATGGACTAACCTGTTCTTCCTCTGTGTCTGCCATCTAGTGGCCGATCAAAGGTTTTTACCTTGTGACCGTGACTTCGGTCTTATGGAAAGAAAAAAAAGAGAGGCAAGCAGCTTACGTCTACGTTTCAGATTAGTGAATGGAGCTTTTTCAAATTTACACCATAGGTGTAGTATAATGTAAACATGTTACAACCTAAATTTAAACCATTTTTCTCTAGCAGTTTAGAAATTATGATAAATTTTGTATGTTTTTTGTTACGTCACTAAAAAAGTCCCTTGCGACAAAATATTTTGAATTTTGGTCTAATATTTTAACCCTATGTTCATAATACACATATTTTTTTAAATTGCTCTGGGTTTTTCTGTGTCTCCTTTAGTTTAGGTCACAAAAATTTTTTAATTTACAAATATTCTTTTTTTTTGTCTAAAAAACTGTAAGTTTTGTGTTTGAAAATTAAAAATATATGCTTATATACATTTCACAATAAACCCTAGGGCAATTTCCATTCCTCATGATATGCTAAACCTGTGTAGGAAATTTCATGAATGTAGTACAAAAACTGCATCGCAAGGAGCATTTTACAGGAAGAAAAATGCTGAAAATATGAACATTGAGAAAACAGCGATTAAAGATTTGATTGCATAACTCACATTAAAATCCACCAGGCTGATAGGTTGGACCCTCAGATTTCTTTTTCCTCTCCTCTGTTGCTGCTTTTTCCATCTTTTTCTTCTTTAGATGTTGCTTTTCTTCTGCACAACTTCGCTTCTTGCTTTGCAGGATACGATTATGATCTCGCTGCACTGAAGTTTTCCTTGCTGAGTCTACTACACTTTCACCTCTGATTTTGCTGCAGCTCCAATGACTTAAGACTACCCATGTTATACTCACTGATGCTTTTAATAACAGCAAGATCCAATTTTTGTTTTGATATGAAAACTTCCTTTGGGCACTTATTCCATATGACATGATGCAAAGATTCATTGGCATTCTGTGTTTTTCCTGTTTTGCACCTCTCTAGTAATGTTGTAGAAGCCAGCCTCTGATATGTTGGCAACATTTTAGGAACTATTTTGTCTGAAAGTCTTATTTTTCTTTTCTTGAATTGAAAATGTAAGAACGGAAAACAGACAAAGAATGTGGATGTAGGCAAAAGAGGGCGTGACACTGACAGAGTTTAAAGGCCACCGACATTTAAATAAGCATTTAAATATGGTGTTCGGAGGCAAATTATGCATTTTTAACATTCGGGAATGTCTAAATTATTTTATAGAATTAAAATAAAAAAGTCGTTATTTTCACGATTTTCATGAAATTTCAGTCATACATACCCTTAAAGTATCCTTTTCATATTGTCAAAATGACAACTAACATGTTCATCTCTGCAAAGCCTGCTCTGGAAGAACCACAGAAAAAAACAGTGCCAGAATCAGGGCAAAATATACTCCTGAGCGAGGTCGCATGCATGAAAGTATTTAAAGACCATCTCTTTAAGCTATATTTTAAATACACTTACGGTGTTATTGAGCATTATGACATTTTGGACATTAGAAGGAAAATATCTGGCAAACCTTGACTTACATGATATTTCGTCCAAAATAGAATTGTCCAGGTCCTATAAATCTTCCGAAATTAAAGGACTTACAGGATCATATGAATTATATCTAACCAATTTATCATGAGTACTACAAAACTCTTAAATCTGAGTCCACAGCTTCTCATAATATTACTGATGAACCCTTTTTATCAGCCGGACTACAGCTACAACGCTTACACCTACTTCACCAAATGATATACTTATTGAAAAGTGAAATAATCCAAAGTGTATGATGTTTAAAAATGCCAAAAGACATATTTAATTATTAATTTTGCCAAAAATGTATATAAATGTATCTCGAATAAAACTGGAGTAAATGCTGACAAAGGTTTTCACTTTATTTTTCTTATTTTATTTTCATTAATTTTATTACATCATTCATGTTCTGGGGTCTATTAAGGATAACACTGATAAAATATACTGTATTCTTAAGACTCATATTCTCAGAGATGAAATAAAATAATGTTAAAGATTTATTTCAGCCTCATTCACAAAACACTGTTTTTCTCCATTTAAAAAAATGTGGGTTAACCAATTTTTCCGGGCATGCCTTTTAATGGTCTTATTTATGGAGCTAAAATTGGTGATTATTATAGACAGTTTAACGCTGACATCAAATCTGTTTTTACGAGGGTAAGATAAATGGAAATCGTAAATTGGTAATAGCAAATCGAAATTTCGCGCCGCTATCCTATAAGTTGGTAAGCGTGTTACAAACATGTTCTCGAGAGGTCTACCCGAAAGTCCAAAGCCTCTATCAGCCCGAAAACGATGGAAAACTCCGGGGTACTTTCCTTGGGGCAATACATTGAGTCTAAAAAGCACCCCTCCCCCCTTACTATTGACAACAACGTCAAAACGAGTGGAAATGGATACGCCACTTACGCGCGTGAACCCCGCAGGGAAGTGTAACCTCGGTGGGGCCACCTGGTGATCTAGCACACCTTCTACTAGTTATGCACGCTAGTACCCGGGACTTCTTAGGCAATCCTATACCCCCTCCGGGCTGCCGAAGCCTGGCCGGAGGTACCCGATCTCTCGCGGGTGTCGGGAACACACTGCCCCTCGAGTCCAACCCAATCCGAACAACTCCCATTCTGCGAGGGACTCGAATGTTCGGCCCGAGGTTTCTCTAGTAGCCCCCGTAACGGAGGGAATCCGTCCCCTTCAGCTGCCAAGGTTCGGGCGCTGTGGACCCTAGCACTCGTGGTACCTCTGACGTTACTGGAATGACGTTACTAGAATTCTCCTGAATGGAGAATTCAATGTGAGGACGGCACGTTGACCATGGTAGCTTAATGGGTTAGAGTGACTGGAAGGAAACCAGGAGATCCGTCGTTCAAAACCCGGCCATGGCATTGGATTTTTCATGTTGACTCTATCCATTAAAAACCTTAGCCTATAAACGGCTAGTGTGGAGAAATGATTAATTTCCATCAATTAACTATAATAACATTAGTACTATGTTTGTGTTGATAAAATAAATGCCAAATGAAACATTGAATTGCTAGTAATAAGACATAATAAGACAACACTAAAACTAAAAGTACACAAGCTGACTTGGGAGCTGTTTATAATATTGGACTTTACTCCAGTTTCTTGGTGTTCTTCGCTCTCCATGACCTACGGTTTAATCCACCTTTCCCTCCAAACAATCTGTTTATTATTAAATGAACAGACTTTACTCCAACTTTATTAATGCCACCTGCAGAGCTATTTCTTTGCCGTATTATCTTCCCTGCGCTCTATTTTTCCTCACATCTAATACATATCATATCTCTCATAAAGGAGAGACATGTATCCATAGTAAATCCAACTCTCTTAAGGGAAGGTGACGCTGAAAGAAAACCCCTGGTGCTCTAAGTATGCGAGGTGTTGGTAGCTGCTCCACTTACAATTTGTATTACTGATAATCCTCACGATTTTACTGACAAATAACAATGGTCGCAATACTGTAAGATATTAGGTTATTAAGAAGAAATAAATGAGATCCATTTTGAAGAGTTTGGAAAGACAAATAATTCAATCGACTTGATTACATTAAATTAATTTCAGAAAGAGTTGGAAAGCATGAATAAAGAAGGTCCTGTGGGCTTGACAAAATAAATGTGGAAATAATCGAATACTTTGGGTTAGTATGTCCCCTAAGAGTATCACATATGTATAATGAATTCTGGAGGAATTGTAAAGTTCCTAATTCATGGACAGGAAGAAGTAATATCTATATTTAACCCGTCGCCGGTATGGTGCGTTTTTTGTATCACAACTGATATGGTGGGGTCAGGAGGACCCTTCATTTTTGACTATTATGGAGGATGAGGGATGATAAATCGTAGTAAAGTAAATACAAATGGAATATCCAGTTATATTTAGAAATTAATTAGGCATAAACTACACTGTAAGCCTCTGCATGCATGTCTACAATATGTTTTTTACCATATATGTAATATCCATTAGTCGAAAGATCATAGTTTTAAGAATCAGTTACTTTGAATCAAATTATATACTTTACCCTGGAGAAAAGGCTTGAAGTATGAAATCTGAGATGGACAGTAACTAATAAAAGTGTTTAAAATGAAATGAATATAGCAATGGTACAAAACCACGGTAGGTGTTTACAAGCAATCCTCACAAATACTACTTGTGCATTACACCAATACATATTGGTGTACTGCAAGTAACACGACATACTTTTGTTTTCCTGTCTTTTGTTTTAGGACACTTTGCACATCTAAACCGTTTTGTTATGACTCCTAATTTCTTGGGGATTTAGCTTTTGGTCATACTGGCGATATTATTTCTTAGCAGTGGAGGGAGGTGTGGAATACTCATCCTCTGCAGAAGTGGTTCAACTAGCTGCCATGATAGAGACTTGGTGAACTCAAAGCGTCATTTTTTATGGTTTTCCATGAATGATGAATGTATTACAAATGCATTCAGCATGAATATGTTCAGCATTGAGTAGAAAATAGCAAAAGGCCACCTTCTATAGCTTCTTCTTCTTCTTCTTCTTCTTCTTCTTCTTCTTCTTCTTCTTCTTCTTCTTCTTCTTCTTCTTCTTCTTCTTCTTCTTCTTCTTCTTCTTCTTCTTCTTCTTCTTCTTCTTCTTCTTCTTCTTCTTCTTCTTCTTCTTCTTCTTCTTCTTCTTCTTCTTCTTCTTCTTCTTCTTCTTCTTCTTCTTCTTCTTCTTCTTCTTCTTCTTCTTCTTCTTCTTCTTCTTCTTCTTCTTCTTCTTCTTCTTCTTCTTCTTCTTCTTCTTCTTCTTCTTCTTCTTCTTCTTCTTCTTCTTCTTCTTCTTCTTCTTCTTCTTCTTCTTCTTCTTCTTCTTCTTCTTCTTCTTCTTCTTCTTCTTCTTCTTCTTCTTCTTCTTCTTCTTCTTCTTCTTCTTCTTCTTCTTCTTCTTCTTCTTCTTCTTCTTCTTCTTCTTCTTCTTCTTCTTCTTCTTCTTCTTCTTCTTCTTCTTCTTCTTCTTCTTCTTCTTCTTCTTCTTCTTCTTCTTTTTTTGTAGTTTACGTCCTTCAACGTTAAGCTATACCGGACGATGAATGAAATTGGTGAAATTGTGCTCAAATGAGTCCGGAGTCCATGGAGCTTAGAGCTACCTGACATTCGTCCTTTAGGATACGGGAAAACCCTGGAAAAAACTTATCCAGGTACAGATGTATTATTTTATCTTGACAGGAATCCTGCGCGGTAGGGATGAGTAGCAACTGTAGTGGGAATAGTGCACATATCACCACAATGCGTCACACGCGTAAGATTACGAGAGGGGAGGGTGGTGTATAAGGTGTCTAAAAGCAAATTTCATACTCAAAGCCAGTTTTGCAGCTCTTATAAACTGAGTTATAATTCTTACTATGGTAGTAATCTCCACGCTTTTGTTGTATCTTAAATAGTACATAAGCATTTGGAACAAAACCCTGTTCTCCTCCAGCAGGCATGATAAACAACTGTAGGCCTTTCAATATCGCTGCAGAGTCCCTGTAACGTATTTCACTCCAGGTATATGGCCCAGTATGTGCTGTATTTATATAAGTTTCATCCATATAAACTATATAAACGACACTTCGATATCTCCGAATATTTCGTAAATAGTTAAGCCTTTTTGCACGTATGGTGCGATGTTCGATTAAAATTTGTGTGTCACGCTTAGAGTTTTTTTTTTTTCAAATAATCCTAGCTTCAAAAGAACTCTTCTTAATGTTCAGACACTGCCTTGGAAGTCAGTAGAATTTTTACCTTCATAAGCACTTTCTTCAAAGTTGCTCTTTGTTTTTCTGTGCTTTAAAATTATTCATAGTTCGCCTAACTACTTCTGAATTAAAACATCCAAATTAGATTTTGTGCATGTTCTTAATCGTTGTTTACTGGGCATAGAGGAGGACGTTGTTGCACTAGCACCAATGGTTTTCCTTTCCTTAATAACTCTCCTATACTGCTTTCAGACACAACTGTTGCCTCAGATACCCTTCCCCAGATTTTTATAGCTGACCCAGACCATTATTCCTTTTTTATAAATCTATGGATATTGGTTATTACTTCTCGTGTTTTTAAATGTAGCACATTATTTCCTAATGTGCTGCTAGGAGGCGTCATTTATAAATGCTCTCTTGGAACCAGGAGACAAATACATTTTGAAACAAGCTGTAGTGTTACCGAGTAGCACTGCACCTGTTTACTTGCTCGCCACTAGCCTGACCTCCCCTCCAGTTGCAACCGTTCTGAGGTGGACTCGTCCAGATACCACTGCGCATCGCTCTGCACTTTTCAAGATAAAAAGGACATCTGTAACTCACTCTGACCAAGATTCGAAATCGGGATATCTTGAACGTGAGGCAGACACGCTACCATCTAAGCTACCGAGGTGGGTTTCTAGAGCGTCTATTGGTCGCATAAATCGTGCATTTTTCAACAAGTGCATTGTAGTTGTCAATCATCTCAGGTTTCCTTGTTTCCTGGTTCACTGAAGCACTGTAGTGCAACGAGGATACCAAAAGCACTGACTATTTGGGCTTTTGGTACATAGGAGACCAATGCTAAATTGTCTCCAAATCAAAACAATGAAATTCTAGGTTTCCTGGTTTTGGATGGCAAAAGTTCTTTTGAAATTTTTATCTTGTTCTTCTTTATGGTTCCCACACAAATGAAGCCTGTCTCCCTTAGTTCACTAACAAGTTGGATACAATGTAATGCATTTTGTTTGCGTAGGATGTTGACATTTCCTCCTGATACATGCCGCAATACAATATGATATACTTACGTTATCAGTATGGTGGGGTCACCCTGACCACGCTAAGGAGAAAAACAACTGCTAATGATGTGTACGCAGTCTTTTCACCACAACTTCACGCTCTACAACTCAAAGGTGAGGTTATATATTTTTGTTTGGATGTACAGTCTTTAAAAGTGATACTATATTTTTCACTTTTTTTTTAAGTGAAACTATATTTTTCATTCGCAGAGAGTTACAAGGCCAAACTGCCAATGATGTCGCACACAAACACTTGCTTTTGTTTACATCGTCCCATAAACGAAGGACGGCGCCGGTACAAGAGACGTAAGGGCAATAATAGATGCTTCTATTGCTATAAGTATCCATAATCTACATACAACCCTTAAGACTATTATTGTCTTTTATTAATAAAGAGCAATTCGTTTTCGGGCTCCAGTTTTGCAGACAAACAGTACTTGGGACAACTGCGTGCTTTTATCTAAAAATACTAGACATATTAAACGAACATTATTTAGATTACTTTAAGTCATTTTGGCTAAGATTTACAGATGTGTGCAACTCTTAACTGGGCAGGACGAATAGGCAGATATTGTAAGAATTATTTGTTAACAGAGACGATAGTTTCAAATAATACACTCTATATGGAACGAAGCAGGTTGGATAAACTGATCTTCCTCAACAGGAACAACAAAACATCTCGGAATTACTTGTAGCAGAGCAGAGAATGTTATGGTGAACAGTACAACGGCGACGAAGAGGAAAATGGTGTGGGTTACCGACGTCATCCTTGGATACTAATTATCCAGCCGTCATTCCGAACATTTTAATAAACGCCCTGGTTATGAAGCTTAAAATAACAACGGTGTTATAAGGTCGTGTGGAATCTAAGCCTTGCATGCACAAAAATTCAGTTATCAGTGCTTCGCTCACAAACTTTGAACCTGAGGCGTATAATTTTAGCAAAGAAACCGAAATATTTCCCAAACATTACGAAAAGTGCAATTTTACTACAAAATTACAGTAACTATAATATATGTCTCTTGTCTTCTCCATGTACATTGCGATCCATATTAATATGAACCATTTCAAAGGGCCATAAATTTTGAACCAGTAATACGACACCCGTACAACTTTGTGTGAATATAATACACAATTGGGTGATTAAATTACGTTATTTATATCTCAGAGAAAATATTGGAAGTCTCCTAAACCAGCATCTATATATGTATGCACTAATCTCACCAAATTCTCTAAAGTTTTACGGAGAGTATCCTCGTCAATGTTACTCATTTCGGTTCAAATGGATTCCTTAAGAACATCATTTGTCCATGGCCTACTCTTGTACACTCTATTTTTAGACGCCACTACAAGAAAAAATCCAGTAAGGTTAGGTTAAGGGCACTGGGAGGTTATTTTTACCCAGAAAAGGTTAATTTTTACCAATATTAAAATTTGAATAAATAGAAAACTAAACATTATCAGAAATTGAAATTCATTATGATTACTGAATAACGATGTGTGCATTTAACTACTGTATAATATTAAAATTAAGTTCATATAGTTCCATGCAAACGGGGCATAAATCACACTGTGTGTCTTGAAAAAATATTGCACCCTATATTTCAGGTGCACTTTACTTGTAGGAATTTAAAGATAGATGCACCAAGTTTTATCCTAAATAACCTAAGATACAGTTTTATAATTTCTGCTAATGAAAATCACATATTGTTTATACTATGCAAATTAAAAATTAATTAGTTTTGAGTAAAAAAAAACATAATATTTTCAGGGACTTAATATTTGTTTTCATTGATTTTATAAATCAAATGAATATAAATGTTAGCCAAATGTGTTCAAGGAACATTGACAAATAACCACTACAAATTTTGTATCAATATATGAGGAACATGCACCTAAAATATGAAAAACCAAGGTTTTGGAAAATCACGATCAAAGATTAGGCACCATTCTCAGGACTTGGGCGTATCATTACGCCGCCATGTTTAAATTGACGAATTAAAGGACTTTAATACCAGCTGACAACCTATGTTTTATATATCATTTTAAAGCTGAAGAATTATATAAATTTTAACATTAAAAACAAAAAATGGATTTTTTGAAACCTATCGGCCTCCCAGTGCGCTTAAGTCATCTGGGGCGCCATACACATTTTGAGATTATTCGATTATCACTGAAATTGGTTACAAGTTACATGGTATCATTAGATGTATGGAACGTTGCTTCATCTTGCTAGAAATAACCTTCTCTCAATTCGATATCATCTCCGTAAATTTTCAGAGAATATGGTGAGACGAGTACAAACATGTATAGATGCTAGTGGAGGACACTTCCAACATTGTCTGTGAGATGTAAATAGTATAATGTAATCTCCCAATTGTGTATTATATTTTCCCAAAGTTGCACGTGTGTCCAATTATTGTTCAAACGTTATGGCCTATAAAGTGGTCCATATTTATATTTATATTTAGAGTAACTGTTATATACGGGTCTTGTCTTCTCAATGTAGTTACATGAAATTAAGGTATAAAGTGATGAATGCATGGAGAACAATCAAGAGAAGTGTATTTAAAAATAATTTTGTGCACTGACTGTGGCTGCGTTTCTGTTCAGCTACCTGTCTGTGGAGAGCACAACTCAAAAGCTAAAACTCTATCAAGTATGCTAAAGTTTGACCCTTATAAGAGAATTCCTCCAACATAACTGGATAAGTGGATTAGTTCGGAACGAACTCGCTCGTCACAAAGTGACGTCCCTAGGAATCACGACTGTGTAGAGGACAGGGTCACTGCATTTCACTTATAGCCCCTCCAGACTTAAAGTGAGGACGCACAATAAACTTTGCTGTTTGTATCATTCCACCAACGAACACGTGGTTCAAGCTCTCTGCCGTCAACTGTTTACATCTCTTATCTCAACCGTTGTGCAGTGCAGAGTAACGTTAAGTCATATCGAACGGTGAATGAATTGGGTGAAATGATTCTCAAATGAGTCCGGGGTCCCTGGAGCTTAGAGTTAGCCGACATTCGTCTTGAAAGATAAGGGGAAAACCCCGGAAAAAACCTTATCCAGGAAACTCGCGCTGACCGAGATTTGAACTCGGGACCTCTTGAACGTGAGACAGACATCCTAATATCTACGCTACCTAGGCGGGCTTGCAGGGTTAAGAAAAGCATTCACACCATATTTACTAAATAAACTAAATTAAGTACTTCATGAAACTGCTAAAAGAAGTTATGACGTATGATTTGGTGGATAAAAACGCGTAAGTGTGGGTCAACATCCCCCATCACGTAAGTCGGTATCACTGCCAATAAGCCCGCCGCTGTCACGTAGATGTTAGCGTGTTTAACTCACGTTCAGGAGGTCCCGAGCTCGAATCTCGTAAAGGTTGAGTTACTTAGATAACTTTTTTATGTTGTAGGACGTAAATTACGCCCAAAGAATCCTGCCAATTTGCCAAATAATAAGGCGGTTACAGTTTCCTACTCGGATTTTACAGGCTGAGCATGAAGTTTCGATCCATTTTCCAAAAAACGTAATATTAGAATCAAATAAGTATAGGTATTGTAAACCATAAGTCATGTAAACACATATTCCACGTTCTTGCTTCACCATGAAGCCCAGGGTTCGAGTACCATCTGTGACATCGGAGGATTTTAGGGCCGTATTGCGGAGAGCTGTGCAAACCTGCTGGCAGGAAGAGAGGTCCGCTCTCCGCAGTAATAAACTTAGATCTGTGAAAGAACTTCCGATTCCCTGGGTTACCTCCTGTCGGACATCTCGTCGCGAGGAGGTGAGTTTGGCTCGGTTGCGTATTGGGTACTGCTTTATTACTCATAGTTTTCTTTTTAAAAAGGAGCCTGCTCCACTGTGTCCGTTTTGCAACGAAGCGTTATCTGTACGACACGTGCTGCTAGACTGTTTTCACCTAGCAGACCTTAGGGCGTCTCTGCAGCTGCCGGTCAGCTCTGCAGAAATGCTAGCGGACGATAACACAGTAGTGAAGAAGGTTTTTAGATTCTTTTCTAGTTTAGACTTTAGGATTTAGTAAACGAAATTTTAGTAAGTTTTGATTGATATTTTTTCTATGTACGTGTAGTTTTAATAGGCTTATTTACCCTTGTACAGTTTTTAGAAATTTTTATATCTGGCTTTTGCTATGACAAGTTTTTTAAAGGGTGCTGATGACCTCCGTAGTTGAGCGCCCTTATATACATCATCATCATCATCATCATCATCATCATCATCATCATCATCATCATCATCATCATCATCATCATCATCATCATCATCATCATCATCATCATCATCATCATCATCATCATCATCATCATCATCACCACCACCACCATCATCACGTTCTTGTTTAGTCTCGTTTGATGTGACCACCTTGCACTTTCTACAGGTTTCCCAGAAATGCAATGCTGCCTGACGCACTTTGTTCAGCATTGCAGGTGTGAAGTTTCGCACTACCTGCCTGATACACTCCTTAAGAATGGAAATGGAAGTGATTTTAACTTTGTAGGCTTGTAATTTCACGTATCTCCATGCAAAAAAGTCAAGAGGTGTCAGATCTGAGGAACGTGTCGCCCATACGCGGTGTGAACCCCTGCCTAAGAAACGACGTGGGGAAAAAGCAGTATCCAGATACTTCCGAACAAAACATGCGAAATGAGAAGGTGCTCCATCCTGTTGGAAAACCACAGTTTCTAAAATTCCATCCTGCTGTAATTGTGGATGTAGGAACAGTTGTACCATGTCACCGTTTGTCATCCAAAGAAGAATGACCCACACACTTTCGACTTTGCCAGCCCCAAATATGCATTAACTTTTGGGGTGTTTCGTTCCCACTCCATGATCGAAATTGGTTGTTCATTCGCCCACTTTCTACAGTTGTATCTGTTGACCTTGGCACATTTATGGAAGGTGCCCTTTCCTGCTGCACAGTTTCATTGGTCACCCGAAGTCTACCCGAACGTTTCACGTCTTGTATCCTGTCTGTTCTTCGAAATTTCTGCATCCGTATTCTGATATTAGCTCTTGTAAGACCAATTTTATGGAATTTTCGTTAAAAATCTGTTTGAACCTGCAGATTAGTAAATCCCCTCAAACGTTGTTTCTAACAGCGATTCGTTCTTCAGTTGCCAGCATCTTTCAGATTTTCTGTAAAAGAAATTCAAAATCAAACTTTTATGGATGGATACTTCATGTTCACCCTGTATAAACCTTTGTAAATCCCCCCAAAAGTGTGGATTTCTTTGACTCATCAGTTGTGTCTCCCGAAGCCTTTGAAGTGACATGTTTCTCATTTACCCATGTTTCATCTAGGTAATAAATTGTGCACCGTGCTACACGAAATTGTTTCACAGGTTTCAGATGTTTTCTCCATACCACAATGTCTTCCCAATCAATTATCACGTAGATTCTGTTTATGTTACATTGTTGCCAGATTAAATTCTGAACTGTATTTGTGCCATATACAAAGTGAAATAATTTCTGATTGTGCTGGGCAAAGGATTCGTTGGGAGATTTCAATCAAATACTGGGGAGTCAAGCTGGATGAGGGCTTAACTTTTCGGGAACACATCCGGGAGCTAGCGCATGGGTCGTGTGGTGCCTCGGCATCGCTATACCGCAATTTCTGCTTCCTTAAAGTAGCGTCTCTTTTTGCCTCTGGTCCTCCCTGTCGTGCTCTAAGCGTGTGAAGTCTTGGGCATGGCTGCAGGCACAAAACTGGTATTGCTCCAGCATGCACAGAATAAATGTCTTCGGATTATTTATTCTGTTTGCAGAAGGTTCCCCGTGAGATTACTCCACGAGGCTTCATCCCTCTGTATTGTGGAGGATGGAATTAGGCGCCGGGCCTCCAAATTTTACGAAGGTTTACCTCAATATCAGAGCGCCCTAGTCAGATCCCTTGGGGACTATGTGCCACGTGAGCGTTGCTTAAGGCGATAGCGGCTACACCGCCTGACTTGTGGAAACTACCGGTAACTGTAAGACACGCATTCCTCACCCCAATTTCTTGTCTGGATACTTAATTTCTGCTTATCCTCTTCCTAGTTGATTAACATATCCACCAGCAGTGCACCCAATTCTTCAGTCGTCGAGGAACAACATGCTGCCTTCTTTCTTCCCATCTACATAATTTTCTCCCGACATCCTGCAACATCCACATCCCGCCATTACGTGGTTAAGCTCTTTCCAGAGCAGGTACACGATTTGACCACCCTTTGGGGCTCTCTCTCTCTCTCTCTCTCTCTCTCTCTCTCTCTCTCTCTCTCTCTCTCTCTCTCTCTCTCTCTCTCTCTCTCTGATTGTGCTATTTTATTCAATAAAGAAGGAGGAGAAATACAAAACTATATCTTATTCCAGCAAAGTTATCGAAGATGATGAAGATAAAGAACAGGAAGAAGATACAAGACAGGTGGTGAATTATGTGTATTATGGATTGGCAGAAGACGAAGTATTGAATGGCCCCATCAAGATCTCCTGGGATGAACACATTAGACTTTTTCTTGTGGGGATTTTTGAAGTGGAAGGTATACATGGACCAACCATGAGATCTTGACGAGTTAAAGCGAAGAATTGTCCAAGAAATGCCTCTGATCATGCCAACAACGATGCTGGAAGCAAGGACTAATTTCAAAGACAGACTCGTTGTTTGGAAGTAAATGGAGGTCATTTTGAGCACCCTTAATGGGAATTCATCCTGTGTCACATTAATTTTGTTATGAATGTGATTACTTGGTTTAAATATCATGTGTTGTAATAATTTCTAAGAAAATTAAATTACAGTTAGTTAAGTGTAGAGGTTCTACTCACATTAATCCTGGACCCGTAGGCCCAACGACCCGGGCCCCATTCAACCAGGGAGTCACCGAGCTGTCCCAAAAGGGCGACCGGTGCCTCCGTGGGGCCTTCCGTAGGGCAAGACCTAGAGACTAGCCAACGTCCACCCCTCACATCTGGTCCTGTGGACTCAAGATGGGATGGAAGTGGATTCGCCACTTAGGCGCGCCAAATCCAAAATGGGAAGGCTACTGATAAGACTTCGGTGGGGCCGCCTGGTGATCTAGCACACCTTCTTAGAAGTAGTATGCTGGCTAGTACGAAGGAATATTAATGGCTTCCGTCAACCCCGTCCAGAGACTTACATGATCTCCCACGTGTATCGGGAACCACTGACCCCTCGAGTCCAACCCAATCCGAATAACTCCCAGAGGGAGGGGCTCGAATGTTCGATCCGAGGTTCCTCTAGTAACGCCAGAGGTACCACGAGTGCTAGGGGTCCCCAGCGCCCGCATCACGGCAGCTGAAGGAGACGGATTCCTTCCCCTACCGGGAAACATAAATTACATTTCAAAAATGCATCTTCATCTACGTACCCAGATCTGAGGACCATAAAAATGAAAATAAAAGAGTTACCATTAAAAAACAGGCGCGCCCTATTTGCAGTCATAGTAATATGAAAACACGTTAATATATAGAGTCAACATGAAAGATCCAATGTCATGGGCGGGATTTGAACCACGGATCTCCTGGTTTCCGTCTAGTCGCTCTTAGCCATTCAGCTACCTTGGCCAGATTGCCGTCATGACATTAAATTCTCCATTTGAATCGTGTATTTCCCCGGTAAACCACTAGGGGTTCTCGCATTCGAGATTCACCGTTTGTGGCGACTTACTGTTGTACTTACTTGAGTCCGAGGCTTCATCATTTAACTCTTATTGTTTAAGTTAATTGATGGAAATTGTTCATTTCTTCACACATTTAATGTCATGACGGCAAGTTGGTCATGGTAGCCAGTGGACGGAAGCCGAGGTTCAAATCCCGGCTATGGCATTGAATATTTCATTTTTTTTACTTTTCTTTTTATTATTTAGCCGTTTTTTTCATTATTTCCGTCTATTTTCTTGTCCTTTTTTCCGTAGTTTCACACATATTCACTACACATAAACATCCATGTCCAAGGCGGGACTCGAACACACGACCCTCTGCTCGGAGGAACGCTAGATACATATGCTTTAGTGACCATGGCTACGAGAAATATGTTGACTCTATCTATCAAAAACATAAGCCTATATACGCTAGTATGAAGAAATGATTGATTTCCGTAATTTTTTTTATTTATCCAGGTTTATTGAACCCTATTTTACACAGTGGTATATTAGGATTAGAGTTGATATATAAAAATATACAATTTTAGCAAATATATTTTAAATACTAGAAGGAAGAAATTATGTTTCTATCTGATGCATATTAATTTAAACTATTCCAGACGTTTAAACACTGAGTTTATAAACATCATGAAGTACTTATACTGTTGTGGCTTCATTAGCAAAGATGTGAGCGGAGCAGAAAATTCAGTTGCTAGAGAGTCTAGCTTGAATATTAATTCTTGTCTTTCTCTACAGAAAATGGGACAACAGAAAAGGAGATGAACCACAGTTTGAAATTCTTCACCACACATGCACTTGGGGTTGGATGTTAAGTGAAAACGTGATAAGTATTCACCACATTTACCATGTTCACTTAAAAATTGTGTCAAAACAAAATTTGGTACAAGAGTTTCACATTTTCCTCTGTCATATACACTAGGGAAAAATAATGTTTTTGTTAAACTTCCATTTGGAGTTGTTAACCATTGTTGGTTCCCTTCTTCAAGAATACGTTGATGTATTATTCTCCTTACAGTAGAAATATGACATAAAGAGTATGTCACAGGAAGATTGGATTCGGCAGCCTTCTTAGTCAAGCAATCAGCTCTCTTGTTACCTAAAATACCCCTGTGTCCTTTAAGCCATTCCATGGAAATATGATTTTCATCAATTAACTAAACATGTTGATATCTTACAGCATTGCGCACCTCGGTAGCGTGGTAGCATGTCTGCTTCACGTTCAAGAGGTCCCGAGTTCGAATCTCGGTCAGGGTGAGTTACTTGGATAAAGTTTTTCCCTTATCCTGAAAGACAAATGTCGGATAACTGTAAGCTCTGAGGACCCTGGACTCATTCGAGCACCATTTCACCAATTCCATTCATCGTCTGAAATGACTTAACGTTGGAGGACGTAAATTAAATAAATAAATAAATAAATAAATAAATAAATAAATAAATAAATAAATAAATAAATAAATAAATAAATAAATAAATAAATAAATAAATAAATAAATAAATAAATAAATAAATAAATAAATAAATAAATAAATAAATAAATAAATAAATAAATAAATAAATAAATAAATAAATAAATAAATAAATAAATAAATAAATAAATAAATAAATAAATAAATAAATAAATAAATAAATAAATAAATAAATAAATAAATAAATAAATAAATAAATAAATAAATAAATAAATAAATAAATAAATAAATAAATAAATAAATAAATAAATAAATAAATAAATAAATAAATAAATAAATAAATAAATAAGTAAATAAATAAATAAATAAATGAGTGAGGTAGTGAGTGAGGTAGTGAGTGAGTGAGTGAGGGAACAAGCGAACAAATAAATAAATAAATCTTTTATCAATTCTAAAAATGTGACTTTACGAAACTATAATGACAAAGTTACAAGCATTGTTAGAATCTCGGTTAAAGTGAGTTACTGGATAAGCTTTTTTTCTGGGGATTTCCCTTAACCTAAAAGACGAATGTCAGGTAACCCTAAGCCCCATGGACTCTGGGCCCATATGAGCATCATTTCACCCATATCAGTCATCGTCCGATATGACTTTTAAAAAGTTAAATGACGTAAATTACAACAAGAAAAAGAGCATTGTTTCATAATTTTTACTTATCCCATATTACAGAGGGATCATTAGTTAATTTATATATTTCGTGATATTTTATTAACATGCTTGCCAAACGGCTCATTCTTTTATCTCTGTGTATCTTAAGGTGATGGCCTATGTGTACGGAATTACTTCACAATGAGACAAAGTTATCTCTCAATGTATTTTGTCGCTCATAAATTTTTGGGTAAGTACCCAAAAAGAGAGAAAATTAATTTAGAAATTCTTACTCACAGGGTAACTGTTACATTTGGGCTCTAATGTGAAAAGTTTCGAAAATGTAACATTCCTGATTCAGGAGGCATTCTACGCCTCGGGTTGTGGCAGTTGGGCTTCGCTGACCTCTCGATCGCTATCTTCTTGCTTCGCTTGTGTATAAGCCTCCAGGGACAGCCTGTTGCGCTTTTTGCAATTTTAGCCATCACCGCTGTGGACGTGGTATTGGTGCATGGAGGCGACGTGACGTTTTGGTGCAGCTCCAGCGTTACGTCAGCAATAAAATCTATTAAGGACACTGGGTGGTTATTTTCACCCAGACAAGACTAAGTTTTACCAATATTAAAATTTGAATAGATGGAAAACTAAACATTATCAGAAATTGAAATTCAGTATGATTACTGTATAAGGATGTGTGCATTTAACTACTCTATAATATTTAAATTACGTTCACATAGGTCCATGCAAAAGGGGCATAAATCACACCGTGTGTCCTGAAAAAAATATTGCACCCTATATTTCAGTTGCACTTTACTTGTAGGAATTTAAAGCTACATGCACCAGGTTTTATCCTAGATAACCTAAGATACAGTTTTATAATATCAGCTAAGTGAAAATCACATATGGTTTATACTATGCACATGAAAAATTAATTAGTTTTGAGTAAAAAAAGAGATATTATTTTCAAGGACTGGATATTTGTTTTTATACATTTTATAAATCACATGAGTATTAACGTTAGCCGAATGTGTTCAAGGAACATTGACAAATAACCACTACAAATTGTGTGTCAATATATTTTACTGTTTTTGAGAAACATGCACCTAAAGTGTGAAAAATCAAGGTTTTGGGAAATCACGATCAAAGATTAAGCACCATTCTCAGGAAGTGGGCGTATCATTACGTCGCCATCTTTAAATTAACGAATTAAAGGGCTTTAATACCAGCTGATCACCTATGTAATATATATCATTTTAAAGCTGAAGAATTATATAATTTTTAACATTAAAAACAAACAATTGATTTTTTGAAACCTGGAGTATGCCAGTGTTACAATATATTTTCCACATGACTTGTAAGGCATTCATTCTTTACATAATATTAAGTTTGCTCGAATTTTAATATTTTGGCACACATAGCTTCTGCTGTTATGAGCGGTGTTAGTTCAAGACATCTCTGGAAGCAGCTTTGGTTTTGAGGTCCCTTCAGGCAAATTTACTTTTACAGAATAATATATCGTGTTTGAGCATACTACAGTATGAATGTCTGTTATACTAAACTTTTGTTTGCTTCAGTCTTATAGAACTTACATGAAGATGTTGAAAAAAGTTCACCCACTACGAGCGACTCTACACTTAGTACATTTTTCAATTTCCTCGAGAACATATAAATGATCCATCCCTTAATATTCATAATATATCAGTCTTACAATGTTAAAAATAGGTTTCAGTTTCATTCACTTTCTTCTTGAGCAGCCAACCAGGTGAAGAGATGATTAGATATCAACGTTTCGGGAGTGTGCATCTCTCCCATCATCAGGATATTTATAAAATGTTATAACCACAAATTAAATGCTGGATATAACACAACTATAAACAAAGACAAAACACTATCAAAATTCGCATTGCTGAACAAAAGACTGTTTCCAGTAAATTAAATGCCAGTTAAAGAGATGGCGTTAGTATAGAAAATTGTGTCAAAGAAACGTAACTACTTAACTCGATTATCAAGCTGTGTTGATCTTTGCTTCTTAATTCGACGGATTTCCATTTTTAAGACCGGTTTCCAATAGGAGCTGAACAGATATCCAGTATCACGATTAAGCGTGCTCCTTTCAGAGGAAATCGCCAAAGCCTTCTTAATTCTCCGCTCCCAGTAACTGTTCCATAATTATCGTTGTTGTCACTGTCTGGGCTTTTCTTTTTTAATTTAAGAAGTAAAAGAGATGGAGTTCCGCAGAAGCACCTCCGTTACTCTCGGTAAATGCTAAACTGCGCGCAAGGAAGGGCGCAGGAACGGTGGTTTTCTGGCTATGGACTGTGGCCTTTACCTCCCCCGCTGCGTCTGCTGATACTCTGTCTCGGGTATCAGCCACTCTGGATGTGACCTTAGCAGCCTGGATCCCGGTGGTCTGGTCGCCTAGTAGATTGCTCTATGAGTTGACTATTCTTTGCCCTGGCTGGTCATTAGAGCTAAGACCACGCTATCCACAGGGTATGCGTGAGATAGTTTGACGAAAGAAAAACAACACAGTTCATCGTATCAGCTTTACTATTCAGTTCGTTTCGTGCTCACAGTTCACCAGGAGTTGCCGCCGCGTTCAGATCGAATTACTCTAGATTTCCACTATCACGTTAAAACTATACTGAATTGCTGAAATCTATCACGATGGAATAAATTACTAACACTGTTTTGAAAGTATACTTCGCCGCTTAATTCACTGCTGGGAGATCTTGTTCACTTAATAAGATTCTCATTACTAATTGTACTTCTCGGCGCAATCCGACGTTTGTGTTCCCGGCAGGCAAAACACGTCTACACGGTATCACGTCTCAGACTAGAAGACCGACGCTAAAACCTAATATTCCTTACCAAAACAGATATAGCCTCGCCTCCAGCTGAATTTCTCTGAAAAACTCTAGTTAGCGAGCTACAACCACGCGGACATTTCCCCGAAATACTGGTTTGGGCCAGGTTTGGACCGGTCTACTAATGACCCAGGTAGCGACCCATCCCGTGACCACAGCCTTTCGACGGAACATTTTCATCCATATAGACCAGCAACTTTATTACATAGCTCTGGGTTAAAATACTTATTCGCATTCTAGTAATTGAATTTAAATGCTGTTGCTTCGTTTCATGAACTTATCCATCTGTAATATTCATTATCTTAAATTCTTTCACCTTACTTCCTCATTATAATTTAATTATCATTTTATTCATTGTTAAAATCATATTCAAACATACGGCTGATAAATACGGCATCAGGACATGACACTAGGCCCTGACCATAGCACAAAGGCTCAAGGTGTACGATTGTAAGGAGTGAAGGGAGTGAGAAGGAGGTTAAGCGTTTAGTTTAACATGAGGGTATATCTGACTGTGCACCAGTGGCAGTGGTGCTTGGGAGGGTATTGTGTAGTATTTGGGCCTATCAGCGTTTTGATCGCTGTGTCGATGGATGGTTGAAGTTCTGCTGGTCTGGAAGTGTCGAGAAATTTCGAGGTAAGCTGTTTTGTAGCAGCTCGATGCGGTCGGCAATTTCTGTAAAGTATTGCTTAAGTGTATCTGGGTCGCAGCCGTGGCCTACGTTGGCTATTGCAATCATAATTTCAATGTTCTTCTGTTTGAGTGCGTGCAGTAGATTGGCTGTGAACTTCTGGTCGGCGTTTGTGGTCGTTGTTGCAGTTTCGATGCTGGGATGATGCTGTTGAGGCTAGCTGGTTGCTGAGTTCCTGGAGTTTTTCAAGTTGCTTCGTGATGGTGTGAACAGTGTCCAGTGTCGAAAGTGCGGAGTTGGCTGTCTTCTCTGAAGTGTTGTGTAGCGTTTCCTGGTTGATGTGAGTTTGACATTCAACGGTATCCTCCAGCGTGCCAAAGCGTGGGCTAAGGTTGAGGACTTCAGAGTGAAGGTCCTGCAGGGCCTCACGTGTTGTGCCGGAGGTGGTGACTTCAATCTTTGCTTCAAGCGTGTCCAGTCTCTGATTGATGTTCCGAACCTCGGCTTGGAGTGCGTGGAGGGCTTTGTCTGGGCTGGCGGAGCATTGTTTTGATTACGACCATAGATCCAATTTTCGGAGACGACCATCTTGGCAAAACGCAGCAGTTACTGGGAGCGGAGAAATAAGGAGGCTTTGGCGATTTCCTCTGAAAGTAGCACTCTTAATCGTGATGCTGGATTTCAGTTCAGCTCCTCTTGGACACCGGCCTTAAAAATGGAAATCCATCGAATTAAGAAGCAAAGATCAATACAGCTTGATAATCGAGTTTCTTTGACACAATTTTCTATACCCACGCCATCTCCTGACCTGGCATTTAATTTACTGAAAGCAGTCTTGTGTTCAATAATGCGAATTTTTATAGTGTTCTGTCTTTGTTTATAGTTGTGGTATATCCAGTATTTCATTTGTGGTTATAACATTTTATAAATATCCTGATGATGGGAGAGATGCACACTCCCGAAACGTTGATATCTAATCATCTTTTCACCTGGATAACTGCCCTAGAAGAAAGTGAACGCGTCAGGTCTTATTTTAGGTTTCAGTTTTCGTAGAGCATTTTGTCAGTTCTTTAATTTTGCATTTTTACTCATCGTGGTTTACAAAACATCAAGAAATGGTAACAAAGGAACTATTTTCCCAGTAAACCACAAGGGGCTTACGTATTCGAGATATTACTCCGTTGGAGAAGTTAATGTCACGACGGCACGTTGGCCATGTTAGCTCAATGGGTAAGAGCGACTGGACGGAAACCAGGAGACCCATGGTTCAAATCCCGGCCATGGCATTGAATTTTTCTAGTTGACTCTATCAGTCGAAAACCTTAGCCTATATACGGCCAGTATGCAGAAATAATTAGTTTCCATCAATAAACTTAATAATAAGGGTTCAATTTTGAAGCCTGGGATGTAAGTACTAGCAATAGTAAGTCCCCACAAACAGTAAATCTCGAATATGAGAGTCCCTAGGGTTTTACCGGGAAAATATACAAAGGCTGATCAACAAAAGCTAAGACTGATTTTCTTCCTGTCACTTCCGTGAATAGTTTCGCATCTGTAATAGAAATAATTGAAAGGAGCGGATTTTTATATACAGAATGTTACAAAAAGGTAAGGCCAAACTTTCAGGAAACATTCCTCACACACAAAGAAAGAAAATATGTTATGCGGACATGTGTCCGGTAACGCTTAATTTCCAAGTTAGAGCTCATTTTATTACTTCTCTTCAAATCACATTAACCATGGAATGGAAACACACGACCACAGAACGTACCAGCGTGACTTCAAACACTTTATTACAGGAAATGTTCAAAATGTCCTCCGTTAGCGAGGTAACATGCATCCATCCTCCGTCGCATGGAATACCTGATGCACTGATGTAGCCCTGGAGAATGGCGTATTATATCACAGCCGACCACAATACGAGCACAAAGAGTCTCTACATTTGGTACCTGGGTTGCGTAGACAAGAGCTTTCAAATGCCCCCATATATGAAAGTCAAGAGGGTTGAGGTCAGGAGAGCGTGGAGGCCATGGAATTGGTCCGCCTCTACCAATCTATTGGTCACCGAATCTGTTGTTGAGAAGCATACGAACACTTCAACTGAAATGTGCAGGAGCTCCATCGTGCATGAACCAGAATGGGTATTTTGACATTTGTCTGCACGAATGATTTCAATTTACATTTTAAGAGAAATACTAAAATGAGCTCTAACATGGATATTTAGCGTTTCCGGTCACATGTCCACATAACATATTTTCTTTCTTTGTGTGTGAGGAATGTTTCCTGAAAGTTTGGCCGTACCTTTTTGTAACATCCTCTATAATGCTGGTAGGAGGCAGCACTCTCCTATTGGTAGGCTAGTAGTAATGCTCTGTTTTGCAGACCCTTTGTGCATTTCGCATACCAGACCCTGGAAGTGACGCGAGATGAGCAGCACAATGTAATCAAATTACGTTTTCGTTTAAAGCATACAGCCACCGAAACTTATGAAAAGCTGAAGCAAGTGTATAGTGAAGATGCACTATCTCATGCAATAGTGTTTAGGTGATTCAAGGGATTCAAAGAAGACCGACTTGTCAGTTTTAGGCAAGGTGGGAAGGTGTTTCGGCTTGTCAACAGCAACACAGCTGCTGTGATTGTCCGAGACTATCAGCGTATAACATTACGTAACCTGGGTGAAGTGTTGAGAATTTCATATTAGTGTGTTTACAATTTTGTACGACCACCTCCATATGACCTTAGTTTGTGTTCCTGGTCTGCCACGTCTGTTGACTCCCGAACAACAGGCTGTGCGAATGGAGACAAGCCCTGAGGTGCTGCATCTCTTTGCTAATGGAGGGGATGCATCTTTTAAATCGATTGTCATGGCTGAGTGATTATTATCCTGAAGCAATACAAACCAGAAGACTTTTCTAAATCGTCATTGTTTTTTAAATTTACCTCCTCCAACGTCAACACATATAGAACGATGAATGAAATGGGTGTAATGATGCTCTAATGAGCCCGGGGTCCATAGAGCTTAGAGTTACCTGACATTCGTCTTTAAGGATAAGGGAAACCCCGGAAAAAGCCTTTCCCAAGTAACTCACCGTGAACGAGATTCGAGATCGGGACCTCTTAAACGTGAGGCAGACATGCTACCATCACGCTACTGAGGCGGGCAATGCTGTAAGATATCAACATGTTTAATTAATTCATGGAAATTAATCATTTCTTCATATTATCGTATATAGGCTAAGATTTTTGATAGATAGAGTCAACATGTTCCTCGTAGCGTATGTCTCTAGCATTCCTCTGAGCAGAGGGTCGCGGGTTCCAGTTCAGCCTTGGGCATGTGTGTTTATATGTGTAGTGAATATATGTGAAACTAAGGAAAAAAGATAGGAAAATAAACGGAAGTAATGAAAAGAAACGCTAAATAAGAAAAAGAAAAGTAAAAAGCGAGATATTCAATGCCATAGCCGGGATTTGAACCACATATCTCCTGGCTTCCGTCCAGTGGCTCTAAACCATTTAGCTAGCATGACTAACTTGCCATCATGACTTTAAATGTGTGAAGAAATGATTAATTTCCATCAATTAACTTAAATAATAAGAGTTAAATGATGAAGCCTGGGCCTCAAGTACAGATGTATTTATTATCTTGAAAAGTGCAGAGCGATACGCAGTGGTATCTGGACGGGTCCACCTCAGAACGGTTACAACTGGAGGGGAGGGCAGGTCAGTTGCGTACCAGTTGCGAGCAATTAAACACGTGCAGAGCTACTTGGTAACACTACAGCTTGTTTCAAAATGTGCTTGCCTCCTGGTTCCAAGACAGCTTTATAAATGACGCCTCCTAGCAGCACATTAGGAAATAAAGTGCTACATTTAAAAACACGAGAAGTAATAACCAATATCCATAGAAATGAAATGTGTAGTGTTTAACGCCCGCATTTACTACATACGGCACCGCAGGTGGAGACACTTTGCGGTCGCCTGGGATCGAACCCGGGCCGCCTTGGTGAGAGCCAAGCGGTCTAACCACTGAGCCATGGCGCGGCCAATATCCATAGATTTATAAAAAAGGAATAATGGTCTGGGTCAGCTATAATATTCTGAGGAAGGGTATCTGAGGCAACGGTTGAGTCTGAAAGCAGTTTAGGGGAGTTATTAAGGAAAGAAAGGCCATTGGTGCTAGTTCAACAACGTCCTTCTCTATGCCCAGTAAACAAAGATTAAGAACATGCACAAAATCTAATTTGGATGTTTTAATTCAGAAGTAGTTAGGCCAAATATGAATAATTTTAATGCACAGATAAACAAAGACCAACTGTGAAGAAAGTGCTTAGAAGCTAAAGTATTTACGAAACATTCGGAGATTTCGAGGTGAAGTTTATATAGTTAGTATGGATGAAATTTATATAAATACAGCACATACTGGGCTATATCCCTTGAGTGAAATACGTTACAGGGACTCTGCAGCGATATTGAAAGGCCGACAGTTGTTTATCATGCCTGCTGGAGGAGAACAGGGTTTTGTTCCAAATGTGTATGTACAATTTAAGATCCAACAAAAGCGTGGAGATTACTACCATAGTAAGAATTAAAACTTAGTTTATAAGAGATGCAAAACTGGCTTCGAGAATGAAATTTGTTATTAGACAGCTTATGCACCGCCTTCCCCTCTCGTAATCTTACGCGTGTGACGCATTGTGGCGATAGTTGCACTAACCCCACCACAGTTACTACTCATCCCTACCGCGCAGGATTCCTGTCAAGATAAAATAATACATCTGTAATTACCGTGACCGAGATTCAAAATTGAGACCCCTTGAACGTGAGGCAGACATGCTACCATCTACGCTACCGAGGCGGGCGGAAACCTCCAAGGTTCTCCAACACCAGAAAAGGAAAAACTTGCTCCATCTGCAGGGAAAGTGATGTTGATCTCATTTTTTACTGTAATGGAATGATTTACCAGCATGCAGTTCCCCCTCACACTACTGTTACAGCACTACACTACACGTCAGTATTGGCTACACTGAGGAAACACATTGCAAAGAAACGACCAGAGCTTTCTCGGACTGGGTGAACTCTTCACCATGACAATTCACGGCCTCACGTCGCAAATTAAGTCATGCAGTTTCTTGCGCGATTCAACATTACCTGTGTACCACATCTACCTTATAGTCCCGAACTTGCAGCCTGTTACTTTTTTGTATTGCCATTACTAAAGGCAAAGCTTAGGGGTGTTCGATTTGAGAACTCTGAAGCAGTGCTCAAAAAAAGGTGTGGCGATTCTCAAGGACCTGACAAAAAATGGTCTGGAGTACGTGTTCAAGGACTGGCAGAGACGCTATAAAAAGTACATTGAATTAGGAGGGGACTACTTTGAAACAGATCATGCCAACAATGAATTGTGGTAATAAACATCTGTGACAAGAAATCAGGTTCAGTGTTTGTTGATCAGCCTTCATAGTTGAATCAATTGAATAATTTAATGTCAGGATGACACGTTGGCTACAGTAGCTCATTGGGTAAGAGCAACTGGATGGAAACCAGGGGATCTGTAATACATATCCCAGCCATGGCATTGAATTATTCAAGTTGACTATATCAATCCAAAACGTTAGCATATTGTCACCAAATTATCGGAAGGCACGGCCAGCTAGCAGCAAGGTAGGGCCAGACGGGAAGTATTCAAACCACGCCTACCCATTTGTCTCTTATCACTAACTGAGGGGGATGATTAGAAGAGAGGCACGGGCCCTGTACCGCCTCTTTCCCCTCCTCTGACGTCTGGAACCTTCGGGATGATTCATTGAACCGCGAGACTTCCAGAAACGGCGATTCCCTATATAAGCCTGCACTTGGCGAGTCAGTTCGATTCTTGGGGAGCAGCAGTGAGGAGCGCCGAGTGAGTGAACGGAACGGAAGACTGTACGTGCATCGCAGGAGTTGTGCGTAATTGCGGGTGCAGCGTGGACCTGTGACAGAGAACTGGTGAATTATAATTTTGTGAGATACGTAATTCTGTGTAATCGGCAAGTGTTCCAACTGTAATTCGGTGGAAATAAAGAACACTTTGAGTTTGTGCAAAATTTAACGAACCCACAAAGTCACAATATATACGGCTAGTGAGTAGGGATGATTAATTTCCAAAAATTAACTTACCCGTATATTTAACCGTGACCGAGATTCCAACTCCTGAACTCTTGTATGTAAGGCAAACACGTTAGTGCTTACGCAATAGTGACAACCTTTCTTGTTCATTTCTTTTATAATTGAGTTACAGTGTTTAAATTTTAAAACTATCCTCCTGTAACTTACAGAGTCACAGATGTCAAAATGTCACGTCACACAGTAAATTAAACAGTTTGTTGACATCGATTTAATTTGTAGCTGGATGTTGGAGAACAGCCTTTACTTGTTATCGACAAAGTTCTACGAAAACCACAGTTCCCGAGTTGAACAGGAAGTAACCGTGGTAACCGAACTCTACAGGAGAACTTTAGTGAAGTTTGCTGTTGCACTTGATTTACTTTCCACCACTTTTTAAAACATCGATGTAGAAGGTCTGAACTTTCGGTTTGTATTTGCATCATATAGGATCTTTAGTTCCGCACGTAGCGCGGCTCGCCTTTGTGAACAAAATAAGTGGAGAAAAACTCGTAAATAAAACACCCTGATGGTGAAAACGGGCGTGGGCCAAGATAACTCCCCGGATATCCGTAACATTTCATTACGTCCATAAAACTTTTCTTTTGAACTGCTGTAACAAAAAGGGGCGTCTAATGGTCACAACAATGTGTCTTCTGACGTATTATGCGTTGAGCGTATTGTCTGTTAGAGAGAATGGAAGACAAAACTGCGTTATCTGCCAGCCTGTCCTACAAAAAACGTAACCATCTGTAACAGTAGTTTTGAAATGTATTTCGAAAAGTTATGAAAAGTTAATAAATTTATAAAAAAAATTATTATGTAAATATATTTAGTAATATAAATATGTAAAAATGTATTTAATTTGTGATTGGCCGTAGAATAATTGTATGACGTAATGTTGTGACGTGCAATCAAATCGGCCAATCACAAAATTAAGAGAGGAGTAACGATAGTTACGAAAAATCAATAAACTTGATATAGAGAGATGTTTTGTAATGGTGAGTTTGATGAATAGTGGTGCAAGATCAAGAAGATTTAAATAATAGTTTGAATCTGTTCAAATATAATAAAGTAAGAATTTATCGATATGTTGGAAGTGACTGGGAAAAGCAGTTCAAGTGAAATGTAATCTAAATAATACAATTAAATAGTTACAAATTTGACTACTCCGAAACTTTATTCCGAACCACGCCTTAAGACTAAGATTCTCATGACTCTTAGTTAACCAAGTACACAAATCAAAATACAACGAACTTGTTATTTCTGACTTCTCGACGTGAATCTTCGAAAAGACAACGTGCATCCCAGCATATTAATGACTGGGAAAACCTCGAATGAGGTATTAAAATATAATAATACTTTTAATACAAAAATTGTCAATTGGTTTTTAAAAAATAAGCTAAAAATAAATGAAGAAAAATCAGTAGCTATAGGCTTTCACCGCAAACTAAACAACACTGCTCAGTTCCCAAGTATACATTTAGGGAATAAATCACTACTCTATGAATCAAAAACCAAATTTCTATGTATATGGTTAAATGAACATTTAAAATGTAAAAAACAAATTCAGCAACCAGAATTGAAACTAAGCAGAATTACATTCGTTATTAAATCAATGAGGGAGTCTGTAAACACAAATGTGTTGATGATTATTTATTTTGCTTATTTTCATTCTGTAATGTCTTAAGGTATACTTAGCTGGGGAAATGCTAAAGATGTATCAAAAATATTTAGACTGCAGAAAAGGGCTATTCGTTATACAGTAAATATTCCTTTCACCACCAGCTGTAAACCATATTTTAAACTATTAAAAATACTTCCATTACCCTGTGTGTATATATATGTAGCTCTGGTTAGGACAAGAATTGTTGTTGCTCTATTTGAAACAAATTCGCAGATACATACACATAATACAAGAAGTAAATCAGATCTACGCATTATAAGCCACAATACAACTTTATTCACACATAGCTTCGAACATAAAGCAGTATTATTATATAACAAACTACCCGATGGCATTAAAAGTATAACATCGGAAAAAAGGTTTAAACTGACTGTAAAATCATTTTTAAGAGAAGGTTGCTATTATTCAGTGGAAGAATACTTAAAACATGATCGACATATCAATGCTTCCTAAAATGATGTTTGTGAATAAATACCTGTGCAACTTCGGAGGTGATACTTGTAATATTCAGAAAAGCTGTAAAAAATATCCTACTAGAAGTAATGTCACAGACAACAGATGAGTTTCTAAGAAGTAAAATTAAATAATAAAGTAAATATTGATTTTTTTTGGTAGAAATTATGTCTCTTACAGCCTAGTTCTTAAAAATGTAATACATTAAACTATTATGTGACCTAAGTTGCCTTATTCTTAATTACTATTTGTATTATTATTCTGTTAATTACTACTGCATTACTTTAATCACTATTGTATTATTTAACTACTGTTGTATTATTTAATTACTATTGTATTATTCATAATTGTATTACTTCTAAGAAATGTATTATTCTTATAGGTACAAATTTGACGAAGCCATGAATATTGTATATTCCTAAGGTGAATAAAACTATCTATCTATCTAAACATAGAAATCCCGTACCAAATTGTGACTGAACGTGCGGCTCATTAAGTTGGAGACAAATTAACGACGAATAGTCACAAATTCCTGTCCCACATCAATGAAATTCAAAAGTAACTCATACATCCTGCAGATTAATTTTCCTTTCACACTAGCCGTATATATAAGGTATAGGTAGAATCTTCTTCTTTTTCTTCTTCTTCAATTCATGGATTAGGCTCTCGACTGTTCCGTCTTCACAGTGCTTCCTTCCATCTTTTCCTCGACCTCCCTACGTCCCTCTTTCCTTTAGGACTATATTGGAATACTACTTTTGGCAATCTTGTGTGATCAATTCTTCCAACATCTTCAAACCATCTTCTTCTGTACCTATCCATTTTTGAGTTGATAGCTTCCACTAGTTATTTATTTCTTATATCTTCATTTCTGACTCTATCTTCTCTTGTACATTCTTTTGTTCTTCTCAAGAATCTCACTTCGTAACTTTGAATTCTGCTGATGGTTCTTTGTGTAGGTACCCAGTTTTTACATCCATAAAGTAACGTTGGAACCGCCATGGTGTTATAAGATTGTATTCCTGTTTCAGATATTGTTTTATTCTTTACGGTTTCGTGAATAGTTCCACAAATTATTTGAAATATCATTAATATTTTGTTCGTATCTTTGTCTTTCTCATTGCTGATTTCACAGTCTAAATAACTGAAGGAGGATACTTTGTCATTTACGACTATTTTTCACCTTATTGGTATTTTGCCCCAGTTTGTCATTATTTTAACTTTTCTATTAATATTTCAATATTAACACCTTTGCATATTTGGTTAAGATGGTGTATTGAACGTTGTAGATCATCTGCTTTTTCCCGTATAGTTACTACGTCATCTGCATATAATAAAATATTTGAAATATTTCCTTGGGCTACTTTTATACCTGCGTCAACCTTTTTGTCTCCAATTTTGGTTTATTTTATTAACATAGATGTTAAAAAGTGTCCGTGACATGGGGTACCCTTGTCTGACTCCTTTGTTAGTTACAATTTCTTCTGATTTCTCTATCTTGAATCTTAAAATTATTTTAGTGTCCTCTTATAAACTTTTCTCCACCTTTACCAAATGTCTTGGGTAGCCTTGTTCTTTCCCTATGATGCACAACTTTTCTCGGACAACATTATCAAAAGCCTTCTGGAAATCTATAAACGCTATATATGTCTGCAGATTATGTTCTCTTCTTTTCTCCAGTATCTGCAATATGAAAATCTTATATTTTGTTGATCTTCCTTTCCTGAAACCACTTTGTTCTTCACCTATCAGGAATTCAGGTATTATTTTCACTCATTTATATATTATTCTAGCATACCTCAGAAGGCTAATACCTCTGTAATTCTTGCATTGTCTTCTGTCAGCTTTTATAGGTAGAATCATACTGAGAAATTAAATGTTATAACCAGAATTTGAAACACAGGCTTCCCATTCTCCGTCTATTTGTTCTTAATCATGGAGATACATACCAACATGACATTAAATCCTCCAAATGATTCGTATTTTTGCTGGCATACCACTAGATGTCATAAATACGAGGGGTATCCGTAAAATAAGGTCTCCAAATGTATTTAATATTTTGTATTTGTATTTATTTCTCATCTTTCTTCTAAATACAATTTCATTTATACATTCACATGTATAACATTTCTTTCACACAATAGCAAAATGATTTATTCACATCTAACTTACCCTTCCTACCTGCTTGTCCCTGGTTATACCCCTGGTTTTCCGTGTATTAATGACCCTCCTCACCCTTGTATCCCTCGTTCTAGTTTTCCAGCCCTTAATTGTTATTTATTCTTCATGAATCTTAACCATTTCTCTCCAACTTTCCCCACATATTCACCTATATTTCTTACATTCTTTTCTCCTTTTACCAAGAACATTTTTATTATTATTAATACCTCCCCACCATCCCCAAAAACTGTCCCACCTTTGTTACCAAATTTGTTCTCTTCACATCTTTGTTTGTTTACAATAAAGTATACTATGCAAATTTGTATCCTATTCTCCACACATTGGGCATTTCCCTGTATCCTTTTCATATCTAATAACTTTCAAATTTCTAACTCCTGTCCTTGTCCAGGCAAATCCTCCTCGCCCTAACTTAATACACACATCTATGTACTTCTCGCTCCCCCACACTGTCTTTATTTTCCTATTTATCCTCAAGGATCCTTTCTCCCTTACACTGGTAAATATAACTAGGTTATCTAAATCTTCCAGCCTTAATTCTACCTCTTCCCAAAAGCCAGTATAGTAATACTCCTCGTTTCCCCAATATAGAAAACAAAATATAGAAAACATTTTTTGTCAATGAATGTTACATAGATGGAAAGGCGGGACTTACAGCTATTTTTCAACGTAATCAACATTGCGATCGATGCACTTTTGCATGCGCTGTGGTAGTTTTTGTATAACCTTGTCATAGCACTCTCCCGCCAAGTTGCGCAGGTAACGCTCAATCTCGTTTTTCAAGTCATCGTCGGTCTAGCAAAGTGTTCCAACCAGGTGTGACTTGGCCGCGCCGTGGCACAGTGGTTAGATCACTTGGCTCTCACCAAGGCGACCCGGGTTCGTTCCCAGGCGACCGCAAAGTGAGAATCGTAGTGGACAACACGGCGCTGGGGCGGGTTTTCTCAGGGAGCTCCGGTGTCCCCCACCATTTCATTCCACCGGTGTTCCATCTTCATCTCATGTATCATCAGTGTCACCGCCTGCGAAGCCGTATGTAGTAAAAGCGGGCGTTAAACACTACATATTATTTTTGCACATTCAGGTGTGACTTCAACTCGGGAAACAGATGATAATCACTAGATGCTAGGTCTGCACTGTATCGGGGATGGGTGAGGATTTCCTATCCGAAATGGGCAGAAGATCAACCGTTGCAAGTGCAGGCGGGAGACTAGCGTTGCCGTCCCTTCGTCAGCATTCCCCTCATTCGATTTTGAATGGCACATCACAATATTTTAGCCTCATATTAGCTAGCGGCGTTTTTGTTGAGCCGGTAGGCATAAAATCGCACAATAATACACCTTTTCTGTCACAGGACACAGTTCCCGATACCCGTGGGAGATTGGGTACGTCTGCGGACGGGGTTGAGGGAAGCCATTAAGTTTCCGGGTACTAGACTGCTTAGCTAGTAGAAGGTGTGTTAGATCACCAGGCGGCCCCACCGAGGTCATATCGGTAGTCTTCACCTTGAGTGTTGACGCGCGTAAGTGGCGTATCCACTTCCGTCCCGTCTTGTGTCCCTAGGACCAGATGGGGGGGGGGCTTGTTAGGAAACTAGGTCTTGCCCTAATGGAAAGCCCCACGGAGGACGCCGAGCGCCCTTTGGGACAGCTCGGATAACTCCCTGGTTGAAAGAGGCCCGGGTCTTGTTCCTACGGGTTCAAGGCTAATGGGAGTGGAACCTCTGGACTCAACTGTCACAGGACACACTGTGACAGCCGGCAGAAAATTTCTGTTTGAATTTTCGTGGCTTCGGCGATTTCGAATGCCGCCACGGAAGAGAACGTTCTTTAGTTTCTGGTGTTACGTAGTGCACCCAAGTTTTATCGGCAGTTACAATTGAATCTGGCAATTCCTCGCCCTGTTTTGCATAGTGCTCCAGGTATCGGTGGGCCGCTTCAACACGTTGCCGTTTATGGTATTCGGTGAGCATTTTGGGGACCCACTTCGCACAAACCTTGCGATTATACAAATGTTTAGTCAAAACTTGTCAGTAGTAGTCTTACTGGCTTCAGAGATAAGATCGCACAACTCGCGAACTGTCACACGTTTATTGCTCCACTTTTGCAATTGTTTCGGCTGAAAACGAAGGCCGACCAGAACGCTGTTCCTCATGGACGTCTGTACGTCCGTCTTTGAAATATCTGACACACTTTCGCACGTTTTTGACGTCCATACACTGTGGCCCATAGATTTCTGACGATGAATTGTAGCGGGGATAGTACCCTTGGCACTCAAAAATCGTATCACTACACGCAACTCACAACTGGTGGCGGAAGTGATAGGAAGCTCCATCGCAAACGGCTGCCCAAATATGACTGATGATTGCAACGGGTTCACTGTGGGGAGAATTTGAAGGGGTAAAACCAAGTTACACGCCAGTGTTGCCGGATCTCGCGTAATAGCGTTCCTCACGGCTCCAGTGCCTCGGAGACCTTATTTTACGGACACGCCTCGAATAAGATACATATATTTTGTGGCGATTTACTATGCTGTAGGTCCTTAAACCCCAGGCTTCATGTTTCGATCATTAATAGGTTAGTTGATGGAAATGTATACTGTGATCCATATAAATCTGTACCACTTCAATATGCAGTAACCTTTGAACCACTAAAAACACACACGTGCAATTTTGGGAGAATATAATACTCAATTAGGAGATTACATTACACTATTTACATCTCAGAGAAAATGTTGGAAGTGTCCTCTACCAGCATCTATGTATCGTTGGTCCCAAATTCTTTGATACGACTGTAGACACTAAAGTTTATATGGGTATCTTCAAGAATCTTGTGGAGAAGCTGGATGTTATAAAATTGAGATAAGGTTATTTCCAACAAGATGGAGCACCGTGATATAACCTAATGACACATTGGAGCTTGTAACCAGTTTCTTTGATATTCAAATTATCTCAAATAATCTGTGGCCCCCCAGATCCCCGGACCTATCCTCACCAAATGTTTTCTTGTGGGTTGTATCTAAAACAGAGTGTGCAAGAATAGGCCACGGACATTTGATGTCCTCAAGGAATCCATTGGAACCAAAACAAGTAACATCAGCGAGAATATTCTCCGAAAAACTTCAGAGAATGTGGTAAGACGTGTGCAAACATATATAGATGCTGCTGGAGGACACTTTCAAGATTTCCTCTGAGTGGTGAATAGTGTAATGTAATCTCGCAATTGTGCATTAAATTCTTCCAAAGTTGTACCTGTGACCTGTGATTGGTTCAAAACTTATGGCCTATTGAAATGGTTTCAGTTTATTTGGATCGCACTGTATTTTCTTTCCCTATTAGCATAATATGTATGGCAAGGTTTGGCTAGACTTCCATTTGCCGGGATTTGCCATAGACGGAGTGTGAACAACGGATCTCCTGGCTTACGTCCGGCTGCTCTAATCACTGCCCCACCATGGCAACATGACACAAACTTCTCGAACTGACTCGTATTTTTCCCGGTAAATCACAAGGAGGTCACATATAAAAGTAGAGTGATGCTGAAAAGTTCACTTCAAATACTGGGTGTTTAAAAAGGATACCAGACGAACATATAGAAGTAGTTGCTTAGATTCTATGTGACATATAGCTTTTACTGCCAACAGAGCCCAGAATGGGTGTGGATTAGGCAGTGACAGGAACAACGACGCGTGCCTAACGCTGTCGGAGTTCCCAGGTAGAGATCACACACCATGCCGCGTGCTGCAACTGTTTGTAAACATACCGGCATACTCCGCAGTTGCTTGCTATTACTAAGAACTTCTTTGGCTTATGAAACCTCAATAAAAAAAGTTATTGCTTCCTTTTTGCTTATGAGTGTTTAACGTGTTCAAAAAGTCCGTTATAGCAGTCCATGATGACAAATAAGCTGCTGGAGATATGCAACTTATACCTTTCAGAAGAAAGTTATTTTATATCACGTGTTTGATAATATTAAATAAAGCATTTGTAACTGAAAAAGAAGCTGTTGATATTTACAGTAAGTGTATAATTAAGATCATAACAAAATGCTCTGAAGTTAAACAAATTAATATTATCATTGATGTAACTACTTTTACCATTCATATTTTTAATGAAACTAAATTATTCTTGCGTACGTTGAACTCCCTTCAGCTCTTCCATCCATCAAAACCATATCCGTCATTTCGGCATAAGTATAGCGCTCCATATTCCTTGCATTTGCTAAGTACACGCAAAATCCTCCCTGTTAGGACGGAATGTGTAGTTTTACACTGAAGAGCAACCTTGCAACTGTCCGAGTTATTAGTCGACTTTTGCACAAATAACTGCCCTTTGCCCCATTAACTGAAAGGTAGCCTGGGATCACTGATAAAGTGTAAGAGATATTATTTTTGTTTTCGTGGTCGGTGCGTCCCAATAACAACTTTTGAGGTTCCTAAACCAGTGGGAACTGTTATTAACAAGAGCGGCCGACAAACGACGTTCTTGTCTAACACCTTGCTTAAGAGAAATTCTTTGGAAAGTTTGAAACTTATAATGGCTACTTTTGCTCCTTAATAACGATTTTCGTATTCATGAAGTTGTTGTGGATATGCTTGTTTTTCCATAATTTTCCATGGTGTATTTTTGTATCCCGAATCGAACGCATTTTCGAAATCAATAAACCACACGAATGTCTTTATTAAATTCACAATGTTTCTCATTTTTTTAATTTACGTTCTCCAACGTTAAGTCATTACGGACGATGAATGAAATGGGTGAAATGATGCTCAAATGAGCCCGGGGTCCATAGAGCTTAGAGTTATCCGATTCGTCTTTCAGGATAAGGGAAAACCCCAGAAAAAATTTATCCATATATCCCACCCTGACCGAGATACGAACTCGGAACCTTTTGAACGTGAGAAAGACACGCTATCACCACGCTACCTTCAATTATTTGTTTTTAATGGAGGCATTGTCAGGTAATATTCTGTAAACGTTGAAATACGAGGGCTGTTCAATAGGGAATGATAATTTTTTTACGGACATAGTTTTTCGCACTAAAATTCAATCTTACTATATTCTGTTAGCTTAATGTAAAACAAACAGGCTGCAGTAGTTTCATTGTTGGTACTCCTGGTTCCTGCCTGTGAGAACCAGGCAAGTTCAGACATGTTCAGTATCGCCTACCACTGCAATGGAGGTAACATGCAGTTAAAGTTGATGTTAGAGGAAGATCCGGAGTTTCTTTCAAACGTAATCACTCCTGGTGAAACTTGGTTACATCGTTTTGATCCTGAGAGCAAACAGCAAAGCTCAGTGTGGAAATCTCCTTCATCACCAAACCCCCAAAATGTAAAAGTGGTTGCTTCTGTTGGGAAAGCTATGGTGATCTCATTCCTTGATATTCATGGAATGGTTTATCAGCATGATGTACCTGCACACACATCAGTAACTGGACAATACTACAGGGATGTCCTGAAAACATTGCAAGTCCATATCAGTTGCAAAAGAACACATTTCCGTGAAGCAGGCTTGATGCTGCACCACGATAATGCGTTGCTGCATATTGACAGTGTTGTTGCTGAATATCTTGCAAAAATCATCGTCCCTTATGCTCTCTATGGTCTGGATGTAGCCCTATGTGCCTTTTTTCTATTCCCTAGCTTGAAGAAAAGGCGTTCGTGGGAGACTTTATCCATCATCAGAAGCAGTGGTAAAGGCTGCGGAGGCGATTTTGAAGGATCTCTCGAAAATGGTTTCCAACATGTCCTTTTTTCATTTTTTTTTTCTTTTTTTAAGTACGTTCTGCAACGTTAAGTCACATCGGGCGATAAATGGAATTGATGAAAGATGCTCAAAGGAGTCCGGGGTCCACAGAGCTTAGAGTTACCCGACATTCGTCTTAAAGGATAAGGGAAAACATTGGAGAAACCTTATCCAGGGAACTCACCCTGACCGAGAATCGAACTCGGGACCTCTTGGACGTGAGGCAGACATGCTACCACTACGCTACCAAGGCGGGCCAGCATGTCTTTGAAGACTGGCAGAAACGCTGGGACAAGTGTATCGCATTCAGGAGAGACTATTTTGAGAAGGACCATCAAAATTATGATGATGAGCAAAGGTACTTTGTCAAAAAAAAAAAAAAAAAAAAAAAAAAGTTGAAAAGTTGTGATCATTTCTTACTGAACAGCCCTCGTGCATTTGTATGCAGGCAGATGTGACAAAAAGGTATTTCTGGTTACAGTATATAAATAAGATAAAAAGCCTGGATGAGATTTGAACTTACATATATATTAAATAAACTTGAGGGAAAGCAATATCTTATTTTCAAATATCTGGCAGTATGACTCAGTTAATGGCATGTGTTTCATTCGGCAGAGCTGAACAATAAAGCTTCCAAACAAGTTTATTTTACATTTAAGTGACATTTTTGCTTAAATCATAGTTATATTTATTATTTAAATAAATAAAAATATTTTAAGTTCAATTAAGTGAAATCGTTAAAACTTATTACCTTATTTTGGTGTACAATAGCAATGCTTTGTTTAAATTATCATTGCCAATGAATATATATTGGTCTATTACCTCTGAGGCTAGTTGCATTTATTTATTTAATGGAAATATTGATGTAGTACTAAATTGGGAACCATTTGTTTCTTCTTATACAATTATTTGCGGCAAATATGAAATTGTTTGTTCGTTTCATATGCTGGAGTAGCGATATTAGCAACTTAAAAATTAATTCATATTCAACAGCAGTAAGATTTTCTCCGTTATGTACGTTGTAGCGAGAGAAACTTCACACTTCACCTAAATGTTCGTCAAAACGCACGTTTTGGGCATCCTTGAACCAAGAAAAAGCATTTTAGACAGCTGGTTTGTTTTGCTGTCCATATGCAAACAGTATAACTCAATAGTTACAATTCCTGAATATTTCGGTGCATTATCTTCCTGATTACATCATCCGGAGCCCTTCGTGGACGTCGCCCTGTCTCATTTCTTGCAGGTCAAATGGCCAGCTTTCATCACGATCTACACCGATGGTTCTAAATCTGCTGATGGAATAGGTTATGCATACGTCTGTCCTTCTACTAATGCCCTGGCTCGATACCGCCTACCTATGGAGGCTTCCAACTACACTGCGGAGGTTCTGGCCATTCGCGAGGCTTTGCAATATGGGATTTTTCGGGGCTTCCCCAAACTGCTGGTCTTAACCGATACGCAGTGTGCTGCAGAGACTCTCATCTCCTCTCTGGACGAGAGATATGCACTGTTATCTTTACGAGATCCTGACGTTGGTGAATAACGCTACCATAGCCGTACAGTTGAGTCCAGAGGGTCTACTCCCACCAGTCCTGGACCAGTAGGACAAAGACCCGGGCTTCTTAAAACCAGGGAGTTATCCGAGCTGTCTCAAAGGGCGCTCGGCGTCCTCTGTGGGGCTTTCCATAGGGCAAGACCTGGGTGACAAATGAGCCACCTCACGTGGTCCAAGGACACAAGACGGGATGGAAGTGGATACGCCTTTTGCGCGCGCCAACACCAACACCAAATTTACTTCCTTTGGATCAGAGGGCATGTCGGAATTCGATACAATGAAGTCGCCGATCGCTCGCCAAAAGAGGGACTCACCCCAGGCACCTTCCAAGGCATCCAACTGCCCTATACGGATTTCTTCCCGATCCTTCGGCGTGACGCCTATTGCCGCTGGAATGATACCTGGATTCGTTCTCAGTCCATCAAAGGCAAACACTACGCCACCGTTCAGACGCACCTTGGTTCTCCAGCTTAAGGATTGCACGTCGATATCTAACCTCCATCATTAGAATGCGAATTGGACATGGATGTTACTCTGCGCATCTACACCGACTACGACTCATCGATTCCCCTGTATGTCCTGAGACATACACCGCTGACCTCAATCATCTCCTGTTTACCCTTATCAGTAGTTTCCTCCGGGATTGAACCTTCAGGGTGCGGATCGAAAGCAAACTCTCCTCCGTCAGACCCATAGCGACGGGAGTCCCGGAAGGCTGTGTACTGTCGCCGTTACTCTTTGCTGCCTACATGTCTGACTTCCCAACAGAGCCTCACACTGTTCTGTGCCAATATGCTGAAGCCGTCCTCATCTTGGCCCAGAACAAAAACGTGCGTTACTGCCTCCCTCCGCTGCAACGATCATTCCCAGCCATCGGCACGTGGAGGGAATGGTGGAGGATGGCCAGTAGCCCACAGAAGAGCTCTGCCCTTCTCCTGAGGAAGGTCCGCCGCTGGCACACGGAAGGAGACCTGCGGTTGAGGCAGAGAAGAATCCCTTGGGTCCGATCTGTCAAATACCTGGATACCCGACTGGACCGCAGCCTCACCTTCACCACACATGCCCATTCAAAAATCAACCTCGGCCATGCAGCGCTCAGGCAGTTGTACCCTATATTCCGTTCAACCATGCCCACCCGCCTGAACTACGAGTGTACCGTGCGATCATCCCGCCCCTGATCCTGTATGGATGCAAGGTCTGGAGATCGGTGGCTCGTACCACCATCCGCAGACTGCAAGCCGTGCAGAACAGGGCGCTTAGGATGATCTACGATACCGAACGTATGTTTCCTTCACACAACCTACACTCCCATTCTGGCATACCTTACGTTGAGGACGTTGTGCATGAGCGCTCGCGCACATTGTATGCCAAAATTACAACCCATCCCAACCACCTAATAAACACACTAGGACAATATGACCACCGTGTGCCCAGGAGGAGAGAGAGCTACCGCCTCCCCAAGTACTCTCTTGGGTGGTGAAACCAGCCTTCATCCCTTCAGCACTACACTCTATCCCGGCCACACTATGGCTGGATTTGACCTGTGGGCTGACCCCCGGCAGTCAGGTCCCCCTGTTTGACCCAAATGAGAACCACAGCCTAAATGGTCCCCAACCACATGACCTCTCGCTCCTGGCCGCAACACACTGGACGGACTCCTCAACGCAGGCCGCTCATAGCGTGGCGGCTTAGGGCACTGGCCTCCTACTTGGAAGCTCATCCCGCCGCCAGGAGCACTAGCAGAGGCCGAATCAGGTCCATCAGTTAACAAGGACATCCAAGCTTTGGAGAAAAGGCCAATACTATAAGACCGCACGGATAAATCTGCACAACGGATACGTACCGTGGCGCTCTACCCACAGTCCGGGAGCACCCGGACGAGTTGTTCTCGCTCTTGGCTCCTGTTTAGTTGCTCTCGCTACCGAGCCCACCGTTCTTCCTTCCTCCGGTTCCTTCTGCCACTAGCGTCAACACCATATTACAGTTATGCCACAAACCTGTATACCAAGCTCTTCTGCAATTACTTCAAGAAAATGATCTACAGATCTAGTCTCCCCCCTCCATCCTTCTAATTTTCCTTTTATTATTTTTCTTATTTTCCCATCGATGACCATATGGAATTTTACCGAAGGCAAAAAGAAAAAAAAAAACTTGGAATTAAATTTCGCATTTTCCAAAGTGTCACAAGAATTGTCTTCAGAGTAAAATATTTACCCCATCTTAAATGACCCTTTAGATGGAACAGCTTTATTTCTTCAAAATTAACTCCGAACGTTTTGATTAAACATTATGTTTAAGATATTTCCAAGAAAAACTTTAATTATATATTGAATATCAAGTAAAAGCCTCTCTTCATATTGCAGGCCCTCTGTGGCTTGCCTAAATTAGAGGTAATCGGAGCATATGTGAACAGAATACCAGAAATTCAAATTAGGGAGCCAGAAGCAATATGCGAACTGTGGTGGAAACAACGATGTATAAGCAGCAGAGATATGGATTCTGAGAAAAGGCTGGGAAAATATAGCTGCATTACGCAGGATTTCCTGGAAAATAAACCTGCGATTACCAAGAAGTACCCAAATGGAACAGCTGAAGCAGAACTAGGGAGAGTGAGAGTGAAATGTAAAATACTGGAAAGAACGGTGGAATATTGGTTTAAAATAAATCAATTAGAGAGAACAGACATATTAAACAGTGTGGTTATGCAGGTTAGAGTTGGGGGAAATCTTGTTTACGTGAGATACAAATAAACCGAAGGAAACACAAAACATAGAATGAAAGGTTTTAGGGGAGAAAGTGCCTTAACACTTTAAGGGACATTTAAAGTGAGAAGGTACAATGATATTTTTGGGTGCACATTTCTAAGAAATTATTATAAATTTATACTGAAAATTTCCACCTGTTATTGTTTTAAAATTTTGTACTGATAATTTGTTATAATATTTTACTTGTAAAAAAAAGCACTGAAATCTCGAATAATTTTATTTTTAAAAAAATATAATGAATCTCAGAGAATAATTCATTATTAATATTCTTATGGGCCTGCTTAATACACACAAAAAATTAATATGTTTTTGTTTATTAGTTTTTTTAAAAAGGTGTACCAGAACCTGAAAAAAATGTGCAACTGAGTAAAACAGTTTATATATTGATTACTGATTTCTCACATGAGTCAGTACATTTCCTGCTGCATAGTCTTGACCCTCTGTATTCTCACTTGTTCTTTTCAAGTTCTTCTTCCTTTTTCCTGCCTCCTTGGCCAGTTCTTCAACCATTATATCTACTTTCAGGACTCGCAGCTCATAAACTTCTGTCTATAACTACTATCATGATTAGCACATGTATTGTGTGAACTTGGCCTACTAAACTCAATATTACATGTGGTTTCACTGTCTAGTGTATTTATATTTTCCACATTTACTGTTCTGTTTTTAGTAAAACCATTGCCCTTAAACTTTCTATTTCCAAATGTTTTTGCTTACCCATATCATATATTCACCAATAACTAGTACAAAATATTCTTCAGGACAAATAACTGTGCACATACACAGCCAAACTAGCATCGTTGGAGTTACAGTGGTACCAGCAGAAAGCTTGAAAGATCTCCGACAAAACAAGCCTTCCTTCAGAAATATCTGTTCAGTATTACAGAAGTTATGATAGATTTTCTGAAAGTTTCAGAGGGGGGAGCGTGACAAGAACTTAACAGCCGCTAATATAATGTCAGCCGAACGTCGGAACTCCCGATAGAACCGGCCGGCAGTAGGGCCAGACGGGAAGCATTCAGACCACGCCTACCCATTTGTCTCGTGTCACTAACGGAAAGGATGATTAGGAGAGCGGCGCGAGCCCTGTACCGCCTCTTTCCGCTCCCACCAGACGTCTTGAAACCTCGGGCAAATTGTGCGCGCCGAGAACCTTCCAGAAACGGCGATCGTCCCTATATAAGTCCTGTAGTTGATGAGTCAGGAGTTCTTGGGAGCAGCCGGAGGAGCGCCGAGTGAGTGGACGGCCTGGAAGACTGTGTACGTCTATCAGAGGAGTTGTACGTAACTGTGAGCGTGCAATGGACCTATGACAGAGGAACAGGTGAGTTGTAATCGTGTGCGCTAAGTAATTCGATATAATCGGCAAGTGTTTCAACTGTAATTCGGTGGAAATAAAGAACATTTTGATTATGCGCAATGGGACTTTTAATTTCACGAACCTAAAAAGTCACAATAATAAGGAAATTAGTGTACAGTATTAACCCAATAAACTTTTTAACTATGTATTTGTAATCTAGAGGGATACCCCGTATGGGAGGTGATCCGTCCTCTTGAGCTGACGTGGTGCGGGCGCTGGGGATCCCTAGCACTCGTGGTACCTATGACGTGGTACCTCGGACCGAACATTCGAGCCCCTCCCTAATTGGGAGTTTTTCGGATTGGGTTGGACTCGAGGGGGCAGTGGTTTCCTATACCGATGGGAGATCGGGTACGTCTCCGGACGGGGTCAAGGGAAGCCATATATTCCCGCGTACTAGCCAGCATATCTAGTAAATAGTGTGCTAGATCACCAGGCGGCCCTACCGAGTTCTAATCGGTAGCCTTCCCCTTTGGGGTTGGCGCGCGGAAGTGGCGTGTTCACTTCCATCCCGTCTTGAGTCCATAGGAACAGTAAGCTGGGGCCTTGTTAGTCTCTAGCTCTTGCCCTATGGAGAGCCCCAAGGAGGCGCCGGGCACCCTTTTGGGACAGCTAAGTAACTCCGTGGTCATTAGAGGGGAAGTCGGTTTTCACGTTGTGTGGATTGCCCTTGTATATAATCTAGAGGGATAACTCTATAATAAAATGTAAAAGTAGAAAAGTGAATTTTAACCCCAAGTGAAGTACCTACTCACCTTAAAATTAGAAGAAGGAAAACTGAATCGAGGTATGTAACAAGGATGCTAAGGATGCAAGAGTCAGAATCGGTCTAGTGAATTTCACTTGCACAATAGGGTATAAAACCGGTAGCAGATGCACTAATGTGGTAGATATTATTGCGTAAATAAAAGAAGCTGAGAAATCTGTACTCAAAATAGAACTGTAAAAATCACGATTGGAATTGCGATAAAGTATAAATAAACCGACCGACCGACCGACTGACCGACCAAAATTTTGTTCGTATTTTTGACAGATCGGGGAACTTTGACATGAGTTGCATTAAATTTTGCTTCAAAAGGGAATAAAGAGTCACTTGAAATATTGACTGTGGCTTTTTGAGAATCTAATTGAATAGAATGATAGTTTACAAGTAGTCGAAACGTTTCATTAAGGGCCGATAAGAAGTTAAAGATAACGACCATTGTAGCGGTGCTTGCAGAACAATTACACTGGGCAACAATGAACATGTTTCGGGTGAAGATTTTAAATTCGGAGGAATTTATTTGGAGTTGGCTCACCTGTCACGAGTTCGAATCTCGGTCAGGGTGAGTTACCTGCATAAGATTTTTTGGGGTTTTTCCCTTATCCTAAAAAGACGAATGTCGGGTAGCTGTAAGCTCTATGGATCCTGGGATCATTTGAGCACCATTTCACCCATTCCATTCATCGTCCGATATGACTTAACGTTGGAGGACGTAACATTACAAATATATATATATATATATATATATATATATATATATATATATATACAATCAGAGAGAAATTTTGCGAATTAAGTGATGCCAAAGTTAAGGAAGTCATTTTTGTCGGACCACAAATAAGAGAACTTGTAAAGGATCCTGCATTTAACCAAATTTTGGAGGTAAAAAAGGAAGCTTGGGAAGCCTTCAAGGGTGTTTGTTGTTCATGGATATTTAGGGAACAAAAGAGATGACAACTACAAGCATTTGGTGACAGTGCTCCTGCAAAAATACCGTAACCTTGGATGCAACATGTCCCTTAAGATCCATTTTCTACACTCCCACCTAGACTATTTCCCTCCTAGTTGTGGAGCTATTAGTGATAAACATGGTTAGAGATTCCATCAGGACATTTCTGTTATGGAACAAAGATATCAGGTGTCCGAAATTTGTACTAGTTAAAAACGCAACTGCTATAATCGGTCGGTGTCGCTTTGAAACAACGTGTATAATACGAAATACTCCCTGCGCACTGAAAATGTGGAAGAGACTCAGAACGGTCGCACTGAATTTTATTTACACCCATATATTGTGTGTGTTGAAGGCAAGTATAACATATTACGATTTAGCGGCATGTGAAATTAGAATTATTTCCAAAGTAAAGCAATATTGAAAAGTGTGTTGCCAGCATGTAACTTTTACATATGGATAATACTCTTTTGTCCTTGCAGCCCGTACATTCCCATTCAATGGAATACAAAGGATAGGGGCAAACACAAAGGACCAAAGCAAAGTATAATCAATAACCACCTTTACATTCACTGGCCCCGGTACATAGCATTCAAAATTAAAATATTCCCTTTAAATCACTTTTCAAACAACGAGTGTAAATTCAAGCATACTCCTACATAATATTTAATGTAAAAATAATAATATATTTGTTTTAAATAATATATGCATCACATTCATCACGTCATTAGAGTATAATACGTGTCACTTGGTAGAAAAATTAAGCAGTAATGATTGCTATTGTCTTGTTATGATACTTGAAACCAACAAAAACAAACGTGATCCTAAACGCTATCGCCCAATAATTACTACCTGTATTATCCAAAACATTTGAACGGCTATTGTTGCTTCATCTTGTTGTGCAGCTCAAAGAAATAGGCATCTAATTCGCCCTCTTCCTCTTAAGAAATCACCGGGACACGACTTGATTCCCAATATTGTGTTGAAAATTCTGACAAAGAAGGCCCTAGCACATTTGTCTTCAATCCTGAACGCTTGTCTTCGACTTGGCTTTTTTCCTCACACCTGGTATTTGGCTAAAATTATTGTGTTTCACAAACCTAATAAACCTAAAAACCTCCCCGACAGCTATCGTCCGATAAGTCTGCTGCCTACCTTCTCCAAACTCTTTGAAAAGGTTCTTCTTTGCCATCTCCTTAAATATACCTCTGACAACCGTATCATTTCACCCTTCCAATTTGGATTTCGTTCTAGACATTCTACATCACTGTTTAACACAAACAGTAATTCTTGGTTTTGAGCAACGAAAGCACACACCCGCCCTGTTCCTCAACGTAGCACAGGCCTTTGATAAAGTTTGGCATGAGGGGTTAATCTTCAAACTGTATAGCATTGGACTTCCACAGTATCTGGTCACTACCATTTGTAGTTTTCTATCAGATCGCAAATTTACTGTTCGCATTGGTGGCATGGAGTCCTCCCAGCGCCATATTACATCAGGAGTTCCTCAGGGATCCATATTGGCCCCAATCTTATTTAATATCTATACCTATGACCTTCCTGAGCTGGCCCCTACCTCCATAGCCTTATACGCTGATGATACTGTTTTATATCATTCAGGCACAGATATCCCTACAAACATTCAGACGCTACAAACCCCTCTCGACTGCCTCGTTGAATGCTTCAATACTTGGCGCATACGTCTTAACACTCAAAAGACCGCAGCTAAGATTTTTAGCTTACGTCGCATCTCCAACTCTCCCGAATTGCATATTAAGCATGAATCAATTCACTGGCACCTCCTACTACCTCCGTCAAATACATTGGAGTAATGTTGGACACTAAACATACTTGGCGAGCCCATATTGTTCGATTTATCTCTTTGGCATCAGGACGACTTTCAAAACTAGGCCCGCTACTTCACAGACACACTCGTCTCGGGATTGAATGCTCTCTGCTTCTCTACAAATCTCTTGTCCGGCCACTTATCACATATGCTTCCCAGGTATGGAGTACGGCTAGCAACACTCATCTCCGAAGGCTACAGGTCCTGCAAAATCGATTTCTGCGTATCGCCACGGATGCCCCTTGGTACGTAAGAAATCAACAACTGCATAAAGAACTTGGTCTCCATCCTCTTCACCAGTACATACGTCATATCGCCTCTCACTTCTCTTCAAACCTGCCAGATGTTCCAGGAGCTGTGATGTACGACATCAGCGTACGAACCCGCCAGCCCACAAGCCTGAAGAGACGATTCCCACAGGATCTCCTCCTTAGTGACTCTGAATGAAAAAACTATGAATATTGTTTCACAATGAATATTGTTCTTGTTATCTCTTTGATTACTTATTTTTATTAGCTGTTTTTTTTTCTCTAGTTTCACAGTGTTAAATAGATAATAGGAGCCAACTTGGTTTTCCTTACATGTTATTATATAGTCCATCAAGATTCAATTAGCTAACAAGGATCTGTAAAGCTTGTACTGCTGATCGATCATTGAATAAATTAAAAAAAAAAAGAAATCATGCCGTCCACTAAATTTGGATTTAAGCCATTGCACTCCTGTCCACAACAACTCCGCCGAATTCTGCACAGAATTATGGACAAATAAGAAGAAAAGCATATATGGTTAGGTCTTTTCCATGCCATGCCATATAGTGCTGGCTGGCTGTATTTAGCCAGAAGGTTTTTACTGCGTGCCCACCCGTTAAGGGTTTTACCGCAGGTAAGGTATTGAATTTGGTATGTTGTAGGGCGAGATGTAGGTTTTTAGATTTGTGTTATGTTATAAGGTACCTAGGGGTTGAAGGACAGGACGCAATGCCTTGCACCCCGGTGTTTTAATTTGATTTAATTTAGGGAAATATTTTGATGCCAGGCAGCTTGGGAAAATTATGAGGAGCTCAGCTTTAGCTGCTGTTCGGATTAGCTCCTGGGCTATCTCGGGTGCCTGCAAGCCACGCGGAGTAACCGGTGCTGTCTAGAACAGCGTCTAGTGGGGTCATAATCTCCCAAGCATCTGACAAGGGTGCTTCTATGATTAAGTAAGCTGCCCACAGAGAAAGCCTTTGATAAAGTGTGGCATAATGAGTTACTACTGAAGATCAGGAATTATGTATCCGATACATATTCAGAATTATAGCATCCTATCTGCGTAACTGATCTTATTCTTTAAAATATCAAAGTACACAACCGATCCTCTCTGGTATTCCACAAGGAAGTATTCTAGGCCCACTTATTTATACAGTGTATACCTCAGACTTTCCTACACACGCTCAACTAATCATTGCACATTTTACTGATGATGTTGCAATCCTTATTGTAGGCAGTTGTGAATCAGTAGCTGAGAAACAAAATAACTTCTGCACTGAAATAACAAAATGGTGTTCTAACTGGAGAGTGGTGATGAATCCACATAAATCGCAAATAGTGTATTTTGCATATAAAAAGCGGATAGTATTTTATCCCATTGTTCTTGGAGGAATCGCTATACGCACTGCTCAGTCATGATACCGTCCCTGTTAGGCACAACTTCATCATAATAAACCCGAAAGTCTTATTACATGCATAATTAAGGGCGGATAGATACCACAATATGAATTAAAGTTATAATAAATATAGAGGATAATGATTAAATATACAAGTGCAGATACTAAACAGGCAATCCCGTTATATATTATTAAAAGCATGAACCCAACGGGTTAAGGGAGAGGGCAAAATGAACATTTTCCCGCACAGACAGGTTCTTTGTGGCATTGTCCAAGGATAGACCCTCGGCGTCAGTCTAAGTATTGGCCTGCATATGATACGTGACTAAAGAATGGACTCTGGAATCTAAGGTACACAGTTCCAAACATGCTTATGCATTAATTAGCTAGATTGTGGGAAAGAGAAATTCGCGTGGAATACATACTTCATACACTAGAACTTGCTATTAAATTCAAGATTAGGGATGAAATACAACCTATAAGGGACAAGCAACAGGTCACATGACCCCTAAATTCTCCAAAATTCGGCGAAAGGAAGGGGAAATTTGTGCAATGGCGACGTTCGATGTTTGCTAGGAAAAACACTCTGTTTCAGCGTGTGAAGGAGGCGACAAGTACAGAAATTTCATCAGAGTCCGCGTCCGTGGATGGACGGAGTAACTCACATTAGGTGGTTATCTAACACCCTGTGTTAGCGAATGAGCGAAACTGCCCACATTACAAGGTCATTAAGATTTCACCACACTCCGTTTTTGTTTAAAAATCCTCCGGAAATACTATGTTGTGCAAAGTGATTCACTAACGATGTTCAGGAACAACGCGTACACATACACATACCAGTCGTGTCATGCGCGCATCAACGGGAAAATCTCAAATCTCGCGCCTAATGTGCGGATAACATCAACAGTGGCGAGTGGAGAGGACTAATTGTAACAATAAACTTGACATTCAAAGGTCGTGGTGTCTTATAATGGATAATACCCACACACTGTCAGGACGCACCCACTCTCTGGAACTCAAAAGCGAGTATTCATGTAGACCTACCCTGAGAAAAACCCCGACATGTTGGAAACCTCCCATCCGTAGTCCTCACCTATCACATATCCTGTCTTATGAGATGTTGAGTGCCAGGAAGGCTCAACGAGGTGCTTAATGGGAAAGGACCGCCTCAGTCAGTTCGTTACCTCAGCGTCATACTGGACAGTAAACTAACTTGGAATATACACACCACATATCTCCTGTCAAGACTGAGACACCGAATCCAACAAATCAAACACTTATTATAGTCAACATCGTCTCTTGTAATGTCTTATAATCGCATTCTATACTACTCACTGATTAAACCTATTTGGCTATATGGTGGCTCTGCTGCAGCGTCACAAGTAAAAAGAATCCAACTAATCCAGAACAGATACCTAAGATTGACCACAGGTGCCCCATGGTGTGTTAGCAACACAACACTTCACAGAGACCTGAACATACCAGAGTTGATGAATGTCATCAGGACAAGCTACACCAGACTACACCAAACTCTTGATAATCATCCAAATCCTCTGCTACAAGACATTTTCCTACACCCTCCTCCACAACCGCAAAATAGAAGACTGAAAAGAAAACGACACAACGACCTGCTCATTTAATATCACTTGATTTGTATGTATTGTGACTTTGTGGGTTCGTGAAATTAAAAGTCCAGTTGCACAAACTCAAAATGTTCTTTATTTCCACCGAAGTACAGTTGGAATACTTGCCGATTACATAGAATTACGTAGCGCACACAATTTCAATCCACCAGTTCGTCTGTCACAGGTCCACTCCACACTCACAATTACGTATAACTCCTCTGATACACGTACACAGTCTTTCAGTCCGTTCGCTAGCACGGCGCTCTTCACGACTGCTCGCCAAGAACTGAACTGACTCGCCCACTGCAGGTCTCATATAGAAAGATCGCTGTTTCTGGAAGCTTCGCGGCTCGGAACGTCGTCGCGACTGTTCCAGACGTCAGGGGGAGGGGAAAGAGACGGTATAGTCCCTAGTGATGTTTTTCCAACCATCCCCCCTCAGTGAACGCTACAAGATAAATGGGTAGATGTGGTCTGTATGCGTCCTGTCGTACACCCAGCTGCTAGCTGGCCGTGCCTTCCGATAATTAGGTGACAGTATGATAAAGTGTTCCTTTTTGTTCTGTGATTATAATGGAATGTTTGTTAATATTTAAATGTACCTGATGTAGGGCTGTTACTGAACAGCATCCTAACACACGCTTCAAGTGATTTAATATTACTTTTAACCAAACTGTAAGTACCATAATGTATTTGGGTACAATAGAATTTATTGACAATTAAAAAAAAAATATATATAGCATAGTTTTAGTAAAGTCTTGAAATTCAGTCTTCAAATTTGTCCACTACATTGTGATTCTGATTCTCTGAGCATCAGATGGAGCTCATTAGTGAGCCAATTTAATAAGCGAGAAAACTAATATTGCCGTCGGGGACACCATGATCAAGAAGGCGGTTCCCCCTGGTTGAGGTCCTTCCATTCTACTTCTGTTGGACTGTCACCGGCAGTTGCTTCTAATGTGGGTATTTCAGGTGCATAATTTTTGGTAGTCGGGACGACGTTCACGCTGTTCCCGGAAATTAATCCCGTTCTTCATTCAGAGAACCTTTGGGTTCTGTTTGGGATTTCTCTTATATCAAAATAGATTTAAAGACTAAATAAACTTTTAGCATTAATTTAGTGTTGTGCTGGCTATGTACGCAGAGATTAGTGCGGTGCTCATAGCTGGTGTGGCTCTGAACGTTCTTTCCAGTATAAAGAAAGAAGGAAAGAACAATTGAACTGTCGAAACCTTGTGCAAGAAAATATATTGCATGGCATTGTGAGACGACCATTCCCTTCTATTGAAAAACAAGTCGCATAAAATTTCTGCATTAATAACACGGGTGCCTTCAAATACACATGCAGTCTTTGTGAATGTGTGACAGAGATGGTAGCATTGTACAGTGCATAGAAATGTGGCAGCGACGAGAGTTAGAACTGTTTTTGATACTTAAAATGGCGACGTTTTCTTTGCAAGGATAGCGTTTAATCATTCATTTTCTCCACTTTCGTGGTGTAACACATTGAAATTAATCGCCAGTTGAGTGAGGCATTTGGTGATGGTACCATGGATGTGTCTAATGTGCGTTCCTCTTTGCGACAGTTCAATGAAGGCAGAACATCGTGTGACAACAAACCAAGACAGTAACAGCTCGTGTGACAGACCATCATTTAACATTGAGTTATAGCTCCAGATCACAATATTATTTCTTTTTGTAATGTCAACCTTGTTATTGCAGTCAATGCCTTCGATATCAGCCAGTGACTTGTTCTTGATTAATGCCTAATGGATTTAGGAATATTGGTGTATTCTTTGTTGCTGTAGGCACCTGCATTGTTTCGTACAGTAGGGGTACAATAGCTACAAAGCTCGATAAATGGTCAACAACAAAGCACTGTAGGAAATCGAACAGTCTAGCACTAATGCATCCCGTTAATTAACATTATAGCTTTATTGCTTTGTACTTCCCACTTGGAGGAATACAAAATAGCGACCTAAAATGATTAGACTTATTCCATTGCAGGTAAATTATAAGAGGATTCCGTAGGGAAGTTCAAAACAAATTTAGGTAAGCAATCACTGACAATTTGACAATTGGGTTCGCTATAAACAGCATATTAAATGAAGAGTGAAAATTGAAAGAAATGTATTGCTTATGCTTCAAATTATGTTAAGAAAACAGTGGATAAAAAGCCACAAATATCATTACAAAACATATTTATTTTCACAAAAGCGTTGCCCGATGACTAGCGGCTCGCCTCGATAGCGTGGTGGTAGCGTGTTTGCTTGACGTTCAAGAGGTCCCGAGTTCGAATCTATGTCAGGGCGAGTTGCCTGTATTAGTTTTTTTTTTCGGAAAATGTGAAAGTTGCAGTGTTTTACGCCCGGTTTTACTACATACGGCTCCGCAGGCGGTGACACTGATGATATATGAGATGACGATGGAGCACAGGTGGAATGAAATGGCGGGGGAGACCGTAGGTCCCGGAGAAAACCCGCCCCAGCGCCATGTTGTCCATCACAAATCTCAATTTGCGGTCGCCTGGGATCGAACCCGGGCCGCCTTGGTGAGAGCCAAGCAATCTAAACACGAATGTCGGTTAACTCTAAGCCCTATGGACCCTGTGCTCATTTGAGTATCATTTCACCCATTCCATTCATCGTCCGATATGACTGAACGTTGGAGGACGGAATATTACAAAAAAAGGAAAAAAGAAAGAAAGAAAAAGAAATGAGACCACCGTACAATCAGCATTTCATTTACACAAATATTACAGTTCGAAATATCTCTTCAATATTCCTTTAAGGGCATGCAACATTGAAAACCCAAAATCCAGCAATTTTTAACCAATCTTGCTTAAAATTTTACCACTTAGTTCTGATGCATTGTGGACAGAGAATTAAAACTTTGTTTTTTTATCTTCAATAGTTTTTGAGTAATTAATTTGTAAAATGCAAAGTTTAGGCACCATTCAAACCGCTCCACATGATGAAAATTTTCAACATTTAAATCTTTATATTCCTAAAAATATTCAGATGGCTATGAACAAATGATCTATCCTATGATTTTTTACACTGCTTTAATTCCAGAGGGAAATAGAAAGGTATTAAGCAAAGAAAAAAAGCAAAAAATTATTAAACATTTGATTTTATATATCAATATCTTAAAAAATATAATGAATGTTACAATGCATATGGTAGAAACCTTTGCTTGGTTTCTAAGAACATGTGTTGAAAATTTTAGAGGGACTGGATCAAAACTGCATCGTGTGGAACATTTTGAATGACAAAAAATTTTGGAAAAAAAACTAGAACTGAGTAAATAAAATTTTAAAATCTAAAACATTTTCCTTCAGCTTTATTGTACCCTCCTGCCTCTTCCTTCTCTCTTCTGCAGTAGTTTTCTTCAATTTCAGTTTCCTTCTGCATGTTTTAAAAGCTAACTTCACAGAAGTTGCTGAATGAAGTTAGTGTAATTGGTCCTTCCCTTGGCTAATTTTTAGAGATGCTGGTGAAATCTGAGTGTGTATTATGTCTGACTGCAGCTTGAGTGAGGCAGAACAACCAAAATTGAATTCACTGATGTTTGACGTCACAGCAACCTGAAGTCTCTTCTTTGACACAAATATTTCATTTGGGCATGTACGCCATATCATGTTATTGTGACTTTGTGTGTTCGTGAAATTAAAAGTCCAATTGCACTACTCAAAAATTTTCTTTATTTCCACCGAATTACAATCCGAACACTTGCCGATTACACAGAATTACGTAATGCACACAATTACAATTCACCAGTACGTCTGTCACAGGTCCACTGCGCGCAGTTACGTACACTCCTCCGATGTACGTACACAGTCCGTTTCCTCACGGGGCACTCCTCACGCTGCTCGACAAGAACTGAACTTTCCTCCAGCCCGACGCGTTGCTTATAGAGCACCAACTGGCCAATCTAGAAGGTTCCGGATTAGATGAAATATGCTGTACGTTCGAGAACTCAGGTGGAGGGGAAAGAGACGGCACAGTGATGTTTTTCCAGTCACCCCTCGTTACCGCTATAAGACAGATGGATGGGCGTGGACGAACGCCTCCCTTCCGGCCCCACCGCCGGCCGGCTTCACAGGAAGTCCCGACGTTCGGGTGACATTATATAGAGTTTCATTTGCATTTTGTGTCTTACGCAATGTACATCTCCTTAGGATTTCATTTGATGCCAGCCTTAGATACAGAGGCATTAGTTTTCTTACCACATCGGGCCTCAAGTATGTTCCCATTGTTGTGTTATGTTTAGGTGCTTTTTCCCAAGTATCGTTTAGCCTATTCATGATCCTAAGTACACAGTCAACAAAAGGTCTGTTAATTAAAAAAAAAAAAAAATCCCTATAACCTATTTAACAGCTATATGCACGTTTAGATGTATAAAACACATTTATAAATGTTAAATAGCACACTAGAACTTATTAATTATATACAAACACAATGTAGTTTAACGAGAAACACAAGAATATCACGACCAAGCTAAAAACTCACACAAAAGGAAAATATATAAATTCCTATTTGCTTTCAACATTTGCAGCCAGTGTTTTGTTTCCATGGTGCCACATATTCTAAGAAATGACCATCATAACAACACATAAAATTCCACCAGAAATTTGCTCGCTTATTTTGAATGTATTAATTTTGTACATTCAATCGAACTCAAATGACAGAATTCTGGAAACCAAGGACCGGCATGCACGTGCACCTGGGCATTTAAATTGTCATGTGGGGGTATATAAATGCCCAAAACTCAAATATTTAGTTGGATTATGATACTATAATTTTCGAAATACATTATTAGCTAAACAATCCATATTTTTAGCCAACTTCGATGCTGCAATCCCTTAAATTTCTATAATATAGTATAATCTTTCTTATCTGCACGCAAATCCACCTCTAACACGGAGCTATACAACACAACTCCCATATTCACACGCAGACTGCTTAGCTGTCGATTCCAAAGAGCTGCGGTCTTACCCGCAGCCACACTTATTGGCCCGTAAACATCCTCCTGCACCACTGCACGGCCAGCACCTCCTTATCACGGAGTTTGGAACGTATTACACCCCGCTTCAAACACCACACTGCTGTCAATACTACTCACTGTACTGCACTACACACATTGACTGACTCTCTACTATTCTACTCATGTCCAGACTTTGGATAGACTTTTGTACATCTGCATGTTGTGTTTAGAAACATCTGGTACTACACATATAAGCTCTAGGATATCTAAAAGGGTAATCCACACAAAGTGAAAACTGACCTCCCGTCTGATGACCAGGGAGTTACTGAGCTCTCCCGAAGGGGCGCCCAGCGCGTCTGTGGGGCTTTCCATGGGGCAAGGCCTACAGTCTGTGAGGTTTAAGTTGGCATATTCTCTACTGTCCTTGTCTAACATAGACTGCTGTTCTTGTCTAGCACACGTGGGAGGGTCAGCAACCACTGCTTTACCGTGATTTTTGGAATGTAGGCGCATGCAACCCCCATTCCGCTGTGTGTTGTTTGAAGGTTGTCAGTGGCGTAAGAGATATAGAACTGTGAATTTATTGTTTTGTGGATTTACACGACACACAAAATGTTTTTATTGTTGCAACATATGGATATAATGTTGAATTATTTTCTTGTAGTTTTAGTTGTGTTTGTGTGGTTTCAAGTTGGATCTCGAGGGAAAGTTCTAAAATCAGATGCTAGGGAAATTTTAGTCAAAGTTCACAGTTTCTTCAGGGATGAATGTGAAGCTTTTAAATGAGGAAAGCTGACTATTTCAATGAAGAGTATCGTTGAGAGAACTGCTACTACAGCTATTTCTTCTCGTTCTGTCCAACGAATTTTAAAAGGACACAAAAATGCAGAAGCTAGCGGCGGTAGACTGCAAACACTAGGCAAGAAGCGCCCTAATAGAAGACCGCGAAAAACAGAAATTGATTCATTCACAGCTGCTGCTATTAAGCGAACAATCTATTCGCTGTATCGTACGGACTTTCTGCCTAGTTTGCTGGACATATATGAGGCTTTAAGAACTAAAGACTCACTTAAAGGAAGCGTGTGGTCCTTAAAAATTCTTTAAAAGCTTAACTTAAGTTACAGTAAAAATTTGCAATGAAGACGCTTTTTAATGGAACGAATGGATATTGTTCCTAAAAGATTCAAAGATTTAAGATGAATGAAAGAACTGAGATCTACACGTTTGGCCTATAGTGTACCGTGACGAAACGTGGTAAATATAAACCATACGAGAAATAAGGTGTGGAAGTGTATCGCTGATGAAAATGAAAGTGCTTTCCCTCTTAAAATACCAATTGGCAAAGGACAGCAATTTATAGTTGTACATGCTGGATGTTCAAAAGGACTTATTTCTAATGCCTTGCTAACTTCTAAGTCAAATTTGATTTAGAAGACTCGGAACTGGAAGAAGAAAATGAAGATTCGTTTGAAGTTTCTGACTGTGGATCGGGGGATGAGCAATAAACGGACGGAGTGGAGAAGGGGCGCTCCGCCACTGATGCATACTTGGCTGGGGTGTCTGCTTTGCCTGGTACGTCATAGAGTGAGACGGTGAGTATTCCTTTCTCTTTCTAAAAGGCACACGATTAGTTAAGCCTCACAGACTGTAGAGATATATGGCTTTCCTCAACCCCGTCCGGAGGCGTACCAAATCTCCCACGGGTATCGGGAACCACTGACCCCTCGAGACCAACCCAATCCGAACAACTCCCATTCAGGAAGGGGCTCGAATGTTCGGCCCGAGATTCTTCTAGTAACCTAGCGGTACCACGAGGTCACGAAAAATCCTAAGATACAAGTCGCATCCAGAATTCAGCTAACCTTAAACACGTGTTTGTTTCTCACGGCAAAACCCCTGGTTTTCTATATGGTATATACTATTTTAGGATTACTTATTCTTTTATGATGCAAAATGTGTTCTTAGCTGGTACATATGTGGCTGCACCGTGGCTCAATGGTTAGACCGCTTGGCTCTGACCAAGGCGGCCCAAGTTCTATCCCAGGCGACCGCAAACTGAGATTAGTGGTGCACAACACGGCGCTGGGGTGGGTTTTCTCCGGGATCCCAGGTTTCCCCCGCCATCTCATTCCACGGTGCTCTATCTTCATCTCATATATCATAGGGGTCATTACCTGCGGTGCCTAATGTAGTAAAAGCGGGCGTTAAATACTACACATGGTACATATGTAAATAAATTCACATATTTTACTGCTTATTAGCGATTCCGTCCATATGTTTGTCCATTTTGATTTTTTTGGAGCGCCTAGAAAGCCTATTATTACCTTTCAGTGTCTATTACATCGAGGTGCAGTGATAGAAAAGATTTTCCTAAATATACAAGGTATTTGCAGAGTTTTTCTTTCTCTTTCTCTCTCTCTCTCTCTCTCTCTCTCTCTCTCTCTCTCTCTCTCTCTCTCTCTCTCTCTCTCTCTCTCTCTCTCTCTCTCTCTTTTTTTTTTTTTTTTGTTACTGGTTGTTAAGAACACACTGTTGTATGAACATGAGCAAAACGGTGCAACAGCTCTATTTCTCTATTACGTACTCCGAGTATAGTTTAAGTATTGCATTCCATCAAAATTTGCGGAGATTTGACCCAAAATACGTACATTTGCACTCCCTTCAGTCAACCGCTTTTAGACAATGTGTATTTTTGTACCTCTGGATGAAAATGTCTGTGAGCCGCATAACTGAAAATAAGAGGTGGGTTAAATATCAAATTAAGAATTTAACTTCAACAATTTCCATGAACACCAGGAAAAAAATGTTCAAGAAAAATGCTCACCACAAACTACCCTTTTTATTATAAGAGTGTATTTGAAAATTTTGATATTGTGTAATGCCATATGAGACAAATAAATGGCAAACAAAATGCATTGAATCCACAGCCCTAGCGTAAAAGGTAGCGTTTCTACCTCACGTTCAAAAGTTCCCCACTTAGGATTTCGGTCAAAATGAGTTAAATATAAAATGATTCTTCTTGGTTTCTCTTATCCTAAAAGTGAATGTCTGGTAATTCTAAGCTCAGTGGACCTTGGATCCATCTGAATCACATTTCACCCATTCAGTCACTCTCCAATATGACTAAACAAGTTAATGATGATGATGATGATGATGATGATGATGATGATGATGATGATGATGATGATGATGATGATGATGATGATGATGATGATGATGATGATGATGATGATGATGATATGTGTATAAGGAGGCTCAACTGCAGCGGTCATCAGCATCCTTACAAAAACTGATTCATGGCAATAGCCAGATATAAACTATTCAGAATTTAAAAAAAGAGATCAAAACAAAATGACAATAACATAAATTAGCCCAAATGGATAAAAAACAAATTAAAAAACCATAAGAACCAGTAAAATAAAACAGCATAAAAATTACTACTCTCAATATCAACTTGCCATGACAAAAGCTACCTACCTAGTGGTGGTCGAATCAATTTGTTCCTTTTCTTTGGGACTGGGCTAGCACTTTCAGCAGGTTTTTCCTGCCTTTTCCTCACTGTCGTTTGAGACAGTCAGCTGGTCTCAACCGAGTCCGCCAAGTCACAGGACACGTTTTGAGGTCCTCCCTCAAAATGGCGGCTGCTGGCTTCTGCTTTTGCTGCTTTCTCCGACGCTACTCGATGATTTTTTGTGACGATGTGTGCCTCGGCTGCATCAGGAACTTACGAACACACATGAGCAAGGACTCGTCTGTGCCGGATTGGTTACAGGGTTCGGAGATCCAGGGTCATGTGGGCAGGTCGGAAGCTCAAAATAGACGTCGGAGACACAGTCATAAATGCCTTTTATTGTTGCCACACGTACATGATCACCAGATATTGTGGGTATCTGTCGGCTAATGTCCTCGGCTTGCTGGATTTCGCAGGAACGAATAACTTTTTTTAGCCCTCGCGGTCGGGTTTCACTTTCTCGTGTTTCTCACATGCGGAATCTACGGCCATTTTAAACGCGAGGATCTAAACTCGACTAGCGCAGATTTTCACTGTTATGGTCAGTCGACAAGTGGGGGTTTCTGTACGTTTTCCGAAATATTTATACTGAACTAAGCCTCCCCGTGGCATCAGCTCATCTAAAACACAACTGGCCGAGTTTTCGCACTACACATAGCGTCAGTGGTGTTCTGCCTTCTGATAGGCTGCCAAACATCGGCTGATGCCTATTTGTTTCCCGGTTTCTCACACTTTCTTCCAAAACAGACGTGTCTCTGGGTCCTTGAACCCTAGCATATACAAAAGATGCTGCCGTTAGGTTCGGCTGACAATGTTTGCAGGTAAACAGAGTCATAAAGCTCTCCCATTGAAAGAACTTCAGCTGCCAACAAGCCGAGAACATTTTACATGTGTACACATATCTGAAAAATGGTATATGTAATTAAACCATATATAAACTTAATATATGTAAGTACAGTACAGACAATATATATATAGGATTACAAAATAATTATTTCCGTGCTGGACGGAAGTTTCCGCCTCACGTTTGGGCAGGGATGACAGGATCCAACCGCTCCACATCGTCAATGGAAGAGGACGGCTTCTGCACTGGTAACTTCGAATCCGGTCTCTCGACAGGATCGGAAACTGCGACCGGCGAAGATGGAGGTCGCCGATCGGTGTTCTCTCCAGATGACTCCCCAGATGTTGACGGAGATGTTCGCGGACTTCTGTGCTGGCTAGCTTTCCTTTCACTGGCCTTGCTATTTACCTTGAGAAAGTCCGTTCTGTCATAAGAGGTCTTAAATTTCCTTGGCGATACATTGTATATTACCGGCTCACCTGTACTTGACGTAGATGCTTTTGGCGGTGACTTGGCTGAAACTTTCTTCTTAGGAGTGGACTTGGTCGCCGCCCTCACTGTTGTTCGTGTTGGTGTTTGTTGCTTTGGCTGTGGTCTTGGTGTATTTCATTTTTCGGATACTACTTCCCCGTTTATTTCGCAGGTTTGTGTTGCGATTTCACGTCTAGGTACCGGCTTAGCTGCAACTGCACTATAAGTAACGGTCCTAGGTACAGAAGGCTGGCGAATACGCCAGAGTTTCCGGGCTTCCACGAAGGACACCCTCTCTCTTACCCGGATCTCTTGCATCACCTTCCCCTCCATAAAACGCGGACATTCTCTGGAGTGTGATGAATGATTAAATAGCCCTGTTAGTTCTGAAATTTCGCTGTTTTATTTGATCACAACCGTAGCAAGTGAAATGTGTATGCTTATAGCATCTGTACGCTTTTAGGGATTCATTCAAAACGAGGTTATTTACCAGGGTAGTCCACACAGAGTGAACGCCGTCCGCCACCCTCCTTCTGACGACTAGGGAGTTACCGAGATGTTCCCGAAGGGCGCCCGGCGCCTACGTGGGGCTTTCCATAGGGCAAGACCTAGAGGCTAACAAGTAACCCACCTGGTCCGATAGACACAAGACGGGATGGAAGTGGATACGCCACTTACGCGCTTCAAACCCAAAGGGTAAGGCTACCGACATGACCTCGGTAGGGCCACCTGGTGATCTAACACACCCTCTACTAGCTATGCTGGCTAATACGCGGGAATATATGACTTCCCGAAACTCACTCCGGAGAAGTTTCCGATCTCTCACTGGTATCGGTACCACTGCCCCCTCGAGTCCAACCCAATCCGAACAACTCCCCTGCGGAAGGGTCTTGAATGTTCGGCCGAGGTTCCTCTAGTGACCTCAGAGGTGCCACGAATGCTAGGGGTCCGCAGCGCCCGCACCACGGCAGCTGAAGGGGACAATTCCCCTCCCTACAACTCTTTAAACGGCAGCTGAAGGGGACAATTCCCCTCCCTACAACTCTTTAAGGGATTAATAAAGACTATTCTGCTCTATGTTTAATATAAAAAAAAATTTATTTGTTTTATAACACCATAAATTTCTAATGAGAGGAATAGCCCCTCTCTACCCTATACCATTTTATGAACATGGACTAAAACACGTATTATTTTTCCATAGCTATGTTTCCTGTTGGGCATTCTAATTAGTAAGCAATCAATTGTTGATACAAAATACAAAATATTTCATAAAATGACGTAGGTTAGGCTAAACATTATTTTTTTAAAATGTTCAGCCATATGCCATATATGCATTTGTATTGCTTTCCATTTTTATGTGCTAATACAATTTTAACTGCAAATATCTACTCGTTTGTTTCTCCTCTTCTCCCTTGATGGTTATTTAAATAGAATCAGCTTTTAAATCCATCACACGGGACAAGCTTTACACTGAAATCTGTAAATGCAAAACATCGATCGTTTTTGTCATTTATTAACAACACAGCTATATTATAGAAAAACTAAAGATGGTATCTTTATAATAAAATATGTATAGGAATAGTTATACCAAGTGATGGTATTAAATCGAGGTTTAAATCCCTGGTTAGTGGAAACTATAGTTATAAACTTTGCGCTGCATTATAAACTTTAATCCTTTGTTTGTTTACCGTAAGCCATCCTTTGTTTAACTACAGTTTAATCCTATGTTGTAAGATGGCGCTCTCCACTGCATCTTTGGATATCAGAGGGGTCTTTAAGGAATTAGTGAGTGATAGCAAGGAAATTATTCATATAAATTAAGGATCTCGGAGATCCAGAACTTATTGAAACAAACCTGACTACCGAGACATGCGTCACAGAGAAGTTTATAGCATTTCCACATAATTTTAAGAGGATGTTTTGATAAGTCTGGAAAAAAATTGTGAATATCGCAACTTATTTCTCGATATTGTCGCTAGGTATTTTTGAGCCACGGCCGGCGCGTGCGCAAGACTGAGATAGTGCCATCGCTGGTGCGTAGGCGAGTGTTTGACGCTTGCCGAAAGAGAAAAAGAAAGAGACAGATATATGGACGTTTCTTCTTTTCTGATGACGTCTTGATTTTTACAAAGCGTACCACTAATTTCTAGAACAATGGGTGGAGGTACAAAAGAAGCCGCGACTAGCCTCCGGGCAGATGCTGTGCAAAGAGTACAGACCTTTGCAAACATGTTGTACGCCTGGTTTATGACCTGGCGGTTAAAGTTAAATGCCACAAAATCACAAGCAATCACTCTCACTAGACGAGAGCTGCTGGACGTACCCAACCTAAGTATAGGTGGTACAGAAATACCTTGGTCAACACAGGCAACATACTTAGGCGTGCTTCTGGACATGCGCCTCACATGGAAGGATCATATAGCAACGGTGGCTAACAAAGTTAGCAAAAGAATGGCCATGTTATATCCGCTATATAACCGTAAGTCGCCAATGGCTCTCCTCTACAAGCTTCTGCTCTAGAAGCAGGTATTAAGGCCGGCAATGACATACGCCTGCCAAGTCTGGGGTGCAGCAGCCAAAACCCACCTCTCCAAACTCCAAGTCCTACAAAACCGCTACCTTCGGACTGCAGTTGCAGCCGAATGGTATATCCCAAATCACAATTTTCATTTAGACCTATCCTTTCCAAAACCTTTTCGATTACATCCTACAACTGTCCCACTCTTCCTATTCAAATTTACCAACCAGTTTCAACAGCCTCATCCGAGGACTTGGAGAATACGACCTAGACCCAGGAGAGACGTATAGGAGGCCAAGACTTGTGCTAGAACCTCCTTAATTTTCAAACTACATCTTCAATAACCATTCCATACCTGACTATTTATCACCCACCCTAAATTAAATAACCACCATCAACCGACCATCATTACCTAATTAACCCTCGTAACGCCAATTAGGGACCCAGTCCCTCCTTTGCGGAGGAGGATTCCCTTCAACGACACCTCTGTGCTGTGTGTCAGTGCGGCCAGATTGGTGAACTGATAATCGTGCGTGTGTAGTGATTTGAAAGTGAGTTCGTTTGTTCTAGACGTTCTCGGGCTTCGATGTCACAACATCTGCTTACCTGGCTCGAAGCCCGAGAACGTCTAGAACATATACGCCACCAGGAAAGATTCAGCTCATATTTCGTGAGTTCGATTGTTTGTGGACGTGTGGCAGATGACCCTGAAGGTTGAGGTGGTCCGGCCCTTAGCGAACCACGTCGAGCTCTCCCTTCCTCTCACAATTAAGTATCGGTGGCGTGAAGAGGTTAAGGAAAGGGAGACTGCATTCGGTTCGAGGTGACATGTAGCTCCCGCATGAGAACTCTCATCTGTATTTCAGAAGTAGGCGCGTCCTAACTGGCTGTGGGTTAATGATGACACGTCGAATCTGGTAGACAGAAGTTTATTGTTGTCCTTAGGCTCCTACGCTCGCCACCGTAAAGTCGTAGGCGGTATGGTTGATGTGTTTAGTGTCACTGTCCAATATTGTGATGTGAAGCACGGAGGCAGTAGCACTGCGTAGTCGAACTAGATATATTTATCGTCTTCCCTATATATTACTCTTTGCGCTAACCCTCACTGGAGAGATTGTTAAATATTGCATTATACACTCCTGGAAATGCAAATAAGAACACACTGACGCCGGTGTGTCAGACCCACCATATTTGCTCCGGACACTGCGAGAGGACTATACAAGCAATTATCACACGCACGGCACAGCGGACACACCAGGAACCGCGGTGTTGGCCGTCGAATGGCGCTAGCTGCGCAGCGTTTGGACACTGCCACCGTCAGTGTCAGCCAGTTTGCCGTGGCATACGGAGCTCCATCACAGTCTTTAACACTGGTAGCATGCCGCGACAGCGTGGACGTGTACCGTATGTGCAGTTGACGGACTTTGAGCGAAGGCGTATAGTGGGCATGCAGGAGGCCGGGTGGACGTACCGCAGAATTGCTCAACACGTGGGGCGTGAGTTCTCCACAGTACATCGATGTTGTCGCCAGTGGTCGGCGGAAAGTGCACGTGCCTGTCGACCTGGGACCGGACCGCAGCGACGCACGGATGCACGCCAGGACCGTCGGATCCTACGCAGTGCCGTAGGGGACCGCACCGCCACTTCCCAGCAAATTAGGGACACTGTTGCTCCTGGGGTATCGGCGAGGACCATTCGAAACCGTCTTAATGAACCTGGGCTACGATCCCAGGTCCCGTCCCAGGTCCCGTTAGGCCGTCTTCCGCTCACGCCCCAACATAGTGCAACCCGCCTCCAGTGGTGTCGCGACAGGCGTGAATGGAGGGCCGAATGGAGACGTGTCGTCTTCAGCGATGAAAGTCGCTTCTGCCTTGGTGCCAATGTTGGTGGTATGCGTGTTTGGCGCCGTGCAGATGAGCGCCACAATCAGGACTGCATACCACCGAGGCACTCAGGGCCAACACCCGGCATCATGGTGTGGGGAGCGATCTCCTACACTGGCCGTACACCTCTGGTGTTCGTCGAGTGGACACTGAATAGTGCACGGTACATCCAAATCGTCATCGAACCTATCGCTCTACCATTCCTAGACCGGCAAGGGAACTTGCTGTTCGAACAGGACAATGCACGTCCGAATGTATCCCGTGCCACCAAACGTGCTCTATAAGGTGTAAGTCAACTACCCTGGCCAGCAAGATCTCCGGATCTGTCCCCCATTGAGCATGTTTAGGACTGGATGAAACATCGTCTCACGTGGTCTGCACGTCCAGCACGAACGCTGGTCCAACTGAGGCGCCAGCTGTAAATGGCATGGCAAGCCGTTCCACAGGACTACACCCAGCATCTCTACGATCGTCTCCATGGGAGAATAGCAGCCTGCATTGCTGAGAAAGGTGGATATACACGGTACTAGTGCCGACATTGTGCATGCTCTGTTGCCTGTGTCTATGTGCCTATGGTTCTGTCAGTGTGATCATGTGATGTATCTGACCCAAGGAATGTGTCAATAAAGTTTCACCTTCCTGGGACAATGAATTCACAGTGTTCTTATTTCAATTTCCAGGAGTGTATCTCTGTGCATGGCGTGGTAGTATACTTCTTAGGCGGCGCCGAATACGCGTCCTTCTCACGTAGAACTCAGGACTGAAGTGTTCTTACTAGCAAAACCCACTTTCCGCCATCAGATTGAATTACCCTCACTCTAGATATTTCTTGGAGTTTTCAAAATCACATAAACAAATATCAGTTTTCTATTGGCTCTTAACTATCCCCACTTGAGATCAGTGTTTAGAATTTCCCGTTTCGTGCCTATCATCAGAGGCGCTTTCTCTGAAGGGTCCATTGCAAAAATTTATGCCAAAGCATATGCTCTGCGCGACGGTAAAAATCTTATAGTTTGTAGTCAAAAGCACGCATGGGATTTTAACAATGGGTTGGTTTCCGACTGGAAGGCACCAAATTTTCCTTGGGGGCAAAACAGACAACTAGAGTAGGGTTGTTTGTTTACAGGGATTGCCAAGGGAGTTTACTGACCTTCGTAGAGTGGCTTTGTCACTGTGGCGTTCTCCGGAGTATATGCTAGCCTTATGGCATATGTATATTCTGGTATACGTCATTTATTTTTATTTATTCGTCTGTGTCGATGTCTTTCTGATATAGGCTTATATATCGTCTTAGTGTTCCTAGGTAACAGGTGCTGCGTCAAGGTTGCGTTGGTTCATGTTATGTCATTTTAGAGCCTGTAAGGGTTGTACAAAAGATAGTTTTACTTGAAATATAGAGCAGTTTGAATTTCCGCAAACTAGACTTTTAATTCACGAACCCACAGTCACAATATAGTTACAACTGAGAGCCATACACATGGTCCAGCGATGTTTCAGCTTTCACATACCCTCAGGAAAATAGGTTCCGTCAGGGCCTGCAAAATGCTCGTTGACCGTGACTGTCATTTATATTCATTTTATGGATATTTCTTAAAAGCAAGCCAAATTTTTAAGTTTGGGAATAGGAAGAAATCTCATAGGGCTAAGTCAGGTGAATAGGGTAGATATGAAACCAATTGAAAGCCCAACTCATGCTCTTTTACAATTGAAATTTCTTATGTGTCCGATGGTGCATTATCCAGGTGATAACATACCATTTTGCGTTTTAACCAGGGGCGGCTGGTGGCTTTGAAAATAGGTGGTTCACAAAGTTATCCATTCAATTTAATTTTTGGAAAGTAACAAGTGGTGCTGTAAGCCTGCCACTGTAGATTGCTGTATACACAGGTTAACGGCAATTCACTGCTTAACACAACATGCGTATTTCGAAAGCACTCTAGAGCATAAAACTAACCTACTTATACAGCCAAAAATGGGAAGTCTTTGATTTCTTATGATATTTATTCATGGCAGATTTCAACGATACATTGCAAGAGTTCGTTCTGGATTGTTTTGGAGGTCTCCTTAAACACTGTAGCATTCTCCAAATGGGTTTTTCAGAAGACAGTCTAGCTCTGCACTGAAGTTTATCAGTCCTCGAAAAATACCAGGATTGCCTGACGTAGCTGATGCATCGTGTCCTCGTAGAGCTAACTCAAAGGCTCCAGAAAATGTAATATAGTTAACAATAATGTTTAAAGCATACATATTTTGAGGCACTTTCCGGTTGTATTCTTCAATTGTTCTCCGATATGCTCTGTCCATCTACTTTGCTGTACTAATATTGCCAAACACAGCAAAACTGACTGTGTTCTTCATATGCAGTTTTGAAGTTATGTGTCTTTTACCGCGATCATGAAGGTGCTGCAAATTATTCCCGCCATGTTTCATCCACGGATCTTCATTGCCAAACAGAACGCAACGAAAGCAAAACAGGGCTTTTTTAATATTACAACTACACATCAAATTATCTTTCTCATATACATCGTTGTTGAAGTTCCTGCCAAAACATCTTGTTTTTGTTTTAGCTACCTGAGTGATTTTTATATTTGGCGTGGGACTTGCAAGTCATTTAATTTCAGTTTTTCCTTCTAAGCTCAGTTTTTAAAAAGGATGTGCTAATAGTCACTGTATTGAATTCATTGTTTCTCCTTAAATAACACAATTTACCTGTGTTTAAATAAATCACCATGATGCACCACTCAAAATACGACACAACTAACAAGACACCACACAAACCATGTGACTATGTACTGATAGGTAATAGTTGACGATACGAACATTTAATATGAGAATAATAGATGACGCTGAAAGCACAAGGAAAAGGCTTGGCATCCACTATTCTCTGGCTGTTAGGTTAACCAACCTTATGCAGCCTTATGCCCCGCACTTCCCCCTTACTTGCCTCGGCAGTTCCTAGGTCCATCCTGCCCTATACCTACCCATTGTATGCCAGTGGTTTGTAGCTGGGAGTGAACTACTCGACACCTGCAAACAATACAGCGTGCTGAGGTCCACTGCACTGGACAAGGATGAAATGAACCACAAATGGAACGTGCCTTTACATTAAAGGGAGACCCAGCATTTTGGTTGTAGCGCAAACCTTCTACCATATTGACAAGCCGCTCCTGGTTTCAACCTCGGCTAATTTTCAGTTAACTCATGCAGCAAACTATCCAACTATGCAGTATAATAGACTCCAGTTATGCTTCTACCTTGTTCAAAGTAGTCTATAAGGATAATTCCTTTTGATTCCCAAAATTCTGTGGCCATCACCTTACCAAGCTGACAAAATGGTCCTTGCCTTCTTTGGCGCACTTTCACCAGCCTTTCTCCATTGTTTTGACTCTGGTTTATAAAGATGGATGCAAGTTTCGTCCACGGTCACAAATCGGTGCAAAAATTTTGCATTTTCATTGCGAATTTTGCATGGAGGACATTGCGTACACATCGTATTAAATTAAAGCCAACAATTAAAAGTACCACATTTACCCGCAGGGTAAAGCTAGCTTACAGACGGAGCCAATCCACTGAAATAAAGAAATGACGCAATCTAAGCCGACTTCTGGGCCATTGGAAATAATGCTCAACGATACAGAATCAGAGATGCCATGAAAGAGCAGAATTTAAGGCAAAAGCTAAAAAGGCGTAACTGAGAGACTTACCATAGGTGATATAGACGCAAACACGAGAACACCTACTGATTCTCCGACTCGAAGTTGTCATCCCCTGAATAAGAGTCCCTAACCCAGCGTAGAGTAAATAAAGCAGCGGGGCTCCGAACCCTACCTCACGAAACGGGTAGCACTGACTTCAAAATGGGAATGAAATGTAAAACCTACCATGTACCAAATTCTCCTTTTTTCCCCATAGATTTATTAACTTGACACTGTCGCGAATCCCTTTTTTAACGCCTAGCGGCATACGCGCTAAACTGGTTCGCGCGGCTTCTTTACACAAAGGAACTGATAGGCAGAAGCTGTGGAGATAACGAGTCTGTATAAGCAGATAAAATCTGCCGAAACAAACAGAGATGAATGGAAATTTCTGGTGACATCTTGATTGGTAGAGATTATTCAGTTTCTAGAGTGTTCTGAAAGAGTCTGGGATTATCAGATGAGGTATTTAAAGGAGCGACGACTCGCAAAAAGAGTCGTAAACAGAGAGGAGTAAACAGCTGTAGAGTGTTATTGCAACGAGAGCTGATGTTGTAAAGTGAATTAATGAGACCGCTGTTTGGTCATCAACCTTGGTAGACTGTATTTTAGTGTCGTAATGCTGTTACGTGAGAATTGATCAGACCGTATTTGTACATAAATAAACACTATGAATATCTGAAACTCGGACATTTAATTCTACGAACCCATAAAGTCACAATACGATGGGGGGATCCAAAATAAACGGGACTCAGAGGGCGCTGCCACTCGTAGATGTAGTGTAGGATTCTCACGCTAGATGGTGTTAGAGATCTTCGTGAAACAGCTGTGCAGACGGCGTCAGTGTAGGGCTGAACGTGCAGGTTTGGTATTGTGTTTCTCTGACTGTTGGCGGATTACCTATGAGAAGTCGTTATGGCAACTTTAAAAGAACAAAGAATATGTGTGAACTTTTGTTTCCTGCCTAAACAGACTGCAACGGAGACACACCATATGCTTCAGGAAGCTTTCCAGGAGGACGCTATGAGCCGCACACAGGTTTTCGAGTGGTTTGGGCGCTTTAAACGTGGCGAAAGTTGTGTTGAAGACCAAAATCGTTCTGGACGCCCTTCAACATCACGAAATGAGGAGAACATTAAAAAGGTCCACCGAAAAATCAACCAGGATCGTTGCCAAACGATCGACCCAATTTCACAAGCCACAGGAATCAGTTGGAGCTCGTGCCAGCGGATTTTGAAATGAAATGAGTAGTGTTTAACGCCCGATTTTACCAATTACGGCACCGCAGGCGGTGACACTGATGATACATGAGATGAAGATGGAGCACAGGTGGAATGAGAGGGCGGGGGAAACCGGAGGTCCCGGAGAAAACCCGCCCCAGTGCCATGATGTCCACTTCAAATCTCACTTTGCGGTCGCCTGGGATCGAACCCTGACCACCCTGGTGATAGCTAAGCGATCAAACCACTGAGCCACGGCGCAGCCAGCGGATTTTGAAGGAGGAATTGCACATGAGACGTGTTGCTGCTAACTTTCTTCCGCGCCTTATAACACAGGAGCACAAAACCATCTACATAAATGTGTGTCAGGACTAGAAAACACATATTGCACGTGATCCAAACTTCTTGAACAAAGTCATTATAGGGGATGAGAGTTGGTGTTACGGGTATGACACAGAAACCAAGCAAGCGTCAAGCCAGTGGAGGATTTGCAACTCTCCCAGACCAAAACAAGCAAGGCAAGTGAGTTCAAATATGAAGACGATGATCATTGTGATTTTTGATGCTCGTGGAATTGTGCATCGCGAATACGTACCCCCTGTCCAGACTGTTAACCATCATTTTTAGTTGGATGTCTTAAGGCGTCTGCGAGAGGATGTGAGGAGGAAACGCCCGGAACTTTGGCAATCAGGTGACTGGTTTCTGCATCACGACAACGCTCCAGCACACACGACCTTAAGAGTGACCCACTATTTGGCATCTCAAAGGTGGTATGTCGTTCCCCGCACTCCGTATTCGCCGGACTAGCCCTGTGCGAGTTTATCCTATTTCCACGAATGAAAAAAACGCTAAAAGGGGATTGTTATAGCGATGTGGAGGCGGCAAAAACACCTTCGCGAAGGGAACTGGGCAATATCAAATTTGAAGAGTTCCAAACATGCTTCTAATAGTGGATAAATGGACTTGATAAGTGCATCGTATGTAATGAAGAGTATCTTAAAGGTGACTGAGGTAATTTTGTAAAAAGGTTCGTCGATAAAGCTTTTATGACAACAATCCAGTTTCTTTTGGGTCCCTTGGGTCCCTTTGTGGAAGCTTTGTTGAGTTCTTCAAAGTGGTACAAAACAGGCCACATCGTTGTTACTCTGTACCATATAACAAACAGTGTTTTGATTAAATTTAAAACAGTTGGTGTCATATTTTCCAATAAGTCTAGAAATTGCAAGTTATCAGCATCAAAAGAGTATTTAAATTTAAAAGGGAAGCATCGAAATGTTTCCGAAATGCCTGGATCATATGGTAGCTAAGAGTGAAATGCAGTGCAATCAAATGTGTACATAATGGACCAGAGCTCTATCCTTTATGATGTATAAATCGCCTGTTTTATAATATGATTATTGCCATTTGGTTTGAAATACACCCGCAATACAATCCTACACAGTAGCAGGAACGTTATTCATTTCTTTATTGGTTACAATATTCATAACTTCCATGGTGAAATGTTTGAAATGGGTGACTTGCGTGAATGTCAGATTGAGTGCTAGAATAAAAATAGTTTTTTTCTATTTTCTATTAATTCCACTACCCAACAATCCAAAGCCGATATCCGAAAATACAAAGAATGTAATAGAGAATAATACGAGGGCTGTCCAATAAAGAATGGTCATAACTTTTACGGTCATAGCTTTTCGCACTAAAATTCAATCTTATTATATTTAGTTAGCATAATGTGAAACAAACACGCCGTAGTAGTTTCACTGTTGGTACTCCTTTTCCCCGCCTGTGAGAATCAGACTAGTTCAGACATGTTCAGTATCGCCTACCACTGCAATGAGGGTAACTTGCAGTTAAAGTTGATGTTAGAGGAAGGTCCGGAGCTTCTTTCAAACGTAATCACTGCTGGTGAAACTTGGCTACATCATTTTGATCCTGAGAGCAAACAGCAAAGCTCAGTATGGAAATCTCCTTTATCACCAACCTCCAAAAAAGGAAAAGTGGTTGCTTCTCCTGATCAATGACACTTGATCAATTACACTCTACTTGTATGTTTATTGATTGATTGACTGACTGACTGACTGACTGACTGGCTGACTGACTGACTGACTGACCGACTGACTGACTGACTGACTGACTGACTGACTGACTGCCTGCCTGCCTGACTGACTGACTGACTGACTGACTGACTGACTGACTGACTGACTGACTGACTGACTGACTGACTGACTGACTGACTGACTGACTGACTGACTGACTGACTGACTGACTGACTGACTGACTGACTGACTGACTGACTGACTGACTGACTGACTGACTGACTGACTGACTGACTGACTGACTGACTGACTGACTGACTGACTGACTGACTGACTGACTGACTGACTGACTGACTGACTGACTGACTGACTGACTGACTGACTGACTGACTGACTGACTGACTGACTGACTGACTGACTGACTGACTGACTGATTGATATCCATCATTTATTTATTTTAATTCACGTCCTCCAACTTGAAGGCATATCGGCCATGGATGAAATCATGTTCGAATTATTTCACAGTTCGTAGAGCTTAGAGTTACCATTCATCCTACGTTAAAATGAGCCCAGAGTCCAACGAACTTGTAGTTACCAAATATTCATCCTTCAGGATAAGGGAAAACCTCCATCTCTAAGTAATATCTGAGGATGACTGAAAAAATATTGAAGTGAGTGCATAAAGCTTAGAGCTAACATTCATATTTCAGGATAAGGGAAAACCTCCAACGTTAAGTCACATCGGATGATGAAGGGAATGATATTCAAATGAAACCAGGTTCCATGGAGCTTAGAGTTACCTGACATTCATATTTCAGGATAAAGGAAAACCTCCAACGTTAAGTCATATTGGACGATGAATGAAATGCTGTTCAAATGAGTCAAGGGTATGTAGAGCTTAGAGTTATAGACATCTGCCTTTCGGGATAGGAGAAGAACACCGGAGAAACCGTATGCAAATAACTCTGTGCGAGATTTGAACCCGGGACTTGTTGAACGTGAGGTGGACAGGATACCACCACGCAACAGAGGCGTGCTCCGGACTTAATCGAGAACGCTTCCTGCCAAAATTCATTTTCCAACTGCTAGTTCATATTATGTAGCACCAGTTACCACCGCCTGTGGTGCCGTATGAAGTAAGATCGTGCGTTAAACATCGCTATAAGGAATGCCTCTATACGAATAGCTCTACATATTTCTTTAAATTGTACTATATACTTGTCCCTCTGTTTACCAAAGTCTTGGAGACGTGTTGAATGTTGGCAACAAATCAAAGCAGCCTTCTTTAAGCTTTAGGTAACACAAGTGTCCGTTTAAAGACTGGGGCAACAGAGGGAGGGTTGCTATATTCTTTACTGCCGTGGAGATCCTATCATCAGGGCAAAATGTTCCCTTGGGAGTGTTTACTGATATCGGTATTATCTGCCGCCCTTAAAGGGAACCGACCACCTCTCGACCATGTAGGGTTTCCTTGGCAACGCGATGTCATAGAGCTTCACCTAACTAAATCCATTCCAGTCTCATGATACCATCTTGCAAGTGTGTCACAAAGCTGTTGTGGATTATAGGAAAGGTATTCTAGCAAAAATGATAAAAAAATTGAAGGCTTCGCAATATTATAGCGTTTTACGTTGAGTACCTTGAACATCCAGTAAGGAAATAGAGTTAAAGTTAGCAAGAACTTTAAGTTTAGACGATATTAGAAAACTTCTGTAAATCGTGTACATTTTATGTAAAGTTTAAAGATGGTGTCAATAAATTAATCATTCTTTCACATGGTTATGATAAGCAGATAAGTATTCAATGGCTGGAGGAAAGTAACACGACATTTTAGGTTTCCCAATGACAATGATGACGATGATTTTCTTATGTAGGTTTACGAGAGCTGTTCAATAAAGAAAGACAACAATATTTTTTTCTGACAACGTACCTTTATTCATCCTCATAATTTTGATCACCCTTCTCAAAATAGTCTCTTTCCAGAATTCGATGCACTTGTCCCAGCATATCTGCCAGTTTTCAAACACATGCTGGAAACCATTTTTCGAGAGATCCTTCAAAATCGCCTCCGCAGCCGTCACCACTGCTCCTAATGATGGATAATGACTCCCACGAAGGCGTTTCTTCAAGTTAGGGAATAGAAAGTCACATGGGGCTATATCCGGACTATAGGGAGGGTAGGGATGCACTTCACGTTGATTTTTGCAAGATATTCAGCAGAATCATTGACAATATGCGGCCGCGCATTATCGTGGTGCAGTATCCAGCCTTCTTTACGGAAATGTGGTCTTTCGAGCTCGATATGGACTTGCTATGTTTTCAGGACATCCCTGAAGTGTTTTCCAGTTACTGATGTGTGTGCAGGTACAAATGCTGATAGCCCATTCCATGAATATCAAAGAATGAAATGAACATAACTCTCCCACCAGAAGCAACCACTTTTACTGTTTTGAGGGTTGGTGATGAAGGAGATTTCCACACTGATCTTTGCCGCTTGCTCTCAGGATGAAAATGATGCAGCCAAGTTTCATCACAAGTGATTAGGTTTGAAAGAAACTTCGGATCTTCCTCTAACATCAACTTTAACTGCATGCAGACTTGCGTGAGAATGTCCTTTTGTTCGGAAATCAAGTCTTGGAACCCACCGCGCACAAACACGTCTCATGTATAATGTTTCTGTCACCAACGTTTGGGTGGCACCCAATGAAATGTTCAGTATTTCAGAAAGTCATTTTAATGTAATTTGTCGATCCTCTCTCACAATGCCAGCAGCAGTATTGATGTTTTCTTCCGTAAGAGCAGTAATTGGAGCACCTGGTCCACCTTCCTCTGATATTGACTCTCTCCCCTGTTTAAACATTTTAAACCACCTTCGAGCTGAGCTGTAGGGAGGAACAGACTCTCCATAGGCCTCCTGTAACATTGTATAGGCCTCAACTGAAGATTTGTTGAGACGAAAGCAGAATTTCAAAGCCGCATATTGTTCCTCGCGTGTTACTTACATTGCAGCGGTAGGCAATACTGAACTTATCTGAACTTGTCTAAATGAAATGTGTAGTGTTTAACGCCCGCTTTTACTACATACGGCACAGAAGGCGATGACACTGATGATACATGAGATGAAAATAGAGCATCGGTGGAATGAGATGGCGGGGGAAACCGGAGATCCCGGAGAAAACCCGCCCAAGCGCCGTGTTGTCCACCACAAATCTCACTTTGCGGTCTCCTGGGATTGAACCCGGGCCGCCTTGGTGAGAGCCAAGCGGTCTAACCACTGAGCCAGAGCGCGGTCCGTCTGAACTTGTCTGGTTCCTACAGGTTGGAACCAGGAATACCAACAATGAAACTACTACGGCATGTTTGTTTCACATTAAGCTAACAGAATATAATAAGATTGAAATTTAGTGCGAAAAATTATGACCGTAAAACATTATGATCATTCTTTGTTGAACAGCCTTCGCATGTCCTCCAACGTTAAGGCACATCGGACGGTGAATAAAATGGGGGAAATGATGCTCAAATGTGTCCAGGGGCCATGGAGCTTAGAGGTTCCCCACACTCCTCTTTAAGGATAAGGGAAATTCACGGGTAAACTTTATCCAGGTAGCTCACCCGGACCTAGATTTGAACTCGGGACCCCTTGAACGTAAGGCAGGCACGCTACCATCTCTGCTATCGAGGCGGGCACAGTGGTGATAATGATGATGGAAAGAAATTTGAGTTTAATACGTTGTTATTCCATGTCGATTCTCGTATGTTTTCCTTGAGTAACTATCACCAACACACGGAGACAATACCTTACTTACCACCATAATTTGGACTGGCAGGGCTGCGCTTCATGGTAATTAAACCATCGGTTGGCAGCCCTTCCCAACGACAGCTTGGATTAGATGGCTTTAGCGCCTGCTTTATGTTTTCGTTCCAAAACATTGGAGAGCGGTGGTGACCTACATGAGGTATTTTGAACACGTTCATGATATCCGTCTTTAAATTCATATGTGTATACAAAAAATATATGTAGTTAAACAAGGATTTCATATGAGTATAACAATAATTTGAATCAGATCCATGACAATAAACAATGAAGTATGGAAAAATATCATGTCAGCGTGACCTACCACTTAAGAATACTTCCTTTCCTTTTAATTTTTGTACTACGTACTTGCAATTGGTAAACACAGCCTTACATTCCAATCAAAACAATGTTTACCGTGATTTCATTGTAACTACGCACTTTGAAGTCCTTTAAATCCCTTTAGAAAAACTGGCTGTATATATGTTAACAACAAAACTATTATGTTAGATAGAGTCAACATGAAAAATTCAATGCCACGGCCAGGATTTGAACCACGGATCTCCTGGTTTCCGTCCAGTCGCTCTTAACCTTTGAGCTACCATGGCCAATCTGCCGTCCTGACATTTAATTCAAAAACCTTAGCCGATATACGGCTAGTGTAGACAAATGATTAATATCCATCAATTAACTAAAATAATAAGAGTTAAATGATGGAGCCTGGGACTTAAGTACTTACAATAGTAAGTCGCCACAAACGGTGTATCTCGGATGCGAGAGCCCCTAGTGGTCTACCGGGGAAATATATGAGTCAACTCGAGAATTAAATATCAGGACGGCAGATTGGCCATGGTAGCTCAAAGGTTAAGAGCGACTAGACGGAAACCAGGAGATTCGTGGTTCAAATTCTGGCCGTGGCATTGAATTTTTCATGTTGTCTCTATCTATCGAAAACCTTAGCCCATATACGGCTAGTGTGAAGAAATGACTAATTTCCATCAATTAACTAAAACTATTATGTGTTTCAAATGGGAAGAGTTCTGGAGTCCAACTTATCAGATGCCATATCACACTCAGCGTTGCCAGCTTTTATAGTTCCCTCTCTCTCGCACACTCATTCAACTTGCAGGTCTGCTTGGCGCTGCATATAAGGGTAAGCAAATTATATTTTACAAACTTTTACAATGATTAGTTACCAAACTCAAAATTGGAAAGAGTATTTTTGAAAATTATGTATATTTTTAAATATTATAACTATACTTATAGTTTATGAATTACCTGCATTTTTAATCCAAATGCGGGACACACTTGTTTTACCTACGCCACACGCTTCAGCAGTAAGCCGTTGAGCATTTTTGAAATCGAGCTGATTTCTATATTCCTCATTGCCCAAATTTTTGAAGAACGTGTACACCTTAAAAGCAATACTTCGAGCCTGACTTTGCAATAATTGCCTTTTTGACTCGCCACTAAATTCACCCCAAGAAGCCATTACACTATTTAACTCTTACTCTACTGTTGTGTAAAGAACAACTGAATGATATTGATCTGAACTCTCCAGAGTAAATAAACACTTCTTATCCAGCATTCATTCATAAACATAAGCATACAGCATTCCACAGGCTAACAGGAAATGAAGTGTTTGCTCTATCTCGAACTTAACACCTGGACATATTCACAGTAATTCTTTAATCACGTCATGTCAGTAGTTTAAATTTCAGTTCTGGGTAATGAAAAGTATATTTACATACATACACACCAACCACTTTGAACTCTCTAGAGTAAATAGAGATTACGTACCATTCATAAACAAAGATGTAATCTGACGAGACACATTCTGCCAGGGCAGAAGGAAATTTGATTTCTCTCGCTTTATTTGTATTAGGAAAAATTATTTGAGCTAAAAATATGTGTTTTTCATGGTTATGTTAGATACATTACTCTGTACCCTCCACATGGTTCAGTTTTGGCGAAATCTGAATTTTTGTCTTAGCCCGAATAGTATTTCATACAGATTGATTAGGTTGGCGCTCCTCACACACCACTTAGCGGAATTCAATACAATACCGCAGGACTCCGATTGGTTGCTCACCTAGTAGCGGTCAAGGACAAACACCTTCCGATTTGAAACACATAATAATAACACTGGGGAACAAAAAAAAATTATTTTCATGTATCCGAAACAAAATAGGCAAATTCTTATGTAAACTGATCTGCTGATTCCAAAAATGCCCCTCAAAATGCTGAATCACGTAACGTTCTTTAGGTATTCAAAATTTTTTATGAAAACTTACAGAAATGTGATGTGATAACTCATATTTGATTAATTGAAAATAATGGGTATTTTATTGCCAAATAACATTTAAAACAATAATTATTATTAATTATTATTATTAAAATAAATAAACCCAAGATAATTATCAAAACCAATACCTAAATTATCTCAGAAGTGTTTAAAATGTTGATCTTTTTTGTATTGACATGTACTCTCCCGTTTGAGGAACCAACAATAGTCTCCGAACATGGCTGAATACCAGCGATACCCTGGTAACGTCTTTCCATCTCAGAAATGTCCTGGTGAAAACGCTCACCTTGCTCATCACTTACTACAGCTCCTAGGTTTGTAGGGAAATTATCAAGGTGAGAGTTCAAAAGGTAAATTTTAAGTGAAATGCGGCAACCCATTTCTTTGTAGCTCCTTAATAGTTCGGAGACTAAAGTTTCATAATTTTCTTCTTTGTTATTGCCCAGAAAGCCTTCCGCCACTGATTTAAATGATTTCCATGCTGCCAGTCCAACACGTTTAAGCTCCGATTCAAAAACACTGTCTTTAAGAAGTAGTCTTATTTGAGGACCGACAAATATACCTTCCTTCAATTTAGATTCACTTATTTTGGGAAAGATACTTCTTAAATACTCAAATGCACTTCCACTTTTGTCCAAACCTTTAATAAAATTCTTCATTAACCCGAGCTTTATATAAAGTGGGGGGAGAAGAACTTTGTTTGGGTCTACTGGAGGCACATACTTAACATTGCTTGCTCCAGGGGTATAGTCTTCCCTTTTCCCTCACTATTTCACTATAAAATGCTTGTCAATTGCCCTACTGTCCCATAAGCACAAAAAACAGCAATATTTTGTGAAACCTCCCTGCAGTCCAGTTAGCAATGCAACTACCTTGAGGTCACTACAAATTTCCCAGCCATGGTTTTGATAACTAATAGCATCTAAAATGATGGACATGGAATCGTATGTCTCCTTAATTCCTATGGCATGAAATAAAGGTATTGAAGGTAGTAAATTGCCATTATGAAGCAACACTGCCCTTGAGCTGTATTTAGATGAGTCAATGGCTATTAGTAGTATAGGATTGGGCGTTTCAGCACAGTGTAGATACGATGCTGAACTCTCCTCTGTGTTAATATATGAGTGATGTAGAATGCTCATTGATTTAGAACTCTCCTATATGAAAATCGAGGTTTAAAAGAAGGGGAGTGTTGGCGTAGTGCCGTTCTCCCCTGTGCAGTGAGATGTTTTTGAGGGTTGGGGTGATGATGATGATGATGATGATGATGATGATGATGATGATGATGATTGTGTGTGTGTGTGATGTGTGATGGGTGGGGTGGGTAACGGGGGTTCCGGGGATGTTTGAATTAAATGTGAATTCTTTTCGATGTGTGTGTGTGCTTGAACTCTCATGTATGAATGTCGAGTCTAGGGGTCGATATTGTGATGGGGTGGGGTGGGTAACGGGGGTTCCGGGGATGTTTGAATTAAATGTGAATTCTTTTCGATGTGTGTGTGCTTGAACTCTCATGTATGAATATCGAGTCTAGGGTTCGATATTGTGATGGGGTGGGGTGGGTAACGGGGGTTCCGGGGATGTTTGAATTAAATGTATTGATAGTAATTCTTCGATGTCTGTGCTTGAACTCCCATGTATGAATATCGAGTCTAGGGTTTGATATCTATTACGTTCAGTGCTTCGATGTCTGTGCTTAAACTCTCATGTATGAATATTGAGTGTATGGTTTGATATCTATTACGTTTAGTATATGATATATGATGCAGTATCGTTAATCTTTAGATAAAAGAATATCGAGAGAATGATTAGATATGTTTACTGGGAGAGATGTATGAAAATAAATGTAATAAGACATTCTGGTAAGGGGTGTTCCCTATGCAGAATCTCTCCTTGAGCTACGTATCCAAGAGCGATGTAAAGGTTAAGAAAAGGTTAAATTCCATTCCCACATCGAGGTACGAGAAAATATAAATCTATTCCATATTGAAGTATAAGAATGGAAATGTAAATCTATGTGAGAGGGTCGCATGACAAAGAAATGTCCCCTCTAAGCATGATAAAAGTGGTACATAGCAAATGCAAATAAAATAAAAGCACTACCCATCTCTTTAAGAATGATAAAAAAAAAATATTGAGAGGAAAGTATAAGAATGCAAATGTAAATCTGTTTGAAAGGGTTTTCATGATAAAGGAGCGCTCCCTCTAAGCACGATAACCTTAAAAGAATATTCCCTCTAAGCATGATAAAAGTGGAACATAACATCGAAATTAAAATAAAAGCACTAACCATCTATTTAAAAATGATTAAGATAACGAGAGAAAAGTATCTCATCTTTAAGTATATATGAGTAATACAAAACTGATCAATCAATACGATAATATATATACGCAAGTAGGGATCTGTAGTGTAGATATCCTAACTATCCATGGCAAGATATCACCCTCCATATAAAAAAATTGTCTAGAAAATCTCCCCTCAGTATTACGAATACTCCACTGAACTATATCCCTCTTGGTATGTGGGTCAGAGAAAAAAAAGAGTTAATCTCTCCAGACTGGTGACAGGGGTGGTCAAAACATTCTTATTGCTGTAGCGAAGTCTAATTTTGTCAAATAACGTTAGGAAAAAAGAATATATTTTAAAATTAAACGAATGAATCTATATACTTGTATGAATGATGAAACAATACTATGAATGTGTTAGTATACCAAATGTAAAAAAAAATTAAATGTTCAGAAAAATATATTTTGTACAAGTATGTGTGTGTAAAGAAATGTGTAACTATATCCCCCCTCCAAGATGTAGGGAACGAATCACAGTTAGTGTGCGCACGCAACATGGTGTTTGCGAAGGAGAGATACGGTTGGAGGGGGTGTAAAAAATGATGAACCTATATAAAGTTTAAACTATGATAATAAAGTTACTAGTATTACCTTTGAACTTATAGCGTAGTCACAACTACTTTAAACACATAGCGTATTATGTAGACAGTATCACCTCTCCCGGACGGAGGGGGGGCGGAGCATCTGCTAATAAATACCGCGGCACGGATGAGTGAGGAGGCAGTCGATTCTCTGGAAATATGGATCCTACAGGTAAGATAGAAAAGTTGTATATTGTAATTCATTTTTTATCTCTGTTTACGAAGAATGTTGAAGTAATACTGATTCGTGTGTGCTTATATGTTTGTTTCAGATCATGAGATGCTTCAGCTAAATCAACTAGCTGAAGGTGAAACACATCTTCCCACAAAGAAACTACGTGAATTAGATCAGTCCGTTCAACACATCATTCGATCCGTCAAAACCGTGAAGACCAGATATGGTGAACGGGTCGTCGTCGAAACATCAGATTTCCAAGTCTTCCTCCCGGAGAGATTCAAACACATGACCGCAGCGCAGAAAGATCTACTAAATCGTGGTGACTGCATACTCCAATACCATGGCGAGGAAACACTAGAAAGTGGTTTCAAACGACATAAATTGTCTTTTTTAAGCAGCCCGTAATGTCGTCAAAAGGTGAGTATAATTATTGAATAAAATTTCACAAAAAAGTGATAATGTAGTTACTTGCATGTAAATGTGAAATCGTACATGTTGTATTAGAACTTAAAGTGTTAATTATCGCACGTCATGTAGTATTAGTAATTGAATGTAGTTACTTGCATGTAAATGTGAAATCGTACATGTTGTATTAGAACTTAAAGTGTTAATTATCGCACGTCATGTAGTATTAGTAATTGAGAGTGAACGTTGTAGGGTTAATTTTCATGTGTAATAATTACGTACATGTGATTATCGTAGTTCAGTTACGTTATTTCACATGCATGTTAGTTACGTTTGTTTGTTACACGTAAAAGTAACGTTGTAGGTGAAAAAAGAACGTTAATTTATATGTGTAAAACGTACATGTGAATATCGTAGTTCAGTTACGATATTTTACATGTATATGGTTTACGTTGTGTGTTTTATCATTTATGTAAGGGAGAGAGCATTACGTAAAACAGTTACATACTATCTGAATATTGTAGTTACGTGATGATAGCAATAATTGTAAAATACATAATCATTATGTAACTATTTTCATATGTAAAAGTTACATGCATGTTACGTTCTACGTAAAGTATAGAGTTTACGTAAAATTGAGATTCATACATGTAAAAGTTATTAACATGTATGTTATTTCTGTTACCACCTTACATACATGTAAATCAATGTTCCCGTATGTAAAGTTAATCGAATGTTGTAATTGCTTTTTCAGAAACGGCGACAAGATGCTCCGATACTGCCACTGGACAACCCTCGATTCAGCAAGATGAAACCCGTTCGAACGTGATCCAGGCTGAACGATTACGATGTATTCACAGTGAGTCTGCTTTCAAAAACCGATTATCTACCTACGAAATTCACAACTGTGTTAATATACTTGACCCCGTCATATTCTTAGCAGAATGCAAACCTTTAATTTTGAATGAAATTGATAAGGGCTTAAACATGTATAAATCAGGTCTTAAGATAGGATCCTGTTTATCCTGTCAATATGTCATAATATCACAAGAGAGCGATAATATTCATACATTTAACTTTAACAGTAAACTTGAGGTGATATTGCAATCTACAGATAAATCTATATGGTATGAAGAGAAGATTGTACAACCTATACTAGATCATATGGATAATTTTGAATCGCGTACCAGTTCAAAAGCTTTATACAGTATTGAGAAATTAACAATATATGTGACACAATACGATTCATTGAATGCAGGGATGTATACTGAATTACCCGACTTTATAAAATCGAAGAGAGCTGTTATTAACATTCGTAATACTGATAAATATTTCTTTGCATACTGTCTGTTAGCATCCAAATACCCAGTAGAACGTAACAAGAATCGACCCACGTCCTATAAAAGATATGATTTTCTTAACGAATTTAACTTTGAGAATATAACATTCCCCGTATCATTGAAATATAAAGAAAAATTCGAGAATCAAAATTCAAATATTTCAATAACGATATACGGTGTTGAAAATAAATCGATTATTCTCTTATATCAACCAAGAGAGATAAAATCACATCATGTTAATCTTTTAATGTATAAAAGACATTATTGTCTGATAACAGACTTATCACGTTTGCTAGAAAAGCAGCTAACTAAACATAATGGGCGAAAATGGTTATGTAACAATTGTAACTTGTATTTCACATCAGAATCACGTTTAAATAGCCATAAAAAGCGGTGTATGATGAATCAAATTATCAGAATGCCCGAGGCTGGTAAAACTGATCTCGTTGAATTTAACGCATATTCGAAATGTCTAAAAGTTCCATTCGTGGTTTATGCAGTCATAGAATGTATCTTACGTAAGGTAGATTCGTGTCAAGATGTATCGAGTAAAAGCTGGACACGTACCACTCATAAACATGAAGCGTATGCAATTGCATTACATTTGGTCTGTAGTTATGATAAAAATTTAACACGTTTCAAATCATTTGAAGGTCCATATGCAATTGAAAATTTTCTTAAAGAATTAACGTTAATTGCAAATCAGGTCATTAATATATATGCTAATAAAATTGAAATAAGTATGAGAGATGTGGATGAGCTAGAATATCAAAATGCAACACGATGTCACATATGCAAACGTGAATTTCTTAACTCGTGTATAAAGGTTCGTGATCATTGTCATTTGACTGGAAGTTACGTTGGCCCAGCTCATAAGCACTGCAATTTAAATAGGAAAATGCCAGGATTCATACCAATATTCTTTCATTGCTTGTCAAAATACGATGCTCATTTCATAGTAAAGAAACTAGGTTACGATACGGAACCTATCAACTGTATTGCACAAACTTCTGAAAATTACTTATCCTTTAGCAAAAGATATACAAATTCGAATGGAATGAGTATATATCTAAGATTTCTGGATAGCTATCGTTTTTTGGATTCAAAACTTAGTAACCTTTCGGATATGTTAGAATCAGATGATTTTCATTATACCAATAATATGTACACGAATCCTTTGCATAGACAACTGATGAAACGCAAAGGTGTCTTCCCGTATACGTATGTGGATTCTATAGAAAAATTATACGAGAATAGTCTACCATCCAAACATCAGTTTGATCATGTAAGCGATGAGGATTATAGTCATGCTAGAACGGTATGGAATGAATTCAATGTTAAAAATCTGGGTGAATATTTAAATATATATCTTAAGTGCGATACATTAATACTAACGGACGTGTTTGAACGCTTCCGTGAATTAAGTATCGGTTTGTACGGACTCGACCCGTGTCAGTATTACGCACTTCCCGGGTTAGCCTATGATGCAATGTTAAGAACGACTGGTGTACCGATTTCATTATTAACAGATAAGACTATGCTAGATTTCTTCGAAAAAGGAATACGAGGTGGAATTAGCACTGTGTCCAAACGGTATGCAAAGGCGAATAACAGATACATGACTAGCTATGATAACACTCAACCAACTAATTATTTAATGTACGTCGACTGCAATTCTTTATATGGATATACAATGGAAAATAATAGCTTAAAATACACTGATATAAGGTGGCTAACTGATGCTGAAATTAAATCAATAGATTTTATGTCTATTACACGTGATTCTGACGTGGGATATGTGTTGGAAGTAGACTTTAAATATCCACAGGAACTTTATGATATACAAAATGATTTGCCATTATGCCCTTTGAATGAAATCGCGCCAGGTGATAAGTATACAAAATTGCTAACAACATTGAATGATAAAAATAAATACGTTTTACATTATCTCAATTTTCAACAATGTGTTAAACTTGGTTTGATTCCATCGCATATACATAGAGTAATAGGTTATAAACAATCTAACTGGATAAATCCTTACATTGAACTCAACGCTCGTAAAGGTATTGAAGATAAGACGAAATTTGGTCAAAATCTATGGAAGTTAATGAATAATTGTGTTTATGGAAAATTTATAGAGAATGTAAAACGTTATAATTCATTTCATTTAGCTACCAGCTGGAAACGAGCGCGTAAATTGTTAGCTCGACAGACATGTATAAGGTACGTGATTTTTGATGAAAATTTAATAGGTATAGAATTGGTCAGAGATGAAATATTGATGAATAAGCCAATATACATAGGACAAGCAGTCCTGGATCTATCCAAACATAAAATGTATGATTTTTATTATGAAATTCTGAAGAAAAAATTTAAAGATGTAACTTTAATCTATACGGACACGGATGCTTTTCTCTTTGAATCTAGCTGCGATATATATGAATTTATTAAAACCAATATACATTTATTCGATACATCGAATTATCCAATGGATAATGTGTATGGTATTCCGTTAGCAAATAAGAAAATTTCAGGATTATTCAAGGATGAGCTAGCCGGTAGAGTGATGACTGAATATGTAGGGTTGAAATCGAAATTATACTGTTATCGATATGATACTGAAGTGATTAAAAAATCAAAAGGTGTAACAAAAGATTCGATGAGATTCATAGCCTTTGAACAATATCTCTCATGTATTACACATCCTGACACGATACATCGATGCATGCAGACATGTTTCAGAAGTTATAAACATGATGTTCATACCATTGAATCTAATAAGATAGCTTTAAGTGGTATCGATACAAAACGATACATTCCCAATAATTCATTTTCAACATTAGCATGGGGACATTATGCTATAGAAAATTGTCAAGTGTAATTTTCTTTTTCTTTTCTCAATAAAGCATAGATTCAACTGAGTTAAAAGGTATTACTAGGCCACGATAATAACATATTACTGTATTTCAAAAAATAAAATAATTGAGTTTCAAGTATAATTGTAAAGTGTGTTACAACTGAGTTAAAAGGTATTACTAGGCACATGATAATAACATACTACTGTATTTCAAAAAACTAAATAATTGAGTTTCAAGTATAATTGTAAAGTGTGTTACTAATTACATGATAATAACATATTTACTTCATTTTAAAATATATTTACTAATTATATCAAAATGTTATTATCATGTCTCCGTTAAGGGGTGAGGGGGGATTTATATATAATCAATGTGAACTAGCATGTACAAAGGCTCTTATTTCAGCTATAATCATGTATGATGTTTGTTTAACGTATATTACTAATTACTTCAAATTGTAATTATCATGTTTACGTTAAGGGTAGGTGAATTTATATATACTCAATGTGAACTAGCATGTACGTTATGTTAAAATCTCTACAATTAAGTGTTAATTCAACTATAATCATGTATGATTTTTAAAAAAGTATAAAAATGTTATTATCATGTTTAAGTTAAGGAGATGTGAATTTATATATACTCAATGTGAACTAGCAGTTACAGAAGATATCAGGAATCAATGTGAACAAAAAAATAAAACACAATATATCATTAAAATTATATTTCTTTATTGAGTTGTGTGTTTTTTATTTATACAATGTCCACCTCATTAATCCATTCATGGGTAGGAAATCCTAACCATTTCACCAGAATCCTATCACCACGACGTCTGATGATCCTTTCAACTAAATACGTGTCTGGATATTGAGTTTTCTGTAATTCATAACCGTAGAATGCTCCTTCAATCAGTTTACCCTCCAGATCCTCGATGAGATAGGTCAATGGATGTGTCCTTTGCACTGTACGTATCCTAAAGACTTCAACACTCCAATTTGGTAGATAACCTTTCTCCATAACACCTTTATGCTTAGAAATCCTCACGTAGTCACCAACACGATGAAGTCTAGATCTTCGCTTCTCACGCAGACTTCTATCATATTTGTATACGCTGAGCAGGAGAGAATTATCACGAACTTCTACAGGCTTCATACGAATCGTTCGATGGTAAGTATTATTGTATGTATGAATAATTCTAGGTAGTATGTTTATCCATTGATATGAACCTTGAACAATAAATTCCTTATGCAAATTCAGTTTGATCGTTCTTATTAAACGTTCCACTGCAGCAGCCTTAACGTGAGTGAATGTACTGTAATGATTAATATTATTACGATTCATTAGTTCGCGGAAATGTTTATTGTAAAACTCCCTTCCTTTATCAGATTGAACATTCTTCGGATACGATTCCATTTCATTCAATATCTCCTCCATAGCAGTCGAAACGTTAATACCACTTTTATCACGTAATGGTCGTGCATAAGCCATCTTGGAATAAAAATTGCATGCAAGAAGAATATACTTATAATTCCTATTGTCTCTTGCATAATTAGACATGTCCATAAGATCTATTTGTACTAAATCGTTCATTCCTTTGCTTATGATCTTACGACGTAAAAATCGTCTTCTAGCTGGTGCATGTAACTCGGTTGCAATGCGACGTTTTATCATGCTATAATTTTTGATGTTTTAAGTTCTGTAATAATTTCTTCTATCTCGGGTGAGTGATTCAAATTACCTGCATCCCTCGACGCAAATAATAATCTTAATCTGTTTATTATTTCATTCGGATCGTTCCAGTAGATGTAATCTAAGTTTCTCTGCGGTACATGTTCTTTCCAACGTAAACCAAATCCAGTTCGTTTACTAACAAGGTCACGAATGATATGACGATACTTGAACCCTCGATTTGCTCTTAAACGTCCATCTCTTGAATAACAGTGTCTGTAAACTTGAGTATTCTGTAAGATTTGCGAATACACGTCTAAATCATCATCTGTGTACGATGTCTTGCGAGGTAAACGTTTAAATAATAATTCATATAAGCCTGCTGTGGGTTCATACGTTTCTGTTCCTATCTGAACACCATCAGATTTAAACACAACTGTCTTGTTACCCAATTTATACTCATTATCCTCGTAACGTATGCCGTAAGTATTGTCCATGTCACTCGAACTGGCAGTTCGAACCTTGTGTAGATACTTTGACACGAGATCAGATCCGTTAGCATCATCTGTAGTTTCTTCGTCGTCGTCGTTGTTGTCTTGGTGTGCTTTCGCTATTACTTTCAATGGTTCGGTTACAGGTTGAAGAACTTCAGACATGACTCGTTGCGTTTCGAATTTCATTCCTTTGAGAGAACGTAACTTTCCTCTTATTGCCCTTCTGTGACGGGCAATGGATTCCTTAAGTCTTATAGCTTCAGCATCCATATCGAAATGAATGTATAATTAATCAGCTACTGCTAATTTATAGGAAACTATCAGTTCTATACTTAATATATGACCATCTTTAGCACGTCCGACTGGCGCTGTAAACGATAGAATATCGCCAGTTTCAACTCTTACAGGATATCTTTCAACTAATCTTCCGTTTATTGCAAACATTGTATCATTTACAGCATGCGGATGTACCGATGATACGATGGAACACGAGAGTACACTTCCATTTCCAGGAACTTTATAGTATTCGAGTCCCGATGTTAACGTATACCTTAAAGAGGGACCTCGAAACGGTCGTGTTTGCAATGAAATTATGAGTTGTGCTTTCAATTGTTGTAACATAGTGTTTACAACATTTCTCATTCGTGTTTTCATAGTATGAATATCATTATTTATAGTGATTAGTTTATTATCAAGTTCCGTTTGTCGTGCGGTTAGTTCTTTCACTTCTTTTTCTACAGCTGTAGTAATAGTCTCGCTAGCGGAGGTGATTGTTCTAGTTAACTGACTTTGTAATTCATTCTGTTTCCGTGTAATAGTATCGGCAATGTTTGTTATAGTCTCAGTTAAACCCGTTTGCAATTCATTATGTTTCTGTATAAAGAAATGATTAACATAACTCATGGTGACTGCATCACTATCATCTATCGGGTCGGCTAAATCCTTCAATCTCTTCATTCGAAATGATAGAGTTTCATTAGAGTCGTGAATTGGAATCCTATCATCTACATATTTTTTATTAGGAACGTCGTGTTCGTGAAGGGGGTCCAACAGCGTTTTCATTCTTATACCATCTATAATGACATTATTTTCGGAATCACGTTTAAATGCATATTTACTTAAGTACTCCATTAAATTGTTGTATTGGATGTCGAGCGATTTTTGTATGTGATCCCTAAGCATAGCTTCAAACTCGCCCATACGCTGATACGAGGTCTGCTCGCTGAAGATCTGCATTCGATTCTCGACGTCAGCCGTATGCGTATCCACATAACGTTTAGTCGATGCATCGTCACCTTCTTCAGGGTCGTGAATATTGCACAATCGCTTTCCCTTGAATCGATAGTTTCCCGATCCATCTCTAGTTATGATATATCGATTGAACACACCCCTAGAGGGTATGATTCTTCGGGATCCGAACCTGTCGATACTCATTGCTTAAGTGATGGATTATTCTATTTATTCATTCTGATAAAGCGATCAAAACCGTGACGGTAGCGTCCCTCGTTCAGTGGATATTCTGGTACTATAACAACAAAGGATCGTTCATCACTCTCCCATATATGTTTACACATATCCTTAAATTCATCATAGGACATATCGGTATTTACATAATCTTCGTATATATGTTTTAAATTGAGATTATCCTGTCTAAAGAATATAATCATATTTGCATTATCTCTAATTAAATGTTTAGGTACTTTAGCATATGATTGTGCTAAATATATAGCATCGACATTACGATGTCTACCCATACTGTAATATGAAGCTATCTTACCCTGTTTTTCATTTATCACATCATCAAATACGAATATCGAATTTTCTCTAGCATCCGACGTTTGAATTACTTTATCACCATCATCGAACGTAAATACACCTATATCGGGTATAGTTTTCAGTAACCTGAGTAAATATCGATATTTAGGTTGTTGCAACGATTTCGAGTATATGTAGAGGTTTTCGAATCTCAGACCATTCTCGTGAATAAGCAGGTTGAGTAAAACGTTCGTTTTTCCAGCATTTGAACTGCCCAGTATGAGCGCTCTAACGTTACTCGGAAACAACGTACCGTGTCGTCCTTTGCGAATGTCATCCTCGAAATCTAACACCTGTATGGGTAGCGTACACTTTTGCTTTACTATCTCCATATCGCGACTAATACTTATAAAGCATAAGTTTTGTCTTTTATTTCGTTCGTGATAAGGGCAATCTATGTCTTTACTGGATTTAGCCAATCGTCATAGGAATCGTATACTTATAAAGCGCACGTTTTGCCTTTTTTATTTCATAGTGAGACATGCGCTCTACACGTGCACGCAAAGGTTCGGGAATTCTTAATTCCTTGATTAATTCATTACCATTTGAGGCACATTTACCGGGTTATCGTTTCTGCGGTCCCGGAACGAAACTACATAAACGCTTGCAGAGAGGTGACTTACCGGTGAACGGGTTAGATTCAGCGTGTCTCGATCACGATCGTGCTTACGCAGAGAGTACTGATACAGAATCTCGTCGTCTAGCCGATAAGGTGTTGGTAGAGAAAGCTTGGAGACGTGTAAAGTCTGCCGACGCTTCTTTGGGCGAACGACTTGCAGCTCGACTTGTGACTACACTTATGAAGGGTAAATTGGCAGCGGGCGCTGGCATGCGTAAACGTCGCAACAAGAGAGGTGGTTTCTTACCTTTGAAACCACTTTTAGCAGCTCTAGGTGCAGCAGGTGGTCTAGCTGGAGGTGCTGCTCAGATTGCTACGGCTGTCAATAAGAAACGTTCCGATGCAAAACAACTTGCGGAATTAACACGTCACAACGAGCGCATGGAATCTTTGGCTCAGGGCAAAGGTCTTCGCCGTAAGAGACGTCGTAAGGGTAGAGGATTATATCTTCGATCAAAAAACTCGGGGCGAGGCCTATATTTATCCCGGAAAAAGCACTGAGTGCTAACGAGATCGATTCGTATGCACGACGTCTACACATTCCACATTTTAGAGGTGTCTACATGATCGATAAACTACCTCCACGTCCTCGATACTATGAGAGAATAGTAGTGAATCTGGATACATCAAATAACCCTGGTACACATTGGGTTGCTGTACGTAAGGATGGTGACGTTGCCTACTACTTTGACAGTTTCGGCGATCTGAGACCTCCGGAAGAGATAGAAACGTACCTTTCGGGTGTCAAGCTCCTATATAATACGACGAGATTTCAAGAATTCGATTCTGTGATTTGCGGTCACTTGTGCCTTCAGTTTCTCCTCGATGAGTTACACGATCACCGTGAGTGGTAGTGATACCAGCTTCTCTACATTTCTAAATCCACCATTACATCTGGATCCTAACGGACATTACGAGATAGCTCTATTGAATTTTGAGAGTTTTTACTCGATTCCGAATGTGGACGAGAATAATAATCTATTCCATTACGTTCGCGATGGAAAAGTCGAACGTATGGTAATTCCACCGGGTACTTATGAATTGGATGATATCGCCAGATTGATCAAGGATGCTCTCGACATCGGTGACGACTTTATTCTACGTGCTAATAATAACACCATGAAATCAGAAATTCAATCTCCCTATATTATCGACTTTAGTCGTGAGAGATCTATTGCTTCTCTTCTCGGTTTCACCTCTAAACAGAGGGTACCGGCAAACGTGCTGACCGAGTCTAATGATTTGGTTAACATATTCAAGGTCAGCATCATACGTATCGAGTGTAGTCTTGCAACGGGATCTTTCATCAATGGTAAAAGTGGTCATTCTCTGTATGAATTTTTCCCATCGGTACCTCCAGGTTATCATATTTCGCAGGAACCATCAAGTCCTATATATTTACCAATCATCGATACGAATCTCATTGATCATCTCGACATTAGAGTGGTAGACCAGAACAGTGATAAGTTAGATTTCAGGAACGAAACCATCACTGTACGATTGCACATACGTCGTAATGGGTATAAGTTTTAAGAGACGATGCTATATTAAAAAACATCTCTCGAGATTGACCTCTACTCGATCATCGACCCGCAAGCTAATCACATCGTCTAATCGAAAATTTCTCGCTAACTTAGGCTTCAAGGTTCTATGATGGATGTGTTGGACGTGACCGGGATTCCGACCTTTGATGATAAGATCAGTAAGGAGGAAGAACACGTATTCCTACCGTACAATACGTCAGCTCTCGATGTGAACGATGAAATTAGAATTCCATGTCAAGCTGAAGATTTGTACACGCTTCCTAGTAGAAGTTATCTCTACATTGAGGGGACTCTCACTAAACCCGACGGCACCGTTGCCACATCGAAATTGAGTAACAATGCTATGGCATTCCTATTCGATGAGATTCGTCTGGATATGAATGGAACGACTATTGATAGAACTAGGAATCCGGGCATTTCATCAACGATGCGTAACTATGCCGCACTGAATGAACTGGAATCGAATCGTTTACTAAATGCTGGATGGATCTATCCTGGAGGTGTGGTAGACATCGCGAATACATCGAATGGTATCTTCAATGCTATCGTTCCTCTTTCGATGTTGCTGGGTTTCGCCGACGATCACAAGGAGGTCATACTTAATAGCAAGTTTGAACTTATTCTCATTAGATCTAAGGATTCTAATAATTGTATCATTGGAAACGATCCTACAACCATACAACTAACTAGACTCGAATGGAGGATGCCTGTACTTCGACTTTCAGATTCTGAACGAGCTGATAAACTTAAACTCGTCAAATCGGATAAACCTCTACACGTCGCATTTCGAACCTTGGACCTTCACACTCAACCTGCTGTACCTCAAACTAAAGCGTTCACATGGAACATTGCAACCACGACTAAACTTGAAAAACCACGTTTCGTCATAGTCGGTGCACAAGTGGATAGATTGAATCATCTCGCTAAGGATGCTTCTCTATTTGATAATTGTAATATCACCAATCTGAAACTTTATCTCAACAGTGAATCTTACCCCTATCACGATATGAATTTGGATTTCGCCAATTCGAAATTTGCATCTCTGTATGATCAATATTCCAAATTTCAATCATCCTACTATGGAAAGGAGAATTACCCTCTTTTGAAAAGGAACGACTTTCTGAAATATGCACCGCTATTTGTCATCGATTGCTCTCATCAACCTGAGGATACTGTGACGGGGGCAGTGAATGTCAGATTGGAAGTTCAAGCATCGTCAAATTTTCCTGCACAAACTTCATTATTCTGTTTAATTATTCATGATAAATTATTCACTTATAAACCATTAACTCATGTTGCACAATCTATCATATAGGTGTAATAAATAAAACATTACAAATTCAAATTATCTTTTTATTGACTTTAACATACATCTCCAATATCCTCTTCCTTGCAGTCCTGCTTTTTGCATCATATGGACATAATGATTTATGAATATCATACAACTGATATAAATTTCTTTCAATATATGGAATTAGTCTTTTAAGTGCATTGAATGCAGTACTATTCAGATTTATACTGCCCACATTTAAACATGTATTCACAAACGTTATTTCTTGCATCTTATTCATGCATAACATTATATTAAATGCATATATTATATTTTCACTGTACGGTGCACATGGATGCTTACCATCTTTCAGATACGTATCCAAAACACACAAATTTGACATTATTACCTCCCAATCCTCTTTTGTAATATACACAAACGTATAGTCATGTATGGCTTTAATGTAAAGTGATGGGAGTTCATTGTATAATCCTATGTTCACACGAAAGTCAATGCTGATGGAGATGTCGTTATCGTTCATGCACACACTATTTACCATCACTCGCAACTTCCTCCTCTACTTCTTCTGCGAAGGGTGTGAAGGGTTCGAACATCATTATGATGAAACTGTCTTGATCGAACGTCTTCTTGGCTTTGACGATTCTCGGTTTGCAGTTCGTCTTCTTCTTTTTCTTGTCTCCTTTCTTACTGGATCTGCGGACATACACGAACTATGTCTCAACATCGTGAATATTTAATACACTTGTTAACGTAAAACTCTTATTATTTTATACTCACTTTTCTATGACTTCCTCCTCGGGTTTCGATGTACCGATATCCTTAAACGGACGATCATTGTACGGACCGCACACATCTTCACCTTGATCCTGTTCGGACTGGCATGCCACATCTTCACTTTGGGCTTTACTGAAATAAACATATTTATCATTAGTTATATAACACATAACAACACTTTCACGTTAACGCACAATTATAATTCTACTTACCCGAGATACATTTTTCAATTCTTTCCGCATTGAGCATAAGATGTGATCGAATCATGATGGGAAGGATTCTTGCAAATCACTTGATGCATCTTTCCATCACACGTTTCATTGTGATGCTCAACCCAATGCTTTTGCAAATCTTCGAAATTGCGTAGATTCTCCCAGAATCTGGTATCACTTTCAATGATAGGAGTTGTTGTTCCACTCATCTTGACGTTGCGATGTGAAGTGAGCAGATGGGTGATGAAACGTGATCATACCTGTCTCCCCCCCTCCCCATCCTATCGTCGATTGTACTTAACGTACGGAGGGTTTGTGTGAAGTGAGGACACGTTCGTTCCCGAGCTGGCGGGACAGGGTGAGACCTGTTAATTCGAATTTACTATATTACCGTTTTGTCACGTTCCCCCCCTTCCACCTTCTCGTCGCTTGTACTGGAGGAGGACTAGTGTTTATCCTATCGTACATGAATGGGTATCGAACCGAGGACTCTATGTTCATATATATGAATCCTCCCGAGAACTCGATATTCATAGATGAATATTTATACGCCCGCACATATACACATATGCACAAATCTTGAGGAATGACAACACGTCATCACCCTTATACTTCAATGTGGAATAGATTTATATTTTCTCGTACCTCGATGTGGGAATGGAATTTAACCTTTTCTTAACCTTTACATCGCTCTTGGATACGTAGCTCAAGGAGAGATTCTGGATAGGGAACACCCCTTACCAGAATGTCTTATTACATTTATTTTCATAAATCTCTCCCAGTAAACATACCTAATCATTCTCTCGATATTCTTTTATCTAAAGATTAACGATACTGCATCATATATCATACACTAAACGTAATAGATATCAAACCCTACACTCGATATTCATACATGAGAGTTCAAGCACACACACACAGAAAAGAATTCACATTTAATTCAAACATCCCCGGAACCCCCGTTACCCACCCCACCCCATCACAATATCGAACCCTAGACTCGATGTTCATACATGAGAGTTCAAGCACACACACATCGAAAAGAATTCACATTTAATTCAAACATCCCTGGAACCCCCGTTACCCACCCCACCCCATCACAATATCGAACCCTAGACTCGATATTCATACATGAGAGTTCAAGCACACACACATCGAAAAGAATTCACATTTAATTCAAACATCCCCGGAACCCCCGTTACCCACCCCACCCATCACACATCACACACACACACACAAACACACACACACACACAATCATCATCATCATCATCACCCCAACCCTCAAACACATCTCACTGCACAGGGGAGAACGGCACTACGCCAACACTCCCCTTCTTTTAAACCTCGATTTTCATATAGGAGAGTTCTAAATCAATGAGCATTCTACATCACTCATATATTAACACAGAGGAGAGTTCAGCATCGTATCTACACTGTGCTGAAACGCCCAATCCTATACTACTGCTATTATTTTAAATTAAGTCAATATGAGTTGGTATCATACCTCATTTCTGTAATTTTATATAAAAGAATAAGAATATCTCAAAAACGTTACGTGATACAACATTTTCAGAGGCATTTTTGGAATCACCGCGTCATTTTGCATAAGAATTAGCCTATTTTGTTTCGGGTACAAAAAACGTGTTCCCTAGTATAATTGATATAATTGAGAAATATCAAATTCCGTATATGAGATACCTGTACGCAACATTTGTTAACCGTTTAAAACCAATAACAGAAGTAATTTTAGAAGAACAGCCATCTGGTATTAGAATAGGACGATCTGATGTACTGACGCCATCCTTAGTTTATGAGGAGATGTAAATAAAGCAGGAAAATGCATCACTCCACCGGCGAAAGCGATCAGAGGAAATATTCGTGCTATTTAATCGCATGTAGCAAATATATGGTTTAACAAACGTCTATGCAGTTTTGTTTTGCAGTTTTGGAGGTTTTAGATACCCCCACAAGAAGAAATCCGGTGAGGTTAGGTCAGGGAATTTGGGGGGCCACAAACTTTCTGAGAGTTTTCGATTATCGAAGATAACTGGTTACAAGTTCCATAGTTTGATTAGATGTGTGACACTTTGCTCCATCTTGCTGGAAATAACTTTCTCTTAATTCGATACAAACTCCGATAAAATCAATTTAAATAACAATTTGTAGTAGATGTTAACTAAGAACACTGAGTTGTCCATTGGCTACAAAAAGTCTATTTATGCTTTCCATGCTTAAATAAATTAGAGACACTGAGCTTTCAAAATGAATCGTTTATTTCAGAAACCACTTATATGCGCATTTTTCAACTTTCGGAAAACTAAAAACAACTGTTTTTCAGCTTATGTATAGGTCCAGTTTCCTTCAATTTTTTTTATCCAAATCAACAACATGCTATTGAAATAATCTATTTTATTTTGTGTTTTCTTCCTTTAAGTTTTTGAGTCATAAAGTTTTGAAAAAATTGCACTTAGGTGGTTTCTGTAATAAATGCATGCATCCAAAGTGATTGTTATTGAAATTAAGTCAAACCATTATTTTTACCTGTTTTGGTATAAAAGGTAAGTAACAGACATACTTAAGTATAAAAAAGTGTGTTTTTATTAGGCCTAAATCGAAAAATACAAGTAGAGTACTCGCTACAGTATGCCTGTATACAAAGATCTGGCGTTATTCACTTATTCAGCTTCTGGTAAGTCTTCTGGCAACTCCTTGTCACCTGTTGGCCATTGGATGATAGGTGTTATAAAAGGATTCATATCCAACAGTGTATTCCGTCATATTTTTTTAAGGACAGTGGGACGTGTGAATGCCTCAAAAAATTGAAGTTTTGTATTATGTCTTATAAAAGTATGCAAGATTTTACGAATCCAATGATTTATTGCATTATAGGTATTCTTAATATTTAAGCCCTTTAAATTGTGATTTAAATATGGCGTCACCATGTCCATGCCCCCTTTTAAATACATACATAACCGTTGAAATTAAAATTGTTATAACTTTGTGATTTGTGGCAGCAGGGCTATGCGGTAAATTTTATGGTTGTTGTTGGTATCTCTGCTGCAGATGTGGCTCCATGTGTATTTGCAGAAGGCTCTCACAATATGGCGAATTGTTTACATTTGAAGTACATGTGGATTATAGTTTCAGTTTTGTTTACACTTCATATTATCGACTTGAGTGTCATTTATTCAAGGTAATTTGAAGCTTTGCTATAAATATGGGTAGAGTAATGCGTTTTGGTTGGAGAGAGGTAGTGTTTTGTCGTAAAACCACAAAAAACAGTGACATTGAAAGGGTATCTAACCTTCCTAGTTGCAGTAAATTTTCAGCTTCTAGAAAAAAATTGTTTCACATTCAAACAGATGATGAGAACAGCTTTTACGTAGATAACAGTGGAGCTCAGAAGTGTTTTGTAATTGTAGAGCTATCGTTGTTATACAAACTGGTGTAAAAAGGTACATGATTATGGTGCAGGAATGTCGTAACTTTTGGTGAGTTAGCTGAAAAACCTGTTTTGGTTTTCTGCATTTTTCCACAAGTTCCAATTTTACATGTTTGGGTACACATTTCCCAGAAACAACTTATGTTAGAGGTCTGAAACTTTTTGTAGTGTCACAAACCATCATATTTAATGAAATGACCGTAAAGATATTTTCAGGTAAAATATTTTAATTTTTAAAAACTTAAAATCTGTGCATTTTAAGGGAATGGATAATGGTATCAAATTCAAGACTTTTTGTCTATATACTTCACTATATAAAAATTCTCACACGTTCATTTTCTGCATCACTGAGTACTTTATTTCTCCTAAAAAATTGGATTCTTTGTGAAAACAGTTATGGCGGTTATGTGTAACTAACATGTGTTTAGAAAATTTCGTTTGTTGACACCACTTTAGAAAGCATCTGAGAGAATAATTAAAATATATTAGATCTTTTGCTTTATCAGCATATTAATAACTAGTTGTTTGTTAGATGGTATGAATTTCATTGCCCTGTGATAAACCAAACCCATGAATTTTTATTTTTCAAAAGTGTGTAATTAAACGCAAGCATTGTGCTTTCCACACATCCCTCTGTTCTTAAACCAAAAATCTCATTGTACAAAAGCCGATAAATTTTAAAATTTGTTATTGCCTACACAAATGTTTAGCTAAAAGTAAGATATAAACGTTTAAAGTAACCATGGTAAAATAAAAGTAAACATACCTTACACAAAGATTAAGCTTTCTCTGTTGGTAGTTCCGGAGGGCTGGCAGTTTTTAGCAATGTGAAAGTAGATGTTATTCCTCCAATGAATTCGCTTGTTACCACTTTTCGCGGAGTATCCTTGTTGTAGAGAAACTGCTTGTACTTGGACACTTTGAATGCCAGCTTAGTTTCTTTGTGTATTTTCCTACCTGATGTTTCATCCGAATTTGGCATTTTCTTATATGATTTGGGCCACCACCTTTTGAAAACTGAGAACATCGTTTGATGTTCGTTTGATACACAGTAAATCGGTCAGACTTGCTATACTGGTCGCCAATCTAGAAGGTGATTGACATTTCGTCCGGAGATAGAGGTGACTGCAGTTGCGACTGCAATGGGTATTTTATAATTATTGTTATTATTAATTATATATAACGTTGTACACAAAGACAATAGTGCAGTCATGGATCTACATGCAAAGGTAAGAACATGCAAGAACACATCAATGTAAAGATCATCGTAACAAAAAGGCATATCTGTGACATTTTGATTTTTATTGTAGTGGGAAAACGCCATCTACATACTTTTTCCCGTGAGTTTCTAATTTATACCCCAATGTCTACATCTATTCTTTAAAATACTTTTCTTTCCCAATCTTAACCTTAATGACCTTACTGATACCTACAGGACGTGAAGTCCTATCAAGCACCTTAGAGAATGGAATACTAGACTCCCCTTTCAATTTCTCCTCATCGAAGTATTCTCACAAAGAGCATATCATTTCCCTGTATGTCCTTTATTTGATGCAAAAAATGTTTATGGGTGTCACACAAATTGGCGAGTAAGGGTTTCCACGATTGGGACGCCACTTTGATACAATAATGTTTTGTATCAAACAAAGTTCCACTTTGTCGCGACAATCTGTACTTAATATGATTAGCAAGGGTTCCACGTTGATGCAACTTTGAAGCTATTATAATGTGTGGCTCAATGTAAAACAATGAGGTTTCTCACAGGGTATGCGTGGATGTGTCTGAGAAGGATATTTAATGACAATGGAATGCCTGTTTCCAACTTATTTATTCACTGCTTCATTTTTCTAGAACATCGAAATTGCAGTTGCCGACCAAGGGTTAACAATATCCCTGTTTAGAGTTACTGACGGCAGAATGTTTATTACTCGATAAACTTTATTCGTTCCTCACGTATAGATGAACCGACAAATATCCAAGACAGAACAAGAGGACTACCCTAATCGCCAAGAGTAGTCAAGAGGACTACCCTAGGACCTCTCTAATGCCTTGCAAGCCACGGAGTGCTCTTATCGGCTCCACGCCGAAAACTGTTCTGAATGACCACAGATGCGCGTTGGAGTATCACTTTCACTCTGAAAACCCCTTTTTAACCAAAGATCCCTTTGTAGCTGTTTTGTCGCCATTATGAGTGGTTCAAAGAATACCCTATTCATACAAGTAAGTGAGCCCCTTTAGAAATCTTCTAAGGACACTGTTTCTTACATTGCTTTTGTTATAACAACTTTCCCCCACAACTGCTGGACTCAACTGCCCTTGCTTTTGTCATAACAAAGAACCAGCATTTCTTTGCCATCCATCATAATTCTTTACTTATGGCAAACCTTAATTTCGGTATCAATTTGGAATACCTTTACCAAATACAGTTTTATTTGGTTCCAGAGCACGTTCAGGTTTTCCCTTGTCACTATACTTAGACATACTTAAACGTTCATTAAACACAATTGCAAATGATCACAACATGTGCTCAGATACACGGACTCAGGCACACGTAAACCAAGGCAAATTGCCACAAATAAAATGCAAAGTAACTTGCCAGTACAGGATCTATAACTGTGCAGGCATTGTGTTTATGTAGCGTTATCAGAAGAGAAATAAAAACCTAGGCATTATATTTACTGCAGCGTTTGCATAATTCGCTCGCCCGCGTCATGCTAAGCACGTGTTAGAATATCGGCAACCAAGGTTTAGCGTCTAACGTTGTCATGGAAACTCTCGACTCTAGTTGGTCATTTTAATCGTTACTACGGCAACGGTTATGACGTACTCATGACGTACTCATCCCCTCAATCACATTCTAGTTTGGCGACCAGTATAGGTTTTAACATGAGCTCTGCATATTCATCAGGAGTATAAATCCTGTCCGTCTTACTCAAGAGACGCTATATGCTTCCAAAATCTCTATCACATGGGGAAAATGAGTGGCAACGTACAGGGTAGTTGTGAGTCATTGTGACAGCGAATCACAAAACACATGATGCCATCAAGGCTGCCAACCATCACGAGTGAAATTTACTGCAAAGAGAACCTAAGCGACGGAGCTTGGGTTCTTTCTGAAATAAACGGATTATTTTCAAGGCTGCAAATGGCATTGGTGATATGAAACAAAGGATATTTCTGCACTAAATGATGTATTTACCTTTAGATTGTACAGTACCACCAAAAACACATTTTTTGATATACTATCTCTTAGGTGGTTTCTGAAATAAACGATTCAATTATTTAGGTTGCTGTAAAATTAGATCAACAGACTTTGGAGCTGCTAGATAACATATTTAAACAGTTTTTAGTAAGGAAAGTTTACTGCTGCAGTCCTTTGTTTAACCGCCAGTTGAGCTAATGACAAAGCAATGAACTTAGAAGGCATTCATGCACGTTTTTAAACTACTCAATCTGGTAACTCAAACAGCGTTTGAGATAATAGTTTTATCAGATTTAACAGTGTCGGTTTTTATCTCCCTTGTACTAGCTTACAGGGATATGATGTGCGTTGTTAAACGTTCTTGAACTAGTGGTAAACTGTTTTTGACTACAACACCGGAGGATACGACGCACCGTAAACTACGTTAAACATTTCACACCTGCTCATAGCGAACATCTGAGAGCTGGCAAACTTTGAAACTTATGTATATGTAAGCTTGGCTTGTCTACCATTGCTTAATTATAAGCTCACCAAAGGTGGAGAAGTTTGGTACATAACCCTTCTGCTTTATAACATAATTGTAAGTCGAAAGGAGATATGCCGCACACACAATCTCATATATTGTACTCACATAACTTTCTCCGTTAATTCTTCTAAACATTATACTGATAAACATTTGTCTATTCATTATATAATCAAAAGGTCTACAGAAATTTTTTTAGGGCATGTATCCTTAAACATTTTATTACGCTTAGAGAGTTAGAAACAACGGAAACAAGGGACAAAATAAAAGAGAAATGGAAACAAACAAAGAAGGAATGAAACAAATAAACAAAAGATTGAACAAGAAAAAATGAGAGAGGGACAACGAAAGGAAAAAATAAAGAAAGAATAAAGGAAGAGAAGGGGAAGAAAGAGAGACATAATGAATGAAAGAAGAAGAGACATAAAAAGAAAGGTTGAAAGGAGTAAGAAAGGGAGAAAGGGGAAGTAAATGAAAATAAAAAGGAGAAAAAGACGGAAGAAATAAAGGAAGCAAGGCAGGGAAGAAGAAAGAACAAGAGAAAGAAAGACAGCAGGAGTATGTGAAAAAAGTGAGAAAGGATTGAAGAGAGGAAGATAGGGACAGAGGAAGGGAGGGGAGCGTGCAAGATACGTTAAAAGAGAATGAGGAAGAAAGGACAGAACAAATGAAGGAAATAAGGAAGTGAAGAAGAAATAGTAAAAAATAGAATGACAGAAGGAACTTGGGAAAGAAATGAAAAAGGATGGAAGGGAGGAAGGTAGGAGCGGAGGAAGGGAGGGAAGAAGGAACGGATGGAGAATGGAAGGGAGGGAGGAAACTAAAATAGAATAAAAAGGAAAAACGGACGGAAGAAGGGAAGAAAGGAAGCAAGGAAGTGAAGAAGAAATAGTAAGAGAAAGAAAGACAAAAGAAACACGGGGAAATAGTGAAGATATATGGAAGGGAGGAAGGCAGGGACAAAGGAATGGAGGAAGGGTTGGAGTGAGGGAGGAAGGGAGGTGGAGGGAGGAAGGGAGGTGGAGGGAACAAGATAAATTAAAAGAGAATAAGTTGGAGGAAAGTATGGAACAAATGATGGAAGTAAGTAAGAGAAGAAGAAAGAGTAGGAGGACGAAAGACTTAAGGAACCCGCGAAAAAAGAGAAAACGGATGGAAGGGGGAAAGTGAAAGACGGAGGAAGGGTGGGAAGGTGGAAGGATGGGAGGAAGGGAAGGAGGCTTTGAGGGTGGAAGGGAAGGAGGGAGGAAGGGAAGAAGGGAGGAAGAGAGGAAGGGAGGAAGGGAGGAATATATTCACTTTCTTCAAGGAAGGAAAGGAAATAAAGGAAAACTTTAGACACATATACTCTCCATCCTTGAACGATATATTTACTTCACGTTAAACTAATCTTTGGAAATATGGAGTTATTCTACATTTCTTTGCAGATACAAATGCTGTTATGGGCTGCAGTAGACTTTACTTTATAAAAAAATCTTTTCAGAGTTGATCGCTTGGTGATGGTTTTGAAATATTAGTGCTATTAAGGGCAATAGTAGTATTCTAATCTTCATTTGTAACTGTAGAGATTGCCGGCTACAAAGTTCATAATGATAGGTTGGCAGTACTGCTAGATGTCCTGTGCACACCACAGAAGGTTACAAAATGTAGTTAGAAATAATGTATTTGTATAGCATTTAATCACATGCATGTAATTTGCTATTTATTACATAGAGCTGGTTCTATTTGTATGTAATGGCACTTAAAGCATAATCTAATTCTTAATGTTGGGTAGTAAACGTTTGTCTCGGAAGTGTACACTGCTATCTGCATTTCATTTGCATAACTGTAAACAACTTTGGGTAGTGAAGTAAATTTCAAAGGTGTTGATTGATTTGTCAGAGAGCACACAATCTCTCAGTAGCTATATACGATGGTAGGTTAAACAGTAGCGCCACCTATTTTTTTCTCTTTTAATTGCCAAGAAAATTCAATCTAATTTACATAGCTTGAAAACTACAACATTGGCGATTAATTTGTCACTATTCAATATAATCTCCGTCATTTTCCACAGTTTTGGTCTACCTTTTAACTAGGGCATGTATTCCAGTGTGGTAAAACACACGATCTTGCTTCCTAAGCCATTGACTCACTGACGTTTTCACTGCCTCCTCATCTTCAAAATGAATCCCACAATGAGCTTCCTTTAGTGGCCCGAACAGATGGAAGTCTGATTGTGCCAGGTCAGGGCTGTAAGACTTGCCATCCCAATTTCTCAATTTGTAACGGCTGGTGTGTGGTCTTGCATTGTCATGCAAAAGTAGAACATCCGCCATAGCTTTTGTTGGGCGAACTCGGCGAAGATGTTTAATACCCGAAATATATTCAGTTTCTCGAAAAATACCTGAAGGCCAAATTTCTCTGTAGTTTCTTTTAATAATCCCATCGGTTTTTGAGGTGTTAAAATATTGCAGGTTAATGTTGCAAGAGCATCTGCGTACACTAGGTAATATATCCTTAATTTTCCTATTCCTAATATGATCTCTTGACCATTAGTTTCTTTTTGCGCCATTCTTGTTCTTGTCTTACACCTGTTTTAACTTAGAAGGATTCATAAATGTCCCTCATAATTTAATTTTATTCTTTGTATCTACTAGTGTCAAATATTGTTACTACAGTTTCTTTGGTTTCTATGAATGCACCTCATCATCATCTTCTCTGTGAGTATACAATAGAAAAAGTAAAAAACCTAACAAACATATTCGTTTAAGGTTACAGGCAAGCCGTTTTGTTCATCCCTGCCATATTTCACAACGTTGCAGACGGAACTTCTGTCCAAGTTGTAGTGGGCATTTCACCGATTACAGCGCAACATGGCTCCATTGCATCCAATTATCAGTCTGGTCAGGTTGCCAGCCTGGCAATAACGAGAGAGAGACTGATGGCTGAGGTTTGGAGAGGGGGTGAATGACAACAGCTGGCACAAGGGGGCACCTTCCAAGTCCCACACGAACACATGGAGTAGTAAGCAGACTGAATACAACCACCATCTAATGCTCAGTGCATAGTTCTGGGTAATTTAATTAAAATAGTTCTTTTAAACAAGTTCCCTGAAATGTATATTAGCTGAAATACCAATAGTTGCCCGTAGTTTGACAGTTTCTCCTTACAACACTTGGACTTAGCTTGCACTTGCCCACAAGCAGTGTGTTACCTTAGAGATATTTAAACATTATGATACACGACATTAAGGGTTAATTAAAATCCTAAGACTCTATGCAAATCCTGTTGAAGGGCTACAAATACCACTATTTTGTAATGACATCTTCTCAACGCAGCTTAGTGAACTCCACGTTGTCATACACAGTTTTTGAAATAAGTATTACTACAGTACTATAAATAAAATTGACCACTGATATTTCCATATTAAATTAGACGATAGCACTAAATGACTGAGTAAAGGCACCCCAATTAAATAAGCCCTATAATATGGAAAGGTAGATTCGGACTGAAAAATTAAATGCCATGGCTGGGATTTCAAACACGAATCTTCTGGTCCCAGTTCATCCCTCTAAACCATTGAGCTGCTATGGCCAAAGTGCCAACATGACATTAAATTCTCCAACTGACTCGTGTTTTTATTCCGGTAAACCACTAGGAGTTCTCATAAACACATGAGACAACTACCTTAACAGTGACTTAAAACCTTTAAGTACTTTAAGACCCGGGCTTTATAGTTCCGACAACTATTAGATAAAATTAATGGAAATTAATTGTTCTTTCACGCTAGCCCTGTGTAGAACGCACTATGAAAGGGTAGAGCCAGACTGAAAAATTCAATTCCATAGCCGGGATTTGAACCACGTATATTCTGTTCTCCGCCCTGCCACTCTAAACCATTGAGCTGCTATGCCCAACGTACCAACGTGACATTAAATTCCCCAACTGACTCGTGTTTTTCCCGGTAAAACATTAGGAGTTCTCATAAACACACAAGACAACTCCCTAAATGGCGACTTACTATGCTGTAAGTACTTTAAGGCCCGGGCTTTATAGTTCGGACCACTATTAGGTACAATTAATGGGAATTAATTGTTCTTTCACGCTACCCGTGTGTAGGACACACTATGAAAGGGCAGAGCCAGATTGAAAAATTCAATGCCATAGCCGGGATTTGAACCACTTATATTCTGGTCTCCGTCCAGCCGCTCTAAACCATTGAGCTACTATGTCCAACGTGCCAACATGACAAGTGACTCATGTTATTTCCCGGTAAACCACTTGGAGTTCTCATAAACACACTGGACAACTACATTAGCGGCGACTTACAACTTTTAAGTACTCTAAGGCACGGGCTTTATAGTCCGGACCACTATTAGGTACAATTAATTGAAATTAATTGTTCTTTCACACAAGCCGTGTGTAGGACGCACTATGAAAGGGTAGAGCCAGACTGAAAAATTCAATGCCATAGCCGGGATTTGAACCACGTATATTCTGGTTTCCGTCCAGCCGCTCTAAACCATTGAGCTACTATGTCCAACGTGCCAAATTGGCAAGTAACTCATGTTATTTCCCGGTAAACCACTAGGAGTTCTCATAAACACATAAGACAACTACCTTAATGGCGACTTACTATGCAGAAAATACTTTAAGGCCCGAGCTTTGTAGTTCGGACTACTATTAGGTAGAATTAATGGAAATTAATTGTACTTTCACGCTACCCGTGTGTAGGACACACTATGAAAGGGTATACCAAATTAAAAAAATCAATGCCAGAGCCAGAATTTGAACCACAGATATGCTGGTCTCTGTCCAGCCGCTGTAACCATTGAGCTACTATTACCAACGTGCCGATATGGCATTAAATTCTCCAACTGAATTTGTTTTTCCCGGTAAACCCATTAGGGAATCTCATAAACACATGAACCGACTACCTTAATGGCGACTTACTATGCTGTAAGTACTTTAAGGCCTGGGCTTTTAATTTTTCCATGAAGCACTATAATTTTCACAAAAAATTTAATATTATATAAACGTGCTTCAAGGATATAAACGATAGCATAGTTATTGTGGTAATTCACAGGCAAGAAAGTATTTCTACAGCACAAAACATAAACTGAAGTGGACGATGTAGAGCTGAGTCAACGATATTTTCAGCAAGATGGCGCTACACGTCATACATCAAATGAATCCATGGAAATATTTGTAAGTTTCTTTGACACCGGATAATTTCTAGGAACCTGCGGCCACCGAGAACTTAGTTTTGATATCACCGGACTTCTTTATTGGGGTACTTGAAAGACAAGGTTTACGCCACACGTCCCCATACATTGGACGATCTGAAGCACAAAACCTCACAGGAGATGAGTCTATTGATAAGACTCCACCAACGAGTGGCCAGTATATGGAGCGACGTGTTGAGTTGTGCCTTATGCAGAATGGGGGACATTTTCAACATTTGCTAGAGAGGTAAATAAATTTCAAGAATTCCTCTACATTTTAGGTATAAGTTGTTGCTAGGACATTTCGTTTTGGAACAATTAATGAAAGACGTGTGTCAGTACTATACAAATTTGTCTGTATATAGTTCACGGAGTGGCCCTTTGTAGTATACCTAACCTATACCACTTTAGATTAAATAGTGATTCATACAGCTCACTCTGAAAAGGCAAAGCCAAAACGAGACGGAACGTGTACATACTACAAAATCTAAAGGTGTTATGTATGCAAAGTGCAACACTTTCATCTAAATGTGACTGTATAACCGGGTTAACAAAGTGTGTAGCAATTTTCTAATTGGCTGCTATGCATTATTAAATCACGGAAAACAACTTCATTCTGTCAAATGTTTCCATGGCAACTGGGATGGCGTACTGTCACGTCATTAAATGCAGCTCCTACCTGGATTTGTTTATAGCTCTGGAAATCAAAGGTTGCAGAAATTGGTCTGCGCGCAAACGAACATAACCCAATTTGTGCAGCACGCCGCCACAGCTGAATTTATCACCTTTTGACGGTAATAGCTCGTTACACGTGTAAGGAAGGCTTAGATAGAACTTAAACGTGGTACAGAAGCTGAGAATAACGATCAATAACATTTACACGAGGCATGTTTTTTAAGTCAGTACCGTTTTGGAATTAAAAAAAGACGTGTATAGATATCGTAATAATTTTATCTTGACATGAAAGCCTGTACCTTAGTCTACTTTTCTACATAATTGCTGTGATTATTGAGGTACTTGTCATAACGTGGCACCCTCCTTATAAAGTTCTGCCGTCTGACGTGCTAACCACTGTATCACAACTGTTTTGACTTCGTTATCGTCTTGAAGACGCTGAGCGCCCAGATGTTTCTTCAAGTACAGGAACAAATGGTAGTCGCTGGGCGCCAGATCAAGGCTGTATGGAGGATGATCTAGAGTTTCCCATTGAAAAGATTGGATGAGATTTTCGGTCCGATTAGCCACATGTGGACGGGCATTGTCATGCAGCAAAGCGATACCCTTAATCAACTTACCACGTCCTTTGTTCTAGATTGCACGGCGCAGATTGTTCTATGTCTCACAATAAGACGCTGCATTGATTGTCTCATTTCGAGGCAGAAACTCCTTTTCTGTTCCAAAAAGCTGTGCACATGATTTTCCGGCAGAAATTGTTTGCTTAAACTTAGCTTTTGTGGTTGATGATGAACCACTCAGGAACCACTCCTCAAATGGTATATTTACCTGCCGGTAGAGTGAACCGAAAATAATGCTGTCAGCAGATCAACTACGATCGCAAACCGCTAGGTGAATCATATATAAACTCGCTCCATCAGCGATGATTTTGACGTCAAATTTTGCGCGGTAAATCCGACAGATAAGATTGAACACCGTGTATTTTTTTTCATTTCCCATTTCAGTTCCATTTTACTTCGTTGTTTTAGAGTTGTTACAGATTTGGTAGAGTTTTGGCGTTGCATGGCAGAGTAAAGAGGACCTGTCTGTAAATCTTTCCCCCCTAGATACGGGGACAGTCTTCGAGTTTCCAGTCCTTTAGGGGATATACAACTGGAAGAAAAGACTTATGGACCACAGAGTTTAAACTAATATAAACGTACTAACCTCTACTCCTGCATGCCTCTTCATCTGACCGTCCTCTGACTCATCACAATTCACCTTCCCTCATGGGGATTGCCCGGTCCAAATGACAAACACAAAAAATAACTGCTCCTTTGCAGGAGCTACCAGAAAGTGTGATGTTCAACCAGTGGCACAATCTATCCGGCTCTGCTAAGCCACGAATTCACAAGCCCACCTGAAACGAAATATAACAGAAGTTATGGAAAGTAAGCCAAAAAAGCTAACGGCTGGAAGAAAATGAACTGGATACTCTCAGATCTTTATTCATTGAAGCAATTCGCTTGATATTCGTATATACGAGGGCTGTACAATAGGGAATAATCATGCCTTTTTTACGGTCATAATTCAATCTTATTATACTCAACTAAAATTCAATCTTATATTCTGTTAGCTTAATGTGAAAGAAACACACCGTAGTAGTTTCATTGTTGGTACTCGTTGTTCCCGTCTGAGAGAACACGGCAAGTTCACACATGTTCAGTATTGCCTACAGCTGCAGTGTACGTAACACGCCAGGAACAATATGAGCTTTGAAATTCTGCTTATGTCTCAACAAATCTTCAGTTGAGGCCTATACAATGCTACAAGAGGCCCATGGAGGGTCTGTTCTTCCCTACAGCACAGCTCGAAGGTGGTTTAAACTGTTTAAAAACGGGAGACAATCAATTTGAAAGGAACGTGGACCCGGTGCTCCAGTTGCTGCTCTTACGGAAGAAAACATCAAAACTGCTGCTGCCATTGTGAGAGAGGATCGACGAATTTCCTTAAGACCACTTTCTGAAGTACTGAACATTTCACTGGGTGCCACATTTCCGTGAAGCAGGCTGGATGCTGCACCACGATAATGCGCGGTCGCATACTGCCAATGTTGTTGCTGAATATCTTGCAAAAATCAATGTGAAGTGCATCCCTCACCCTCCCTGTGGTCCGGATTTAGCTCCATGTGACTTTTTTCTATTCCCTAACTTGAAGAAACGCCTTCGTGGGAGACGATTTTGAAGGATATCTCTAAAATAGTTTCCAGAATGTCTTTGAAGACTGGCAGAAACTCTGGGATAACTGCATCACATTCAGGGGTGATTATTTTGAGAAGGGCCATCAAACTTATGAGGATGAGTACAGGTACGTTGTCAAAAAAAAAAAAAAAATGTGAACATTGTTTATTGAAGAGCCCTCGTACCGAGAGCGCATATTCTATAAAATCCTGTCACTGCATTTGTTTTTGTCTGCTCTAGAAACATCAGCTTAAAATTGAAAAGTTAGCTATAACTTTCCCTTGGTCCAAAAGCTTCAGAATCCAAGTTAGCTGCAGGTAAAACGGTGTGGGTTACAGTAAAAGCGGATTAAAAGTGAATGTAGAGGGATACTTGAAATTTGCAGGGTGCTTATGCTCGTCCATTCCTAATGAGTAATTATGCAAAATTTGCATCTTTTTCCCCTTCAATTTATGCCATACAATATTAAGTCATATGGACGAATGAATGAAATTGATAATAGGATGCATAAATAAGCAAGAGTTGCCCAGACATTCATCTTTCAGGATAAGGGAAAACCGCGGGTAGGCTTTATTCATATAACTATCCCGACCGAGATTCGATCTTGGGACCTTTTGAACGAGGGACGGACATCTACTACATGTGCTATGAGCCTGGCTCTAGCCTTTCTGAGCGTGCAAGGTTTATAGATAAAACATTTTTAGGATAAATAATGTCTTAGCATTTCAACGTATATTTCCCAATCATACCACGCATTAGAATTCAAATTAGAGTAAGATATGACAGGTGTTCGGAAAGTTACTCCGCAGCCACAACACATCCTGTGACTGCCATGCATGAAGTACAGACGATCCTCAACCCACTAAATTGGGTTGCAGAATGTATCTGCAGATGTGTTTATGATATGCTTCTTGCGCACGCAGTTATTGCAGTATTTAAGTCATAAAGTCACTACAGAATTTGCTTCTCCCAAACAAAAAGGTTTGGAATACTAAGTTACGTATGCAACTGGACAAGAAGTGGTTAAACTAGCCACGTTCCCCAAAAAACAGTTATAGAAGTCGTAGAGTGTTGTTATATTTGAAAGAATGAGTCATTAAGCAATGAATTGCATATTTCACGGGTTGTTCTATGAATAAAGGATAATAAACCATTTAGTTTAAGCGTACTTACTGTTCTGAATTAAAATTATGATTGCCTGTCAAAATTTTCTCAAACATTTGACAAATGCATAACGATGAGGTACAGAAGTTTCCCGTAGTTTTTCAGTAAAAGCTTTCTGCACAGAAACTGTGGATCTGTCACCTTTTCACTAGTTATAGTGAAGGAGAATAATCTCATATTTTCATTCATATGGCTTTCTCTGATCTTCTACGCATTATTCATAGTGATCTTATGCATAGAAAGGTAGAGTAAGACTGAAAAATTCAATGCCACAGCCGATATTTTAACCTCGGACCTTCTGGTGTCCGTTCAGGCGCTCTAACTCTTGAGCTACTATGACCAACATGCCGACATGACATTAAATTCTCCATATGACTCGTATTTTTTCCGGTAAACCACTTAGGAGTTCTCGTAGACACATGAGACATGATTTACTGGGAAAAACACGAGTCAGTAGGAGGATTTAATGCCATGTCGGCACGTTGGCCATAGTAGCTCAAGAGTTAGAGCTCCTGAACGGAGGCCAGAAGAACCGTGGTTAAAATCCCGGCTATGGCATTGAATTTTCAGTCTGACTCTAGCTTTCCTTACTTTAGCCTACAAAAGGCTAGTGTGAAAGAACAATTAATTTCCATTAATTGTACCTAATAGTGGTTAACTATAAAGTACGGGCCTTAAAGTACTTACAGCATAGTAAGTCGCCATTATGGTAGTTGTCTCATGTGTCTATGAGAGCTCCTAGTGGTTTACCGGGAACAACATGAGTCAGTTGGAGAATTTAATGCCATGTAGGGTCGTTGAGCATAGTAGCGCAATGGTTTGAGCGGTTAAAATGGTGCTTAAACGCTTCACTCATATATACAGCTGTTGGTTGACTAACTTTATCTCTTGCAGTGAAAACATAAATTCTTCCTTGTATCCTGTGTTACTTAGGTATCCAGAGGTTTTATTCATACCCCGCTTTCACTATTCGAAGAATTTAGGAAGGCAAACATCCCAAAATATTGTTTCTTAAAATTTAGGTTATATCAGTGACCCAGATGTGTGATGCAAATATCGCAACGTTTTTGAATGACATTCCATAAACTACCGAGAACTACCGAGACACTTAACTACCCTTACACAATACAGTCACCAAAATTGCCACATTAGTATTATGTTTAGAAACTTGCTTTTGTCTACCAGAACACACGTCTCGACCCTTTAAGCCCTGTTATAACCTGCTTCATCTCATTAACCTTGCACTCACTATCTTGATACTACCCCGACTCTCGTATAATCCGTGTACAGGAATTCGGTTAATTCGGTTTCACTTTCGTCAGTGAAGTCAGGGTAGAACACAGTTAATGACCTTAACAGAGGCGGGCAGAGAGGCTCAGGGGTCACAGCCCCAAACCCAGATATGCCCAACCATTTGTGCACTTTGGTTATTCAGTAATTCTTTCCTACACACCCAGTGGTCATTTCGTAGCCCGGCCGCAATATGATTGGCTTGCTTTTCACTTACTTTACTATATTCCGCTAATTATCGGGAATTCACTTATCCTTTATGCATAATAAAACAGAATGCATATATTAATGCTTGAATTTATTATAATTATTATTGTTATTGTTATTGTTATTATTATTGTTATTATTATTATTATTATTATTATTATTATTATTATTATTATTATTATTATTATTATTATTATTATTATTATTATTATTATTATTATTATTATTATTATTATTATTATTATTATTATTATTATTATTATTATTATTATTATTATTATTATTATTATTATTATTATTATTATTATTATTATTATTATTATTATTATTATTATTATTATTATTATTATTATTATTATTATTATTATTATTATTATTATTATTATTATTATTATTATTATTATTATTATTATTATTATTATTATTATTATTATTATTATTATTATTATTATTATTATTAAGATGGAGTACCGGTGGATTGAGATGGCGAGGGAAACCGGAGGTCCCGGAGAAAACCCTTGGGCGCTGAAGACCCAGCAGTTGAGCGCCCTTAAAACACAATCATGATCATCATCCGGAAAAAAGCCGCTCCAGCTCCGAGTTATCCACCACAAATCTCACTTTGCGTTAGCCTGGGATCGAACCCGGGCCGCCTTAATGAGAGCTAAGCGGTCCAACCACTGAGCCACGGCACGGCCATCCATCCATCCCTCCAAACCTCCATCAATCCATCCATCTATCCATCCATTTCATCCATTTCATTCATTTACTTATTTTTTTTTTTTTTTCATTTCTATCTCTTAGGGAGTGCTTCAGATCTGTGCGCATCCTACTTTCTATGAGGATGGCATCAAAAACTTGTCAATCCCTTAAGGAAAATATGTATCGAAGGCAGGACACGACGTAGAAAAATAGTCTATATATGACCATTCTTGTTTGTTGAAACAATAAATTCCAAATGATAAATCATAATTAAGTATGATCTTTTCTCGTATTAAACAGTCGCTAGTGATCTGGATGGTGGTCAATTCTTGGCTCACTCATTAAAATATTGTCACCAATCGCCTTGTTTTGACTGGCGCGGCCGGCGCGCACAAAGAGAGAGATTAGCGCAGTAAGGAGTTAAAAAACGTGATAAAACAGATAAAGTTAGATGACTGGAAGGTTGGTTCTCTTGATTATTACAGGAAATTCCACTAATTTCTGGACAGTTAATGGAAATATAAAAGGTGCCGTGGGTGGTTTATCGGACAGCCGTAATCGGAACTGATAATTGTGCGCTTGGAGATGTGATTTGAAAGTGAACTCTTTTTTGTTTACGTGTGCAGAAGTGACGAGGGTTTGTGTTGGTTTATGTTACGTCAGCTTGCGGCAAAAGGGTTTACAAAGTGTATTTCTACGGAAATAACAGAGAATTATGAATTTCTGCAAATTTGACTTGTAATTTTACGAAACCACAAAGTCAAAATACAAGGGGGGATCCAAAAGAAACCGGACTCCGAGGGCGCTGCCACTCGTAGACGTAGTGCAGGGTTCTCACGCTAGATGGTGTAAGTAGAGACCTTCATGTAACAGCTGTGCAGAGGGCGTCAGTGTAGAGCTGAACGTGCAAGTGTGGTATTGTGTTACTCTGACTGTTGGTGGGTTACCTCTGCGAAGTTGTTATGGCAACTTTAAAATAAGAAAGTGTTTGTGTGTGATTTTGTTTCCTGCTTTAAAAATCTGCAACGGAGACACAGCAAATGCTTCAACAAGATTTCCAGAAGGACGCTATGAGCCGCACACAGGTTGTCGAGTGGTTTGGGCGCTTTAAATATGGTGATATGTGTGTTGAAGACCAAGATCGTCCTGCACGCCCTTCAATATCGCGAAATGAGAAGAACATTGAAAACGTAAGCCAAATGATCAACGCGGATCGTCGCCAAACGATCGACCAAATTTCAAGAGCGACAGGAATCAGTTGGAGCTCGTGGCAGCGGATTTTGAGGGAGGATTTGCACATGAGACGTGTTGTTGCTAAATTTGTTCCGCGCCTTCTCACACAGGAGCACAGTCATCCGCATGAATGTGTGCCAGGACTTGAAAACAGAGATATCACGTGATACAAACTTCTTGAACAAAGTTATTACAGGGGATGAGATTTGGTGTTGCCGGTATGACCCAGAAACCGAGCAAGCGTCCAGTCAGTGGAGGACTCCAAACTCTTCCAGAACAAAAGAAGCAAGGTAAGTGACGTCAAAGCAAAGACGATGATCATTGTCGTTTTTGATGTTCGTGGAATTGTGCATCGGGAATTCGTACCCCCTGGCCAGACTGTTAACCAGCACTGTTACATATGCATTTTTTTAATCTTTGGAAGTGCAGAGTGATGCGCAGTGGTATCTGGACGAGTCCATCTCAGAACAGTTGCAACTGGAGGGGAGGGCAGGTGAGTTGCGTACCAGTTGCGAGCAACTAAACACGTGCAGAGCTACTCGATAGCCCTACAGCTTGCTACAAAATGTGCTTTTCTCCTGCTTCTAAGAGGGCATTTATAGATTACGTCTCCTAGCAGCACATTAGGAAATAAAGTGCTACATTTAAAAACACGAGATGTAATAACCAATATCCATAGATTTATAAAAAAGAAACAATGGTCTGGGTCAGCTATAAAAAACTGGGGAAGGGTATCTGAGGTAACAGTTGTGTCTGAAAGCAGTTTAGGAGAGTTATAAAGGAAAGAATAGCAATTGGTGCTAGTGCAACAACGTCCTTCTGTATGGCTAGTAAACAAAGATTAAGAACATGCACAAAGTATAATTGGGATGTTTTAATTCAGAAGTAATTAGGCGAACTATGAGTAATTTTTAAAACACAGAAAATCTAAGACCAACTTTGAAGAAAGTGCTTATGAACCTAAAAATTCTACTGACTTTCAAGGCAGCGTCTAGAACATTAAGAAGAGTTCTTTTGAAGCAAGGATTTTTTGAAAAAAAAAAAAAAAAAAAAAAAAAAAAAAAAAAAAAAAAAAAAAAAAAAACATTAAGCGTGGCAGACAAATTTTAATCGAACATCGTACCATACGTGCAAAAACGCTTAAGTATTTACGAAATATTTGGAGATATCGAAGTGAAGTTTATATAGTTTATATGGATGAAACTTATATAAATACAGCACATATTGGACCATATACCTGGAATGAAATACGTTACAGCGACTCTGCAGCGATACTGAAAGGCCGACAGTTGTTTATCATGCACGCTGGAGGAGAACAGGGTTTTGTTGCAAATGCCTATGTACTGTTTAAGATCCAACAAAAGCGTGGAGATTACTACCATAGTAAGAATTACAACTTAGTTCATAACAGCTGCAAAACTGGCTTTGAGAATGAAATTTGTTTTTACACACCTTATGCAGCGCCCTCCCTTCTCGTAACCTTACCCGTGTGACGCATTGTGGCGATAGGTGCACTATCCCCACCACAGTTGCTACTCATCCCTACCACGCAGGATTCCTGTCAAAATAAAATAATACATCTGTACTTGGATTTTTTAAGGCGTCTGCGAGACGAAGTGAGCAGGAAACTCCCGGGACTTTGGTGATCAGGTGACTGGTTTCTGCATCACCACAACGCTCCAGCACACACGGCCTTACGAGTGACCCACTATTTGGCATCACAAAGGTGGTCTGTCGTTCCCCAAGCCCCTTAGTCGCCGGACCTAGCCCCGTGCGACTTTTTCCTATTTCCACGAGTGAAAAAAACGCTAAATGGGGGGGAGCGTTATGACGATGTGAAGGCGGTTAAAACAGCTTCGCAAAGGGCACTGGAAACTATCAAACTTGAAGAGTTCCAAACATGCTTCCAACAGTGGGAAAAGAGACTTGACAAGTGCATCGTGTGTAATGCAGCGTATTTTGAGGGTGACTGAAGCAATTTTGTAAAAAGGTTCATCAACAAAAGTTTCTTATGACAACAATCCGGTTTCTTTTGCGTCCCCCCTCGTATTCTCTTCGAGTGGAGAGTATCTTCCGACTTTCTGTTCCCTATATTCACACTCTGTCAAAATAATTTTCATTGTTGGAGCCTGGAACCTAGAAGTTCCAATTCTTCCTCTGTCATTTAAGTCTGCTTGCTGTACAAAATGTATTTCTCTTTCAGGATTTTCTGACTGAATATCAGGATGTTTTGAAGTAGAGACCTGGTTAAATTGTAAAGCATGTTTTCACCTTTACATTTTTAAGTACCCACTGAAGTAATCGTTTAGGAGAATTTTCGACAGCCAAATGACACATGTGTTAGCGGCTCTCTACCGAAATTGTATACGATTATGTACGAAATATGTAAAATATCTGGAAAGTGTGACGTTATGTGACATTTGAAGCATCATTTTCAGAAACTACGTATGAGAATGGACTAAAGACAGGGTTTATCCTTGCGGAGGGATATTTAACTTTGTTAGTGTTACTATGTAAGAAAAAGTACATAAAATACTTGCACATAAACCGAATTAAGAAAATGTATGGAGAGAATTTCAGTAGAAATTTTGACTTAAATGCCTAAACCAAGAAGGGGAAACAACAGGCTGTAACACAACATTTCTCGGTTACGACTAGCAGTCTTTTGTTAGTTCAAAACATCAATATCGGTTTCTGCGATTGTGCTTGTTGTGCAAGCTTGATAAAGTCGTCATAAGCACTTAAACTGTAAACATTAATTCTGTTCAGCTCTATCAGCATTATTTGCGCTTCTGGGTGCATGCCAGGGAAAGATAAGCGGTCAAGGATTAACTGGGTCACTTCATTTCATAGTAAACCTCACTAATGAGACAAAAATAGTTTATCAGACGATAATGAGGCCCACATAGCTAGGCCCCACTAGAGCATATCACAGCAACATTGGCAAAAACTCAAATAAAACAATGTATTTGTTAAATGAATAGGAATATATAAACAGTGCAGGTAGGAGAAATTGATTCTTAGAATTGTCATACACGTTATGTATGCTTTTCCATTGTGTACACTCAATATCATCCCTCAACAGACATCAAGATATGTTTTAATTTTCATTAAACAAACCAGTTGATTATAAAATTTGCTTATGTGTGTAAACAAAACGATGTGTACAACTTGTGGAACGTAGCATTGTTTTATATACTCATCACAATTGTAAGATAAAAGCTTGATTGAGATTAATTTCTTGTGTTAGTAATACCCAATTGTTTGTTAAAATAAATGTTTAACTCTTTGGACTAGATCTGAGTTAAACAAGTAGTTTATACTCAAGGTATGCCCCGATTAATAAAAGTTTAGTTCAGAAGTACTAGTTACATTTCAGATTCTTAAAAAAGGAAACGATACGTAATTTATTTGAATTCCTATTCAAATTCACGCTAGCCGTATATAGGCTAAGAGTTTTGATAGAGTCAACATGAAAAATTCAATGCCATGGTCGGAATTTGAACCACGGATCTCCTGGATTCCGTCCAGTAGTGTGGATAAATGATTAATTTCCATCAATTAACTTAAATAATAAGAGTTAAATGATAAAGCCTGGTACTTAAGTACTTACGATAGTAATTCGCCACAAACGGTGTATCTCCAATACTAGAGCCCCTGGGGGTTTACCGGGGAAATATATGAGTCCAATAGATAATTTAATCTCAGGACGGCACGTTGGTCCTGGTAGCTCAATGTGTTAGAGCGACTGGACGGTAACCAGGAGATCGGTGGTTCAAATCCCAGGCATGACATTGAATTTTTCATGTTGACTCTATTTATCAGAAATCTTAGCCTATCCATCAACTAATATAATAAGAGTTAAATGATGAAGCATGGGACTCAAGTACTTACGATAATAAGTCGGCACAAACTTTGTATCTTGGATGCGAGAGCTCCTAGTGGTCTACCGGGGAAATATATATGAGTCAAATGGAGAATTCAATGTCAGGACGGCATGTTGGCCATGGTAGCTCAAAGGGTAAGAGCTACTGGACGGAAACCAGGAGGTCCGTAGTTCAAATCCCGGCAATTGCATTGAATTTGTCATGTTGACTCTATCTATCAACAACCTTATGCTATATTCGGTTAGTGTGGAGAAATGATTAATTGCCACCAATTAACTAAAATAATAAGAGTTAAATAATAAAGCCCGGGACTTAAGTCGCCACAAACGGTGTATCTCGGATGCGAGAGCCCCTAGTGTTCTACCGGGGAAATATACGAGTCAAATGGAGAATTTAATGTCAGGACGACACGTTGACCATGGTAGCTCAAAGGGTAAGAGCGACTGGACGGAAACTAGAAGATCCGTGCATCAAATCCCGGCTATGGCATTGTATTTTTCATGTTGACTCCAAAAACCTTAGCCTATATACGGCTAGTGTGGAGTAATGATTAATCTTCATCAATTAACTAAAAACGCCACTTACTACTTGAGAAATGTGTCTTTAAAGGGTTTAAACAATTCCCAAGAACATTTCAGAAGTCCTTTATTCATAAAAAGGTCTCAAAGTATGCCAGCTAATTTAACTTATATTTTTTATTAAATTACATTTTGTCTCTGGCTTACATGATCGGCTAAAGTCGGTTTGGTAGATCTTGACTCGCTTTGGGCTGTTACACTGTCTAGTGCGATCCACATAAGCCTCAACAATTTCAATAGGTTAGAACTTTGGAACTAATAAGTGGACACACGTGCAGCTTTGGGAGAATATAACGCACAACTTGGAAAGTTACATTCCACTATTTACATCTGCGAGAGAATTTTGGAAATGTCCTCCACCAGCATCTATGTGTCATTGGTGCCATTTTCTTTAATAGGACTGTAGACACTGTAGTTTATATGGATATCTTCAAGACATTTGTGGAGCAGCTGGATGATATCGAATTGAGAGAAGGTGACTTCCAGCAAGATGGAGCAACGTACCATACATCTAATGTCACCATGGAACTTGTACCCAGTTTCTTTGATAAGGTTTGCGGCCTCCCAGATCCCCTGAACTAACTTCACCGGATATTTTCTTGTGAGGGTGTATAAAAATAGAGTGTATATGAATAGGCCACAGACAATAGATGTTTTCAAGGATTCTATTCGAACCGAAATAAGTAGCACTGGCGAGGATGCTCTCCGTGAAAATTCAGAGGATACGGTGAGACGAGTGCAAACATGTATAGATACTGGTGAAGGACACTTACAACGTTTTCTCTGAGATGTAAATTGTGTAAAGTAAACTCATAAATGTGTGTTATATTCTCCCAAAGTTTCACATGTGTCTTCTTATTCGTTCAAATGTTATGGCCTATTGAAATGGCTCATATCATAGCCCCCGAAAATTACATATATACAGAAATGTTTCATGAGGACATTTCTTAAACCTTGCAGTACCTTAATAAAAAATTCGGGACGCATGTTATGATAAACACAAAAATATAGAGCCATTTATAATATAGATGACAGTTTCAATTGTGGGTTGTGGAAGAAACTAATTTAAAGAATAGATGGGCAATGATTAAGAACATGATAGAGGATATACACAGACAAGTGTTATGGGGAAATTTTAAAAATATGAAATTACCAAATGTATAACTAAAAGTGAAGACAGAATGGGAAAGCGAAGCATATATAAAATTATGTGATAGATATGAGAAGGCGGCCTTAGCTTTTACAGGATCCATATTGAGATGGAGTGTATTTTCTGTGGAAATAAAATAAGTATAGAGTATTATGTAGTGGAATATAGAGAGGTAGAGAAATGGAGGAAATTAATATGGGATAACAATTACAATAATATAAGGGCCTGTGTAGTATTATTCGAGGCATGTAGTTTATTAGGTCAGTACCGTTTTGCAATTCCGCCGCCGCAGCGCTACGGTTGGCGTTCCGCGCATGCGCGCTGGTTAACTACTTCTCTTGTCTACGCACTGACGCCATTACAGTCTGAGTCTTCATTGTATACGTTGGTTACTGAGAGTTTAAGACGCCTCCGACAATCCCGAGTCCCGCCGATTGTGAAGTACGGGTTATTATACTATTTCTTAGTGCAAAAGGCGTGAAAACGATCGATATTCATCGTGAGATCTGTGAAGTTTACGGACAAAACATTATGATTGATGGAATGATAAGGAAATGGGTGAGAGCATTTAAAGATGGCCGCACAAATGTGCATGATGAAGAACGGAGTTGGCGTCCTTCGGTCGATACCGAAGATTTGGTGCAGAAAATGGACGAAAATGTGAGAGAAAACAGACGCTTTACTGTTTCATCATTGTGTGACTATTTTCCTTAATATTTTCGTAGTGTTTTGTATCGCATTGTGACCCAGAACTTGAAGTATCGGAAACTGTGTTCACGTTAAGTTCCGAAAATTTTGACGGATTTACACCAAACCCAACGTTTAGGCAGTGCATTGACTTTCCTTGAGCGGTACCACAATGAAGGTGAAGATTTTTAGACCAAATTGTTACTGGTGACGAAACATGGGTGGCCTACGTCACACCAAAATCGAAACAACAATCCATGGAATGCCGACATTCATCATCACCTACAAAAGTGAAGTTTAAGCAAACAATTTCTGCCTGGAAAATCATGTGCACAGTTTTTGGGACAGAAAAGGAGTATTGCTAGTGGAGTTTCTGCCTTGTAATGAGACAATCATTGCAGCGCCTTATTGTGAGACATTGAACAATCTGCGCCGTGCAATCCAGAGCAAAGTACGTGGCAAGTTGAGTAAGGGTATCGTTTTGCTGCATGACAATGCCCGCCCACATGTGGCTAATCGGACTAAAGATCTCATCAAATCTTTTCAATGGGAAACTCTAGATCATCCACCATACAGCCCTGATCTGGCGCCCAGCGACTACAATTTGTTCCTGCACTTGAAGAAACATCTGGGTGGTCAGCGACTTCAAGACGATAACGAAGTCAAAACAGTTGTGATACAGTGGTTAACACGTCAGGCGGCAGAATTTTATGAGGAGGGCATCCAAAAACTGGTGCCACGTTATTAAAGTGCCTCAATATTCACGGAATTATGTAGTAAAGTAGATTAAGGAACAGGCTCTCATGTAAAAATAAAATTATTGTGATATATATGCACGTCTTTTTTAATTCCAACACCGTACTGTCTTAAAAAACATGCATCTTAAAGATGTTTATGATGGAGAGAAAAGAATATAACAGGTGAGGAAGTTAACAGCCAAAATCAAAGAGAAATGGATGAGAAGATCAAAGAGATTAAAGGGGAGAGGGTTGGAGGACTTAAGTGAATATTGAGTTTGTCGTTGTATAAGGATTATAATAGGTGTAAACGATCAGGCAGCCAATACCACTAATACCCCGTAAATATAAGCACTGAAATTTGCTTATTTCGGACAGAATAGGAAAATTATGATTGCAATTGCAAGAAAGTATTGTATGTTTAAATAAATTAAACTATAGTTTTAATAAGTAGGTTTTATTTGGACAGTCTTGGGATTCGCGTCTTTTGAAAATGGCGAAACGAAATAGTAGGTTTGGTAACTAAGATATCTTTTGTTTCTTATTCTGGTTGTGATAAGATGTGGGTTGAATGTATTATCAAAAAAAAAAAAAAAAAAAAAAAAAAAAAAAGCCGAACAGGGGTGCAAATTGGGTCCTATACTATGCAATTTATTTATAGACAATATAAGAGAGAGGGTTAAGGAAAGCAATGCCGATTGCCCAATAGTGAACAAAGAGATCCCTGGTTTATTGTATGCGGATGATTTAACGGTAGGAGCAATTTCTGTAATAGGTCTACGAAAATCAATTGAGGCAATCCATAGGCGTTGCGCTGACTGGGGACTAAGAATAAACAGCAAAACAATAAAAAATAATGGTATTTAAAAGAGGATCGATGCTTAGGAAACAAGAGGAATGGTTTATATGAGACCAAAAGTTATAAGCGGTAAACGAGTATGACTATTTAGGTGTAAGGATGTGTAGCAGTGGAGGATGGGCCGCACAGGCCAGAAAAGTGATAGCTAATGGCAGGGCGGCAATGACAGGGGTAAGAATATGTAAACATAAACTGGAGATATCAGTTAGATGGTTGGAAAGAATGTATGAAGCGATCGTTGAAGCCAGAACAATGTATGCAGTGGAGGTATGGGGTACATGGAACACAATTAGACCGGATGTATGGATTGTTTTGTAAAGAACTATTAGGGTTGACAAAATCGGCACCAAGAGAAGTGGCATTACTAGAGTTAGGTAATACAAAAAGGAGGGGAATAATATTAGAGCGAATTTTGAATTTCTTCCATGAGTGTATTGAATGGCAGAAAGGAGAATTATTGAATCTGTGCATAAAGCAACAGAAAAGCATTAAAAATACAAACAGTTGACGGTCGGAATTGGAAAGAATGATATTAAAGATAGGCATGGGAGATCTATGGAGAGCAGAGAAGAGAAATTATAGCGGTTTTTGGAAGGAAGTGAGAACTAGACTACAAGACATAGATAGGCAAGAGATATGTGAAAGTATAGAAGAAAAGAAATCTTTGAAATGTTAGAAGCAATTAAAGACCGAATGGGGTAGGGAAACTATATAGATCAATGTGACAAAAATGGAAGAGAAGGCATAGCATGGATGAGAGTAGGAATATTATACTTAAAAGGGTTGAAAAGTAATGAGGTATGTGAATTTTGTGGAGATGAAGAAAGCAATGTCCCTTACCTGATAGAATGTAAGGAGCTAACAAATTACAGGAGAAAAATATGGGATAAGAAATGGGACCGTGTAAGTAAAGATATATTGGCAGTACGCGTGTTAACGGGGATGGGAGAAAAGAAAAAATAGATATATAGGAGATGTCTTATATAGGTTAGGCGAAAAGTGGATTAGGATAAAAGAAGTGAAGGTCAAGAAGATATGACATCAAGCTGCTCAGGAAAACCAAAGGATTATGGCCAGGGGACCTGAGTCAGCAAGTAAATTTTATGGTCAGCAATTTTATGTATTTGTAAAGCATGTTCTATGTTTTATTGTACTGAATTTCTAAGGGATACTGTACAAATAAATAAATATCAAATATCAAATATTCAGGCTGTGCGTGCAAACGCACACAAACAAACACACACATGAAATTTTGCTATAGATATTTTTATTCAGAAACCACGAAACAAGCCTTTTCAGTAAAATATAGATATTGTTACCCAATTATCGGAAGGCACGACCAACTAGAGCTGGGTAGGGGACAGGAGGCATTCAGGCTGCGCCCACCCATTTATATTGTAGCGCTGACATAGGGGATGGTTAGGAAAGTGTCATTAGGCACTGTGCCGTCTCTTTTCCCTTCCCCTGACGTCTGGAACAATCGAAAAGATGTTCCGAGCCACGAAGCTTCCAAAAACAGCGATCTTCCTATATTATTGCTGCAGTAGACGACTCAGGCAGCTCTTGGTGAGCAGCCGTGAAGAGCACAGTGCTAGCGAACGGACTGGAAGACTGTGTGCGTGTATCAGAGGAGATTTTAGTCTGCTCTAGAGAGCGTAATAGTGAGTGTGGCGTGGACTTGTGACAGACGAACTGGTGGATTGTAATTGTGTGCGTTACGCAATTCTATGTAATCGGCAAGTGTACCAACTGTAATCGGTAGAAATAAAGAACATTTTGAGTTTGTGCAACTGGACTTTTAATTTCACGAACCCACAAGGTCACCATATGTTATATCACGTAGAAAGAAGAGTTCCTCGACATAATATAGGTAATAAGGAACTAGGAATTTCATTCAGCCTAACTTGTGCAAATAACTCTAGGTTTAAATATTAGGAAAAATTTCTATCCAATTTTGACAAAGCTAAGGAAAGTAAAGCGTGTGGTGCTTATTTCACTTTCTTTTTTAAATAATGTATTTTGAATGCTTATGGAAAGAGAAATTTTTTCCAAAACAGAAATGTAAACTTAGGTTAGTTATGTGATTATGCAATGTTAAATGTGGGACAGGAATTTGGGACTATTCGTCGTTAATTTGTCTCCATCTTAATTAGCCACACGTTCGGGTGCAATTTGGTACGGGATTTCTATGTTTGAGATGGGATGTACGTTGACTTTTCGAAGATTCACGTCTAGAACCCAGAAATAACAGGGTTAATTCGTTGTATTTTGATTTGTTTCTTGATGATTGTGCTTGATTAAATAAAAGTCATGAGAATCTTGGTTTCAAGGCGTGGTTCGGAATAAAGTTTCGGAGAAGTCAAATTTTCTAACTATTTAATTGTATTATTTAGATTACATTTTACCAGAACTTCCTTTCCTAGTCACTTCCAACATATCGATAAATTATGCTTTTGAAAAAACAATAGAATTGAATTAATTTAAATTTTGGATCAGACTTAAATTAATCCTTAAATTTTTAAATAATTTATAAAATTAAGTAGAACGAGCAAAAAGCCCACCTCTTACTTTGTTATATTTAAACAGACTGAAACTATTACTTAAATGTTCTTGATTTTGCACCACTATTCATCACACTCACCATTACAAAACATCCCTCTATACTAAGATTTTTTATTTTTCGTAACTATCGTTACTCCTCTCTTAACTTTGTGATTGGCCGATTTGATTCCACGTCACAACATTACGTCATACAATTATTACTACGGCCTATCACAAAATTATATATATTTTTATTTATTTAAATTACTACATAGATCTACATAATCATGTTTTATAAATTTATAAACTTTTCATAACTTTTCTAAATATAACTCGAAACTACTGTTATCAATGCCACATAATATTGTCGTTAATTTCAAGAGGGCCATTACGTCATGTAGTGACGTGGACCAATAAAAGATAAATTAATTGCTAACGATAGCAACGTAAAAAGATAGGAGGTGAGAATCGATTGGAAATAGCATCCTACTGCAAGCGACTGCGCAAGAGAGACAGTTCATCTATGCGATAGCCACTGTTAATTAAAGGAAAGCATTTACATAATTTAAAATTTTATCAGGATTTAAGGTTGTTTCGCTGGCATAAAATCCACAATATTTTGGAGAGATGAACTGTTTATTCTCCAGCAATTTCAATATCAACTCCTTAAGCTCCGAGACTGGGCCCAGAGGTAAGAGAGGTGCCGGGGAGACTACAAGATTGCTACAAGGTCGTCAACAATGGTGAGAGATAAACTAATCATCAGTATCCCATTTGCAAACATATCCGTTGTGAAATGATGGTCACAACGCGGGATTTCTAGAACGTCACCTTCAATTATCACGCTTTTGCAGGATAATCCGGTTGGAAAATGATAGCTAAAATTTATTCGAAATAGTTTGTAACCAAAAACGATTTGCCATTAAATTTATTACGTGAAATATTGTATTTCTTAAACAGGTTGTGTTGTAGGAATATGTTAAACATTCACGCCCTCATACCTGTGTAAAATTTTAACCTCAGAATGCTATATTTCCTGTGTGCGATTATGTAATTAAAATTTCTACCGCATTTCCGCGGTGTGCTCATTATTTGAGAAGGCACCTAGAGATGTTGGGAAAATTGAGCAGCTGTTTGTGAGAGTTATGGGCCACGATATAAACCAAGGAGAAAGTGCTTTAACAAATGAAGGTAGGTGTTTATACCGTCCGTATTAATGTACATGCTGCATTTGATGCCGATTAGGTATTTGGTGTAGAGAACATCTTTTATAACCTTTCTTTTTCCATTTTCACAGAAGTTATTTCAAATAATGAGAATCACTTGAAGTGATTAATGCTCATACATAAATATGCTTTGAAGAATAATTACTAGAGTTGAGAAAAAGTCCTATGTGATGCACATACAGATGCATTATTTTATCTTAACAGGAATCCTGCGCGGTAGGGATGAGTAGCAACTGTGCTGGGGATAGTAAACCTATCGCCACAATGCGTCACACGCGTAAGATTACGAGAGGGGAGGGCGGTGCATAAGGTGTCTAAAAACAAATTTCATTCCCGAAACCAGTTTTACAGCTCTTATAAACTAAGTTGTAATTCTTACTATGGTAGTAACCTCCACGCTTTTTTTTTTGGATCTTAAATAGTGCATAGACAGTTGGAACAAAACCATGTTCTCCTCCAGCAGGCATGATAAACAACTATCGGCCTTTCAATATCGCTACAGAGTCCCTGTAACGTATTTCACTCCAGGCATATGGTCTAGTATGTGCTGTATTTATATAAGCTTCATCCATATAAACTATATAAACGTCACTTCGATATCTCCGAATATTTAGTAAATACGTAAGCCTTTTTGCACGTATGGTGCGATGTTCGATTGAAATTTGTCTGTCACGCTTAGTGATACTTTTTTCAAATAATCCTAGCTTCAAAAGAACTCTTCTTAATGTTCAGACACTGCCTTGGAGATCAGTAGAATTTTTAGCTTCATAAGCACTTTCTTCAAAGTTGGTCTTTGTTGTTCTGTGCCTTAAAAATTATTCATAGTTCGCCTTACTACTTCTGAATTAAAACATCCAAATTAGATTTTGTGCATGTTCTTAATCTTTGTTTACTGCGCATAGAGAAGGACGTTGTGGAACTAGCACCAATGGTTTTTCTTTGCTTAATAACTCTCCTAAACTCTTTTCAGACACAACTGTTGCCTCAGATACCCTTCCCCAGATTTTTATAGCTGACACAGACCATTGTTTCTTTTTTATAAATCTATGGATATTGGTTATTACTTCTCGTGTTTTGAAATGTAGTACTTTATTTCCTAATGTGCTGCTAGGAGGCGTCATTTATAAATTCTCTCTTGGAAGCAAGGAGATAATACTTCCTCGCGCCGTAGACTCCGAGGAGGAAGGATCTCGCAGTACCACGCTGAAGACTCCGGGGAGAAACACAACATGGGAAAGAAGAAGGCATCATCATCCAGGAAACAGAGCCAGGCACCGAAGCCTACACCGCAGCTCTCGCCAGCCTGCTCTACGCCGTCTCCCGCCTCGCTGCCGCTGCCGGCAGTTGAGAGGGAGCCCCTCGCCGCACCACAGGGGAAGTTCTGGGCAGCCAGTCCCGCTTCCCCCGCCACGCTAGATGCCAGCCCGCCGACCGGCCATTCGCCGCATCACCCAACCGCAGGCAGCAACGGCACGCAGCTGCCTTCATCGCAGCTCTCTCCAGCCAGCAGCCGAGCGTCGTCTCCCACCTCGCTGTCGGTGACGGCAGTCGAGAGGGAGCCTCCCGCGGAACGCACGGGAAAGGCCTGGGCCACTCGGCCTGCTTCTCCCACCACGCCGTACGCCCGCCAAGAGCCCAGTCAACCGCCGGCGAACAGGGCAGCTGGGTCCCCCAGCGCAACACGGGCAAAAACCACCTCAGCATCGCCGGAAGCTGCACAGCTTTACTTAGCAGACACGCAAGCAGCTTCACCCTCACCACAAACCAGCCGATCTCCGGCCGCTGCGACCTCCTCTCAGCCGCCGACAGGAACCAAAGCTACACACTGCGCAGTAGTCGTCGGAGTACCCCTGGACCTCCCAGCGAGGTATCTCCTCACCGCAGCGACGCAGAAGTGGCCCACGGCCACCAGCGCCTCTCGGATCTCGTCGAAACGAGGCCCAACCACCTGCGTGCGCCTGCAGTTTGCAGATCCTCAGGACCGCGACGCCGCCTTGGCCTCAGGTCTGCCCATCTTGGGACAGCTCCTGAAGGTGGAGGCCAGTAAACAGCAGCGACACATCCCGTGCCGGAACTGCTGTGCCTACGGGCATAGCGCCGACACATGCACCGCGCCGCCACGGTGCCATTACTGTGGCTTTCACGCTCCAACTTCAGCGTGCAGGGCCCACGATCTCCGCCGACGCCGCCGGTACTGCGCTACCTGCGATGGCTTCGGCCACTTCACAGGGCAGATGCAGTGCCCTGCGTACCCTCGCGCAAACTCAGTGAGGCCAACACCCCGGAGCAACGCCACCAGCGAACCTGCGGCATGGCAGCAAGCACTTGGTTGCCTCCGCGAGGACCTGCAGCAAGTCAACAGCAGACTCCAGTCCCTAGAAGAGCTCCTCACAACAGTCACCGCCGCCAACCGCCGGACTCCAGCGGAGGAGGTTCAGGACCTTCATTCAGAGGTCCTTAATCTCAACCAGCGCTTGGGCAACCTGGAGGAATCCGTCACCGCCGCTGCCCAACAACAAAACGACAACCACGCCACCCTCATCGACGTCCTCGACACACTGTCAACTACACAACGACTAATAACCGACGGACTTACTCCGCTGGGCAGTCTCACCACTTCAATGACCATCCTACAACAGACTGCAGAAACCATCAGCTCCCAACTTCAACACTCCGAACAGCTAGCCAAGGAACATAAGGACACTCTTGCCTCACTCCAACGTAAGATGCAACGTGTGGAGGCTCACCTCACCGACGCGCGTCCCTGCCAGCCAACGGACTCTTCCACTCTCCTCGATAGACTAGACCAGCTCCACTCCACACTTAGGGAAGTATACAACAGCCTCAGCACACGATTGAATGATCTGAAATCCCCAGAAGAAATCATCGCCGACTACAATGCAGAAACCACCAGGAGGCTCAAGGCCCACTTCGACAACTGGAACCCCCACCGCGCACCACCATACAAATGACGACGCCACAACACTCCCCCACTCGGCAACAACTGCCGGATATGATGCCCTCCCATACTAGATATATGTTACAATAAAGACTTACCCTGAATACCTCACACTTTTTCACCCTTACTCTCCACGCGCCTCGTTCAGGGCCTTTTGGTCATGTTCGACGCCTGGCCATCATTCTTTACCCGCTCGCCGTTATTGACGGCCAGCTCCTACATTTCACCTCTACTAACGGGAGTGCTTTTAGCGGGATCCCACAAAGCCACTCAAACTACCTTCCTAACTTTCACCTCCTAACCTTAGTAGTTAAAAAAAAAAAAAAAAAAAAGAGAGATAAGCACATTTTGAAACAAGCTGTAGTGTTACCGAGTAGCTCTGCACGTGTTTAGTTGCTCGCAACTGGTACGCAACTGACCTACCCTCCCCTCCAGTTTCAACCGTTCTGAAGTGTACTCGTCTAGATACTACTGCGCATCGCAATGCACTTTTCAAGATAAAAAAATACATCTGTACCTCACTTTCCCCATTCATAGCGTAATCCTTGACGTAAGAGCCCGATACTGGCGTGAGCCTGCCAACCCAACTGCCGGCCTCACGCCCAGATACCAGCAGAGGTGCGTGACCATCCACCGGATACGATGAAGAGATATGGTCGCGTTACGGTACCCACAGCCGAAAAGTTGGCTTTCTAGCATAGAAAGGCCGGTGAGTATGGTTTACCGAGAAGGACTAACCCGTCATTTTGAGGGTGCAGTTTGATTTGACCCTTTTAAAACAGTAAACAAATTTGAATACATACCAGCTTATTTAATATTATTTATACAGTTTATCAGTAAATAATTTTACTTTTGTCTGAAGAATTACCTGGGAAAAATGTACCTTTTAGCATAAAAATTAATCAAAATTCATACGATAACCAAATGTGAAATGGGCAACATCCCTTAGCAAACACGTATGTTTCAGCATAAAATTCTGAATACTACAGTATATAGTAGAAAAAACACTTATAAACCTGATTTCGCTCATTCAAAGCCACCTGCAGCACCGTAGCGCTTAACACACGTGTATTCAGCGGTGCCTAAGCATGGCCCACAAACATACATGCTGCATTTGTTATATAAACCCTTGCTCCTATTCTTCCCTCTGCATTCGACAATTTGGCAAGTCTTGCAAATGTTGCTCTGCTTAGGTACTGTGATAGAAAGTGTATTTTGTACCCTTGTGGATGTATATGCTGAAGGCAACTCTTCTGTTGAGTTTTATATGGAACTGAATTATTAGCAATTCGTGAAGCAGTGAAATGGTGCAACAACTTACAATGTACCGCTCTCCTTTACAGTGACTCACAAGCAGCAATTGCAGCTTTGAAAGATACCAAAAACAGCAGTCCTATTGCAGCTGAAATAAGAAGTCAATTATTATGTAGTTCTCATCTGTTTATTAAATGGGTCAGAGGACACGTAGGGATTGCCGGGAATGAACGTGCAGATGAACTTGCAAAGAGAGCTGCGACTTCAGATCTTCCAGAGACATACATACACTCTATGTCCCATTTCTTATGTGGGGCAAACATTAAAGGAGATTATCATCAACGACTGGAATGAATACTGGTTAAAAAGTAATTGTGGTGCTTTGACTAAGGATTTATATTCCCCAACAGTTTCTGACAGACATAAATGTAATTTCGTTAATCCTAAATATGTTCTCACGCAATTCTTAACTGGACATGGCAAATTTTCAGCTTACTTATTTCGATTCAAAATCAAATTCACATTTTATTTTATTTGTGGAAATCATCTTCAAGATGTCTCTCACATTTTATTTCATTGCTCGTTTTCCTGTTTTGAAAGATACGAAGTTGAATAATTGCTTCAATCTTTAGGTTACACTTTCTTAAAACAACTTACACATCTTCTGATGAATTTAAAAACTTATCAATATTTCATGGTTTTATTAAACAAAGTATTTCTTAAGCTAAATGATTCATCTTGATGTTTACTGTTTGTCAGCTTGATATTGAATTTTGTTATATTTTTGTAAATTGCATTATATTTATAAACTCTTAAACTATATTCCTAAGATACCTTTGGGTAAAATAGGAATAAAAAATTGGACAATAAATAAATAAGTTGTATATAAACTGACGTCTGCTTACTTTTTCGCCCGTTACTTCATTATAGAGAACCTGTGCATTTATAGCTGCCTAGGCCAACACATTGCAAAATAAAAACATTCATAGACTATTTTAGTTAATTAATGGAAAAGAATCATTTCTCCACACTAGCCGTACATAGGCTAAGATTTTTGGTGGATAGAGTCAACATGAAAAATTCAATGCCATGGCCGGGATTTGAACCACGGATCTCCTGGTTGGCCGCGGCGTGGCTCAGTGGTTAGACCGCTTGGCTCTCACCAAGGCGACCCGGGTTCGATCCCAGGCGACCGTAAAGTGAGATTTGTGGTGGACAAAACGGCGCTGGGGCGGGTTTTCTCCTGGACCTCTGGTTTCCCCCGCCATCTCATTCCACCGGTGTTCCATCTTCATCTCATATATCACCAGTGTCACCGCCTGAGGTGCCGTATGTAGTAAACGCGGGCGTTAAACACTACACACACACAGTACACACACACACACACACACACACACACACACACACACACACACACACACACACACACACACACACACACACACACACACACGGATCTCCTGGTATCCGGCCAGTCGCTCTTAACCTTTGAGCTACCATGGGCAACGTGCCATCCTGACATTAAATTCTCCAGTTGACTCATATATTTCCCTGGTAGATATCTAGGGTCTCTCGCATCCGAGATACACCGTTTATGGCGACTTACTATTATAAGTACTTAAGTCCCAGGCTTCATCATTTAATTCTTATTATTTTAGTTAATTGATGGAAATTAATCATTTCTCCACACTAACCGTACATAGACTAGGATTTTTTATGGATAGAGTCAACATGAAAAATGCAATGATGAAGCCTGGGACTCAAGTACTTACAATAGTAAGTCGCCACAAACGGTGTAACTCGGAGGCGAGAGCCCCTGGTGGTCTATCGGGGAAATATATGAGTCAAATGGAGAATTTAATGCCAGGACGGCACGTTGGCCATGGTAGCTCAAAGGTTAAGAGCGACTGGACGGAAACCAGGAGATTCGTGGTTCAAATCCCAGCCATGGCTTTGAATTTTTCATGTTGACTCTATTCATTCATAGACTATTTTCTGCATATATATTTCACTGTGTAAAGTCAAGCCCTTTGATCGATGACGCCAATGCCGTACTTGGTGTTAGTATGCCACTTATTGTGGTAACCTTTTGGGATGTTATTTATTTATAGTAACTGCGTCATGCATTGAACTCAAAAGCAGCACATATTTGTTCTTTTTCCCTTAATAAAGCGATGTCAAAAGTACAGTTGTGTGCAAATTTTGCTGATTGAGGGATTTCCCTTATACATTTCCTTACTGTGCCCACAATGTTTGTACTTTTACGCTTCAAACTTTCCGCAAGGCATTTGGTTGCGGAAAAAAAATTTCACATATAATATTTCTTCCTGCAAAATAAAGGTGCTGTATAAGACGCATTGCAACATGCTCTGCAAGAGGGCGCTGATCGTCTTTGCCCAGGTGAGGAAAACCATTCACCAGATACTTTGAATTTGCATCAACTACAAGCCAAAATTTTATTCAAAATTTGTACGGTTTATTCCTCATATATTGAATGAAAATATAGTAATAATAATATTTGGAAATTAATTGTTCGTTCAGACTAGTCGTGTGTAGGACGCACTCTGAAAGGGTAGAGCAGGACTGAAAAATTCAATGCCATAGCCATAATTTGAACCAAGTATCTTTCACAGTGCGTCCTACACACGGCTAGTGTGAAAGAACAATTAATTTCCATTAATTGTACCTAAGAGTGGTCCAAACTATAAAGCCCGGGCCTTAAAGTACTTACAGCATAGTAAGTCGCCATTAAGGTAATTGTCTTTTGTGTTTATGAGAACTCCTAGTGGTTTACCGGGAGAAACACGAGTCATTTGGGGAATTTAATGTCATGTTGGCACGTTGGCCATAGTGGCTCAAATAGTTAGAGCGGCTGGACGGAAACCAGAAGATCCGTGGTTCAAATTCCGGCTATGGCATTGTTTTTTTCAGTCCGTCTCTACCCTCTCAATGATAATATTTGACAAATATTTACAGGCTCTTAAAGAATAAAGAACAAAAGCAAGGAAGGAAGTAAGGCAAAGGAACGGAGATAGGGGGAAATAGAGATGTGAGAGGAAAAAGGGAGGGAAGGAGAGAGGAAATTTTTTGGAGGTCGAGTATGGGGTGGAGGAAGGAAGGTGATTCACCTTAGGTGAACTCCTCGCTGGTGGCTTGTGCACCTTTTTGACTGAACTCCTCAATTTCGAACATATTATTTTTTGAATTGCACGGACGGAAATGTGACAAAGAAGTATTTTACTCAGGTCCTGTTATTCCGGAGAAAAATAAACAAGGATGACGTTGAATTAAAAACAGTTATATTAAAGTTTGTTATGAAAAGTTAATAAAGTGTTTAAATTTGTCTCGGAAGTGCAGGGTGCTTTTTAATGCGAACATATTAAATGAAAAATGTAGCGGTCCCAACGTTTACTTTTCCATTTGCCTCTTGAGTACTTCATTCCTTCACTTTTTATCTACTTTCTCCAAGAAAAGTTCTGTAACGATAAGTATTTTCCTTTACTTTCTCTAGTGAAAGGGAAGGTAGAGGAAGTACTATATTCGATACGGAGATTGTACCGGAAATGCATGTTTTGCAAGACATTGGATCTGTTTAAATGTTTGCTTTAGAATAAATGGATGAACATAACTAAAAACTGAAAAGGTTACTCCATACCAAACTTTGCTCTTAAGTTAGTTTGGTCATATGACTCGATTATTTTAAAGAAATTTCCGTCTCGGAAACTACCACTTAGAAAAACCTCGCTCGCGATTAAAGTCCCATAATTTTAAGACTCATTACAAATAAAAATGCATCTTCTACGTTCTATAAATAGCTTCCTAAATCCTCTACCGAGAGATCCAGGAACATCCGAACCGGCTATGTGAGTTTGCATGTCCGCAGTGCCGGCGCTCGTTGCCGTCTACCGCTGTCATAGTAACACGCGGATGAAACCATGCTACATTTTTAAAACTACTTTCAAAGACTTTGCTCAGCCATGTTGTGAAACGAGGTGCTGAAATTGGCCATAATCTTCGGCACCTCTTTTGGAAATTGTGCATCACACGCTTGTTCATTTTGAGATATGCTGGCAATTTCTTGCGGATATTTTACTTTCATCCTCTCAGGGTATCTGGATTTGTCTTGTATAGGTTATGCTTTAAGTTTACCCAGAAATAGGAATCGCAGAGGGTTTTGTCGTGGACATAAACCTCTACTAATAATCCTTCCCTAAAGCAATTGTTCAGGATGTTGCAGAGTCTTGTTGAAAAGAAGGCAAAATCATGCGTCCTTGCTGTTAATTCTTTAAACAAAAGAGGGCAAATTTGCATTCACGTACGCGCGGACATCAAATGTAGACTCGATACAAATTAGACCTATAACCCCTCCGACAGCACTTCTCATCATGAACTGCTTCATGGATAGCTTCCTAAAGAGGTACCAAACATGTATGGACACGGCCGTGGTAAGATTCAACTATCCTTTAATATCACGGGGGAGTAAAACCTTTAAAAGTAGTTCCAAAAATGAAGTATGGTCCCATCCGCGCCTTTATATGAACGCGGTATTCGGCATCGACGGCCTAGGTCGCGGACAGGCAAATCAGCGCGCAGTCGTTTCACAGGATTTTGGATCGCTCGGTTGAATGATCTTTTGCATAACTGGTAAACGGAAGTGGGAGAAAGATATAGGTAAAGAAAAATATAAGTGGAGATTAATTGTTGCTTCACACAAGCCGTGTGTAGGACGCACTATATAAGCTGTAGCCAGGCTGAAATATTCAATGCCACAGCCTGGATTTAAAAAACGGATCTTCTGGTCTCCCTCTAGACGCTCTAAACCATTGAGCTACTACGGCCAACGTGCCAAAATGGCATTAAATTCTCCAAATGACTCGTGTTTGTCCCAGTAAACCACAAGGAGTTCTGATAAACACAAGAGACAACTACATCAATGGCGACTTACTATGCCATAAGTACTTTAAGCCCCGGGCTTTATAGTTCGGACCACTATTAGGTACATTAATGGAAATTAATTGTTCTTTCACACTAGCTGTGTGTAGGACGCACTATGAAAGGGCGGAGCCAGACTGAGAAATTCAATGCCATAGTCGTGATTTGAACCACGGATCTTTATGGAAAACATGACAATAAGTTCTCCAACTTACTCGTACTTTATTGTACCCACGATGCTTGTACTCGTACTAATGAAGTTATGAGACCTACTGAAATTCCTCGACGAATGAAGGTTTAGTACGGTGACGAATATTTGACAGCAGCAGTCTGCGAATGGAGTAGGAAGTTCGCAAATGGTGTGACTTAAGTGGAAGATGCTCCACGTCCAGGTCAGGCACAACGAGTTGTGACTCCACAGAACATTGCTGCATTTGAAGCCATAGCGAAGGAAAACTCACGAGTGACACTGGTGACATTGCAGCATGTTTATAGGTTAGTCATGGCTCAGCACAATCACAATGTGCATGATATACTCCAGTTTCACAAAGTGTCTGTAAGATGGGTGCCACGGCAGCTGACTCCTGAAATGAGAGAAGTAGTGTTGATGCTTTTAAAGAACTTTTCGGGGCTTTGAACGGGAATGTGATGTCTTCCTTGCAAGAATCGTTAGAGGGGACGAAACGTGGGTTCACTTCCAGCAACCGGAAACGAAGAGAGCGAGCAAGGAATGGTGCCATCCCTCATCACCAAAAGCAAAGAAGTTTCGAACAGAACAATCAGCAGGGAAGGTTATGCTGACCCTCCTTTGATACGAAAAAGGCCTCAGTTTGGAGCATGCCTAGAGGGAGCACTGTCACCAATGCATCATATACATATCTCCTAAAGATAATTTGTGGCCTGAAGCTAACTAAAAAAAGTGCATTGCTGTCAGTAAGTGTCCTTTTGCAACATTTCAATGCAAGGCACTACACTGCCCATACAACAGCTGCAACAATCACATACCTGTATTCTGACTGTCTTCCTCATCCACCATACTTACCAGATTTTGCCCCAAGTGATTTCCATATATTTTGGACCACACAAAGACACAATAGAAGGAAAGAAGTTTCATTCCGATGAACAGCTACGCCATGCGATACATGAGTGGTTGCACGGACTACCAAAGGGCCGACCGACCGAGGTGTTGGCTGGCTGTATGTAGCCAGAAGGGTTTTGCTGCGTGCCCACCCGTTAAGGGTTTTACCGCAGGTAAGGTATTTGAATTCGGGATTTTGTAGGATGAGACGTGGGTTTTGAGATTTAAGTTATTTATGAGGTTACAATTTTTCTACCTTAGGGTTGAAGGACAGGATGCAAGGCCTTGCCCCCTGGTGTTTTAATTTTGATTAAATTTGTGAAAAAAATTTTGATGCCAAACAGCTTGGAAAAATTATGTGGAACTCAGGTTTAGCTGCTGTTAGGATTAGCTCCTGGGTTATCTCGGATGCCCGCAAGCCATGCGGGGTAACCGGTGCAATCTAGAACGGCGTCTAGTGGGGCCATAATCTCCCACTGATCTGATGAGGGCGTTTCTATGTGTTGGCAAAATAACGAATTTTTTCTTAAGTCATCTATGCACTTTGTAAGCGCTGTAGGACTTGCATTGAGCGTGAGGGAGATTAGGTTGAAATTTGGTACAGCATTGTAACGCTTCCGCACAATAAACATTTAAAAGATATTTAAGTTCTTCATTTGAATTACCTTCGTATATATGCTTTCCATTCGCTCTTCTGAAATCTATTCCAACAAAAGCATATTGTTCCACGTGGCTCACATTAATAAAGCTGTTGCAGTGATAACTTTCTTTTACTTTTCCATGTAAGGATAATACAATAGTTTTAAGGATGGCTTTGGTACTCCTTTCGATTTGTGTGGCCACAAGAAAAAAAAATGAATACAGACTTAGGAACTGAAAAAGTGCTAACCCAATTCAAACAAGTAATGAAAACTATGGTTAGTGACAGAACAAAATTTTAAAAGAGGACTTTTACAGGTTGTTTCAGAAATACTTTTATATACTTCGAATATGGGTTCCTCACAGCAAACGAAGGAGAAAAGTTCATATAAACATTTATCCCATAGTTCTTTCTTTTCTCGTTAGGAGGTGTTCAACACGGTGGTACACTTCTGACACACAAAACTCATAACAAATGATCGAAATGTCTTCCTCTTGCTTCTATGTATGCCTGTACTCGTCGAATCATGGAATGTCGCAACCATTTAAAAATTCCAATACGGAGGCAAATGGTTTTGCATGCCTCCATGACACGTCGATGAAGCGTACTTGCATCCGGGATGGCAGCTCCTTTAACCAATGATAAAAGTCCATTGGATTGAGGTCGGAAGAACGTACAGGCCATGCAAGTGGCCCTCCTCTGCCTATCCATCAATCATGGTAAATACCAGACGCTGTACCTCGAACAATGCGACTAAAACCTTCCCGAGACCCATCATACATAAACCGCATGTCTTCTATTATTTGCAGGGGCACATCTTCATGAAGTACATAGGTCGTGAAGAGTGCTGGATAAAGTCCCTGTAGTCAGCATCAGTAAGACGTGCTGCTAAAACGTATGGACCTACCAGACAGTCATCTATAATGCAAGCCCACTCATTCAGACTAAACTGTTGCTCATGTCTAGCCTGAAGTACAGCATGAGTATTAAGATCTGTGGAATTTAGTCATTTCATCTCTCCCAAATGCAGCCTCGTGTGTAAAGAAAACTGACTAGACAAAGAATGAATTGGTTATTTGTGCTACAAACCAATATCAAAAGTTAACCCTGGTGGATAATTGGCAGAAGAAAGACCCTATACGTGTTGAATATGATATGGATACAGTAGCTGATCGTGAAGTACTCTTCATACTGTCACATGTTATGTACCAGATGGCACAGCCAATTGTCTTTTACTGATACCTGGATCGTCCTGTAACATCTGTACCTCGCGTTCCGGCGTACGAGCAACTCTTGGCCTACCTCGATTAATAGACCATGGTGCAACGGCTCCTGTCTCAGCAAGGCGATGTCAAACAGCGACTAAGATTGGATGACTCGGTTGTCTTCAGTCTGTAAATTCCATCTGATAGAGCCGTGCAGCCTCGCGTCCATTACCACTCAAGCGATCATACATAAAATCATGTCTGCCTGTTCACGAAATGAATATCTAATATGTGTTTCAAATGTGAAGGTGTATATCCTTGAGCGCTACTAGGTGAGCAACCAATGGGAGTCCTGCGATGTTATATTGCATTCCAGCTAAATGGTGTGTGACGAGCGTCAATCTTTATGAAAATTCGCGCTAAGACAAATTTCAGATTTTGCCAAAACTGACCCACGTGGAAGGTAGAGAGTAATGTATCTGACATAACCATGAAAACCCAACATTTTTAGCTCAAATAGTTTTCCTAATACAAATAATAAACCACTATTACCTGTATTATAACCATAAATCACGACCTAAGCACTGTATGAATACCATTATAAGTTGGTATGTATGCGTGTACGTATATTTGTAATTACTCAAAACCGAAACTTAAATGTTGGACATGACGTGATAAAAGAATTACTTTGAATAAACCAATTCGAGCGAGAGTAAACAAATTTCCTGCTGCTCTAGCAGAACGTGTCTGGTCACATTATGTCTTTGTTTATGAATGGTTCGTAATCTCTATTTACTCTAGAGAGTTCAAAGTGGTTCATGTGTATGTACATATACTTTTAATTACTCAGAACTTAAATTTTAATTACTGATATGATGAATAAAAGAATTACTGTGAATAAGTCAAGATGTTAAAATCGAGAAAGAGCAAACACTTCATTTCCTGTTAGCCTGTGGAATGCTGCATGCTTATGTTTATGAATGAATGCTGGATAAGAAGTGTTTATTTACTCTGGAGAATTCAGATCAATATCATTCAGTTATTCTTTACACAAAAATAGAGTAAGAGCTAAATAGTGCAATGGCATCTGGCGGTGAATTTAATGGCGAGTCAAAAAGGCAGGATCGAAGTATTATTGTTAAGCTGTACACGTTCTTCAATTTTTTTTTCTTCGGAAACATAAACTAAAGTGAGTTATTGCAAAGAGTACTTCCGTTTAAAAGCACGGAAGAAGTGTATCAGCAGGTTCAACTTGCAATTGCAATGGGACACGGGGTAATACGCCTCCCACCTTTCCACTGCCAATTTAATCCAACTGAGTTGGTATGGGCTCAAATAAACAGGGGGGCTGCAACCAGAAATATTACTTTTAAACTGGCGGACTTTTTCACGAAGAAAATGACAAGGTAACACAACAGGACTGGGAAAACTGCGTGAGGCATGCAGAAAATCTTAGAGAAGACCATTTTAAGAAAGAAACAGCACGTTACGAGATATTGGAACCTAGAATCATAAATTTGCAAGACTCAGATGATAAAGGCAGTGACAATGACGAATTGTGTCTTAACGCAAGTGACATTGACAGCGATATGGATGAGCCACTGGTAGGTCCAATGGATTACAAAAGCAGGTAATTCATAAACTATAATTATAGTTATAGTAATTAAAAAAGTATACATAATTTGCGAGAATGCTTTTTCAATTTTGATTTTGGCAACTGCATCATTGTAAAAGTTTGTAAAATATAATTTGCTTACCCTTACGTCTGCGCTATGGAGATCTGCATGTTTTATGAGTGTGCGAGAGAGAGAGGGAAATATAAAAGGTGTGGGGTAACAAGCTGGCAACGCTGAGTGTGATATGGCATCTAATTAGCTAGACTCTAGAACCCTCCTCATTTGAAACATATAACAGCCTGAAGTACAGCATTGTTTGTTCTTTTTGTAATTTACGTCCTCCAACGTTAAGTCATATCGGACGGTGAAAGAAATGGGTAAAATGATGCTCAAATGAGTCCAGGGTCCATGGAGCTTAGAGTTACCTAACATTTGTCTTACAGGATAAGGGAAAACCCTGGAAAAACCTTATCGAGGTAACTCACCCTCACCGAGATTCAAACTCGGGACCTCTTGAAGGTAAGGTAGACATGCTACCACCACACTACCGAGGCGGGCTGAAGTACAGCATGAGTATTAGGATCTGCCCATACGTGTACGTTGTGGAAATTAGTAATTCCAACTCTCCCAAACGTTGCCTCGTCTGCAAACAAAACTGACAAGACAAAGAATGGATTGACTATTTGTGCTACAAACCACCAACAAAGGTTATCTCGTGGTGGATAATTGGCAGGCGAAATACCCTACACGTGTTGAATATGATATGAATACAGAAGCTGCTCGTTACATATCCTCCATGCTGTCACTTGTGATGTATCAGATGCCACAGCCAATTGTACTGATACTTGGATCGTCTTCGACACACTTTAACATCTGTTCTTCGCGTTCCGGCGTACGAACAGCTCTTGGTCTTTCTCGATGACAATCATCTCCTGTCTCAGCAAGGCGATGACAAACAGCGACAAAGATTGAATGGCTTGGTTGTCTTCGGTCAGGAAATTCCATCTGATAGAGCTGGGCAGCGCCGCGTCCATTACTATTCGTGCGACCGTACACCAAAATCATGTCTGCCTGTCCACGAAATGAATATCTAGCCACGGTGGAACGAAACACGTGCAGATAATTCACTACATGTACACAATTGAAACTCTGAAAACAGACTGATAACAAATGACATACGTAAACAAGTCTCCATGGCAATACTTAGCCATCCACCGTATTTAGTAGAATAGGTCAGAGCCTTCTCTGTGTGCATAGTAAACTGAAGTTTTGAGGTCGGAACTGAAGGCCGTTGAACTCACGCTTTCATTGTGACAGCAATAACGTGAAAGCCACGGATTATGGGACATAATATGTACATATGATCTCTTTTCTTCTTTTGGTGTGAGGAACCCATAACTGAAATATCCTGTATATTCAAACTTTGAAGCCCCTTATAACAATGCAATTACTACGTACTTTTAGTAGCAGATACAATCATGAAGTACTCGGAATCTTATCTTTAAATTTCCCAACAAAAACCCTATATCGGCGAAATGAAATCGAGGCACCCCTACTGCGACATGAACATACCAAGCTGACAAATTCAAGAGCAATGAGCTAAAGCACTGCTCCAGCGGGTGACAGATGTCTGCGCCTCAAAAAGGAACAAAAATGTCTCACATCATGCTGACCTAGCCAGAATTAATGAAAATTATACGAGCAGCCGTCATCCCATAAGGTCATCCTGCAGCACTGAATGATGCTTCCCATGCGGAATATAATTATATTTGTAAAAAATCCAAAACTACTGCACAAATCCAATTCGATTCAAATGTATTTCTTTCCTAACTCTTATATGAACTTTTTCTATAACAGCTCGTTATTCTATATGTATCCTGGTAATAAATATTGTAAACTATTTTATAAATGGAAATTAGTTGTTCTTTCACACTGGTCGTGTGTAGGCTTAAGTATGGAAAGAGAGAGTCAGCCTGAGAAATTCAATGCCATAGCCGGGATTTGAACCACGGATCTACTGGTTGCCATCCAGCCGCTCCAACCCATGAGCTACTATGGCCAACGTGCCGACATGATATTAAGTTCTCCAACGGACTCGTGTTTTTCCCGATAAACCACTATGAGTTCTCATAAGCACATGAGACAACTACTTTAATGGCGACTTACAACGAGTAAGTACTTTAAGGCCTGGGCTTTATAGTTAACCACTATTAGGTCAATTAATTGAAAATAATTGTTCTTTCTACTGGCCGTGTGTAGGTTAAAGAATGGAAAGATAGAGTCAGGCTGAAAAATTCAATGCCATAGCCGGGATTTGAACCACGGATCTACTGGTTGCCATCCAGCCGCTCCAACCCTTGAGCTGCTATGGCCAACATGCCCATATGACATTAAATTCTCCAACTGACTTGTGTTTTGCCCGGTAAAACACTTAGGAGTTCTCATAAACACCTGAGACAACTACCTTAATGGCGACTTACATCATGTAAGTACTTTAAATGAAATGAAAATGAGATGTATAGTGTTTAACGCCCACTTTTACTACATATGGCACCGCAGGCGGTGGCACTGATGATACATGAGATCAAGATGAAGCACCGGTGGAATGAGATGGCGGAGGAAACCGGAGGTCCCAGAGAAAACCCGCCCTAGCGCCGTGTTGTACACAACAAATCGGTGTGGTCGCCTGGGATCGATCCCGGGCAGCCTTGGTGAGAGCCAAGCGGTTCAACCACTGAGTCATGGCGCGGCAAAAAGTACTTTAAGGCCCGAGCTTTATAGTTAACCACTATAAGGTCAACGGGCCCAAATGACCTTGTTGTCGACGGGCCCTAAAACACCACACACTCACTCACTCACTATAAGGTCAAAAAATGGACATCAATTGTTCTTTCACACTGGCCGTGTGTAGGCTAAGATATGGAAAGGTAGAGTCAGACTGAAAATTTCAATGCCATAGCCATTTAATGTCATACCGGCACGTTGGCCATAGTAGCTCAATGGTTAGAGCGGCTGGACGGCAACCAGAAGATCTGTGGTTCAAATCCCGGCTATGGCATTGAATTTGTCAGTCCTGACTCTTTCTTTCCATACTTTGGTCTTCACGCGAAGAGTGTGAAACAACAATTGCTTTCCATTAATTGACCTAATAGTGGTTAAATATAAAGTCCGGGCTTTTAAGTACTTCCATGTTATAAGTCGCCATTAAGGTAGTTGTCTCATGTGTTTATGAGAACTCCTAGTGGTTTACCGGGAGAAACACGAGTCAGTTGGGGAATTTAGTGTCATGTTAGCACGTTGGGCATAGTAGCTCAATGGTTAGAGCAGCTGGACGCCAACCAGATCAGTGGTTACAATCCTAGCTATTGCATTGAATTTTTCAGTCTGATTCTATCTCTCCATATTTTATAAATGCTCATACTATTTATTTTCTTGTAAACATAGTGGAAATAAAAATTGGCTCCAGCGATAGTCGAATCGTGTAACTTCTCGATGCTATGTAATCCTTCTGAAACACCACTCTATTTATTGAAGAGGAAGGGCAAAATTGAATGTCTAAGTTTTATTTGATTATCAATTCAATTAGATGATCACAATTAAGAACACAAACGAAAAGGAGCATACAGGAGTTGATCAAGTAACACTGAGACTGATTTATTTCCCACATATATTTATTACTGTAATTCAATATTAACATGATGTATTTCAAAGTAGTCCCTCCTACTTCAACGCACCTTTTATAACCCCTCTGTCAGTCTTTGAACACGTGCTGCAGACCATTCTTTGTCAGGTCCTTGAAAATCGCCTCACTTTTATTGAGTACTGCTTCAGAGATCTCAAATCGAATACCCCTAAGCTTTGCCTTTAGAGATAGGAATAAAAAATGCCACAGTCTGCAAGATCGGGGCTATGAGGTGAATGTGGTACACAGGTAATGCTGAATCTAGCCAGAAACTGCATGACCTAATTTGCGACGTGACGCCGTGTATTTTCATGATGAAGTCGCCACCCAGCCCGAGAAAAATCTGTATGTTTCTTTGTAATGTGCTTCCTCAGTGTAGCCAATAACGACGTGTAGTGTGCTGCTGTAACAGGCGGAACTGCATATTGGTAAATCATTCCATTTCAGTCCAAAAATTTGATTACCATCACTTTCCCTGCGGATGGAAGAACTTTTGCTTCTTTTGGTGTTGGAGAAGTTGGCGATTTCCACACTGTGCTGGCTTGTTTTTCCTCAGCATCATACGAGGCATGTTTTTTAAGTAATTACCGTTTTGGAATTAAAACAAGAAGTGCATAGATATCGAAATAATTTTGTCTTTACATGAAGGCCTGTACCTTAATCTACTTTTCTACATAATTTCCGTGAATATTGAAGCACTAGTCATAACGTGACACCAGTTTTTGAATACCCTCCTCATAAAATTCTACCGCCTGACGTGTTAACCACTGTATCGCAACTGTTTTGACTTCGTTATCGTCTTGAAGACTCTGACCACTCAGATGTTTCTTGAAGTGCAGGAAGAAATGGTAGACACTGGGCGACAGATCAGAGCTGTATGTAGGATGATCTAGAGTTTCCCATTGAAAAGATTTGATGAGGTCTTTGGTCCGATTAGCCACATGTGGATGAGCATTGTCATGCAACAAAACGATACCCTTACTCAAATTGCCACGTCATTTGTTCTGGATTGCAGGACGCAGATTGTTCAATGTCTCACAATAAGACGCTGCATTGATTGCCTCATTACGGGACAGAAAGTTCACTAGCAATACTCCTTTTCTGTCCCAAAAAACTGTGCACATGATTTTCTGGACAGAAATTGCTCGCTTAAGCTTCACTTTTGTGGGTGATGTTGAATGTCGCCATTCCATGGATTGTTGTTTCGATTCTGGTGTGACGTAGGCCACCCATGTTTCCTCACCAGTAACAATTTGGTCTAAAAAATCTTCACCTTCATTGTGGTACCGTTGAAGGAAAGTCAATGCACTGCCTAAACGTTGGGTATTGTGCAAATTCGTCAACATTTTCGGAATCCAACGTGAACACAATTTCCGGTACTTTAAGTCCTCGGTCACAATGCGATACAAAACACTACGAGAATATTGAGGATAATAGTCGCACAATGATGAAATTGTAAAGCGTCCGTTTTCTCTCAACTTCTCGTCCCCTATCTGCACCAAATCTTCAGTAAAGACCAAAGGACGCCAACCCCGTTCTTCATCATGCACATTTGTGCGGCCATCTTTAAATGTTCTCACCAATTTCCTTACCATTCCATCACTCATAATGTTTTGTCCGTAAACTTCACAGATCTCACGATGAATATCGATCGGTTTTACGCCTTTAACACTAAGAAATCGTATAACAGCCCGTACTTCACAATCGGCGGGACTCACGATAGTCGGAGGCATCTTAAACACTCTTCAAAACTCTGAAGCAGTGCTCAAGAAACGTGAAGCGATTGTCAAGTACCTGACAAAGAATGCTCCGCAGTACGTGTTAAAGGACTGGAAGAGATGCTATAGAAAGTACATTCGCGTAGGAGGAGGCTACTTTGAAGAAGATAATGTAAAACTAAATTTGCAGTAATAAAAATCAGTTTCAATCTGTGTTGATCAGCCCTCACGTTCCATATTGCTACTATCACCTTATAGGTAAAGGATTCCATCTATTTTCTCATCGCCCGGCCATATGGTTCATAAATAAAGCGAGTTAGCACTTCTGGATGGAAAGATATGATCAAGATGACAGTAATGGTCGCTCCGGTACAATGTCTCCCTGGGCACTCATGCAGCCAAGCAAGCCATTGCAGTCCTGTTGAAAAATCTTCCTCATATGCCGTAATCTGCAAAAGATATCTCCTCAGCACGGTATGCCATAACTAGACATTCGTTTAGTATAAACTAAAATATAAATGTATATTCATATAAAAGCAATTAAAATATCCCACAAGATTTTAAAATATGCACTACATGTAAACAAGCTTAACTTATATATAAACCCTTTTGTATTCACAATGTACATAGGTGGTCCGGAAAGTTTCAAACCTAATAAAGATACAAGACATTTTTTTCAGATTTCTTTTATTCGTTTTTTTTTTTCAACATAGGCTCCTTGTAACTCTACCCACTTCTCTCAGCAATGCTGCCATCACTGTAACCCGCGCAAACAGTACTGGACCTTTTTCTAAATAGTCCCTTGTATCTCTATACACTTCTCCCAGCAATGTTCCCATCTCTGTACCCCGTAAAGACAGTACTCAGCGTTTTTCAACATAGTCTCCTTGTAAATCTACACACTTCTCCCAGCGATGCTCTCATATCTGTAACCCGTCCAAATAGTACCCGGCGCTTTTCAAAATAGTCTCCTTGTAACTCTACATCCCTCTTCCAGCGATGCTCTCATTTCTGTAACTCGTCCAAATAGTACTCGGCGTTTTCCAACATAGTCTCCTTGTAACTCAACACACTTCCCCCAGGGATGCTCCCATCTCTGCAACCCCTCCAAACAGTACTCGACGTTTTTCAACATAGTCTCCTTGTAACTCTACACACCTCTTCCAGCGATGCTCTCATCTCTGTAACCCGTCCAAAAAGTACTAGGCGCTTTTAAACACAGTCTCCTTGTAACTCTACACACTTCTCCCAGCGATGCTCTCATCTCTGTAACCCGTCCAAATAGAACTCGGCGCTTTTAAACACAGTCTCCTTGTAACTCTACACACTTCTCCCAGCGATGTTCCGATCTCTGTAACACGTCCAAATAGTACTCGGCGTTTTTTTAACGTAGTCTACTTGTAACTCTACACACTTTCCCCAGCGATGCTCCCATCTCTGTAACTCGTCCAAATAGTACTCGGCGTTTTTCAACATGGTCTCCTTGTAACTTTACACACTTCTCTCAGCTATGCTCACATCTCTGTAACTCGTCCAAATAGTACTCGGCGTATTTCAACATAGTTTCTTGTAACTCTACACACTTCCCTCAGCGATGCACCCATCTCTGTAACTCGTCCAAATAGTACTCGGCGTTTTTCAACATAGTCTCCTTGTAACTCTACACAATTCTTCCAGCAATGCCCACATCTCTGTAACCCGTCCAAATAGTACTCAGCGTTTTTCAACAAAGACTCCTTGTAACTCTACACACCTCTTTCAGCGATGCTCTCATCTCTGTAACCCGTCCAAATAGTACCCGGCGCTTTTCAACATAGTCTCCTTGTAACTCTACATACCTCTTCAAGCGATGCTCTCATTTCTGTAACTCGTCCAAATAGTACTTGGCGTTTTTCAACATAGTCTCCTTGTAACTCTACACACTTCCCCCAGGGATGCTCCCATCTCTGTAACCCGTCCAAACAGTACTCCACGTTTTACAACATAGTCTCCTTGTAACTCTACGCCCCTCTCCCAGCGATGCTCCCATCTCTGTAACCCGTCCAAAAAGTACTCGGCGTTTTTCAACATAGTCCCCTTGTAACTCTACACACTTCTCCCAGGGATGTTCCGATCTCTGTAACATGTCCAAGTAGTACTCGGCGTTTTCTAACGTAGTCTACTTGTAACTCTACACAATTTCCCCAGCGATGCTCCCATCTCTGTAACTCGTCCAAATAGTATTCGGCGTTTTTCAACATAGTCTCGTTGTAACTCTACACATTTCTCTCAGCGATGCTCACATCTCTGTAACTCGTCCAGACAGTATTCGTCCTTTTTCAACATAGTCCCCTTGTAACGCTACACAATTTTCGCAGCGATGCTCACATCTCTGTAACTAGTCCAATTAGTACTCGGCGTTTTTCAACAGTCTCCTTTTAACTCTACACATTTCTCCCAGCGATGCTCCCATCTCTGTAACCCGTCCAAGTATTCCTCGGCGTTTTTCAACATAGTCTCCTTGTAACTCTACACACTTCTCCCAGTGATGCTCCCATCTCTGTAACCCGTGAAAATAGTCTTGGCGTACTTCAACATAGTCTCCTTATAACTCTACATACGTTCCCCAGCAATGCTCCCATCTCTGTAACTCGTCCAAATAGTACTCGGCGTTTTTCAGCATAGTCTCCTTGTAACTCTATATACTTTTCTCAGCGATGCTCACATCTCTGTAAGCCGTCCAAATAGTACTCGGCGTTTTCCAACAAAGTCTCCTTGTAACTCTACACCTTTCTCCCAGCGATTCTCTTATCTCTGTAACCCGTCCAAATAGTACTCGGCTTTTTGCAACATAGTCTCCTTGTAACTCTACACACTTCGCCCAGCGATGCTCGCATCTCTGTAACCCCTCCAAATAGTACTAGACGTTTATCAACATAGCCTCCTTGTAACTCCATATACTTTTCTCAGTGATGCTCACATCTCTGTAACTCGACCAAATAGTACTCGGCGTCTTTCAACATAGTCTCCCTGTAACTCTACGCTTTTCTCCCAGCTATTCCCTTATCTCTGTAACCCGTCCAAATAGTACTGGGCGTTTTTCAACATAGTCTCCTTGTAACTCTACGTACTTTCCCCAGCGATGCTCCCATCTCTGTAACCCGTCCAAATAGTACTCGGCGTTTTTGAACATAGTCTCCTTGTAACTCTACACACTTCTCCCAGCGATGTTCCGATCTCTGTAACACGTCAAATAGTGCTCGGCGTTCTTTTACCGTAGTCTACTTGTAACTCTACACTCATCTCCCAGCGATGCTCTCATCTCTGTAACCCGTCCAAATAGTACTCGGCGCTTTTAAACTCAGTCTCCTTGTAACTGTACACACTTCTCCCAGTGATGTTCCGATCTCTGTAACACGTCCAAATAGTACTCGGCGTTTTTTAACGTAGTCTACTTGTAACTCTACACACTTTACCCAGCAATGCTGCCATCTCTGTAACTCGTCCAAATAGTATTCGGCGTTTTTCAACATAGCCTCCTTGTAACTCTACACACTTCTCTCAGCGATGCTCACATCTCCGTAACTCGTCCAATAGGTACTCGGCGTTTTTCAACATAGTTTCTTGTAACTCTACACACCTCTTCCAGCGATGCTCTCATCTCTGTAACCAGTCCAAATAGTACTCGGCGTTTTTCAACATTGTCTCCTTGAAACTCTACACACTTCCTCCAGCGATGCTTCTATCTCTGTAACCCGTCCAAACAGTACTCGACGTTTTCCAACATAGTCTTCTTGTAACTCTACACACCTCTTCCAGCAATGCTCTCATCTCTGTAACCCGTCCAAATAGTACTCGGCGCTTTTAAACACAGTCTCCTTGTAACTGAACACACTGCTCCCAGCGATGCTCCCATATCTGTAACCCGTCCAAATAGTACTCGGCGATTTTCAACATAGTCTCCTTGTAACTCTACACACTTCTGCCAGCGATGTTCCGATCTCTGTAACACGTCAAAGAGTGCTCGGCGTTTTTTTAACATAGTCTACCTCTGACTCTACACACTTTCCCCAGCGATGCTCCCATCTCTGTAACTCGTCCAAATAGTATTCGACGTTTTTCAACATAGTTTCTTGTACTACACACTTCCCTTAGCGATGCACCCATCTCCGTAACTCGTCCAAATAGTACTCGGCGTTTTTCAACATAATCTCCGTTTAACTCTACACACCTCTTCCAGCGATGCTCTCATCTCTGTAATCCGTCCAAATGGTACTCGGCGTTTTTCAAAATAGTCTCCTTGTAACTCTACACACCTCTTCCAGCGATGCTCTCATCTCTGTAACCGGTCCAAATAGTACTCGGCGTTTTTCAACATTGTCTCCTTGAAACTCTACACACTTCTCCCAGCGATGCTCCCATCTCTGTAACCGGTCGAAATAGTACTCAGCGTGTTTCAACATAGACTCCTTGTAACTCTACACACCTCTTTCAGCGATGCTCTCTTCTCTGTAACCCGTTTAAATAGTACCCGGCGCTTTTCAAAATAGTCTCCTTGTAACTCCACACACTTCTCCCAGCGATGTCCTCATCTCTGTAACTCGTCCAATTAGTACTCGGCGTTTTTCAACATAGTTTCTTGTAACTATACACACTTACCCCAGCGATGCCCCCATCTCTCTAAATCGTCCATATAGTACTCGGCGTTTCTCAGCATAGTCCACTTGTAACTCTTCACACTTCTACAAGCGTTTCTCTTATCTCTGTAACCCGTCCAAATAGTACTTGGCGTTTTTCCACATAGTCTCCTTGTAACTCTACACATTTCTCCCAGCGATGCTCCCATCTCTGTAACCCGTCCAAATAGTACTCTGCGTTTTTCAACATATTCTCCTTGTAACTTTACACACTTCTCTCAGCGATGCTCACATCTCTGTAACCGGTCCAAATAGTACTCAGCGTTTTTCAACATAGACTCCTTGTAACTATACGCACCTCTTTCAGCGATGCTCTCACCTCTGTAACCCGTCCAAATAGTACCTGGCGCTTTTCAACATGGTCTCCTTGTAACTCTACATACCTCTTCCAGCGATGCTCCCATCTCTGTAACTCGTCCAAATAGTACTCGGCGTTTTTCAACATAGTCTCCTTGTAGCTCCACACACTTCTCCCAGCGATGTTCTGATCTCTGTAACTCGTCCAAATAGTACTCGGCGTTTTTTAACGTAGTCTCCCTGTAGCTCTACACACTTCTCCCAGCGATACTCCTATCTCTGTAAGCCGTCCAAGTAGTACTCGGCGTTTTTCAACAAAGTCTCCTGGTAACTCTACACTTTTCTCCCAGCGATGCTCTAATCTCTGTTACTCGTCCAAATAGTACTCGGCGCTTTTAAACATAGTCTCCTTGTAACTCTATACATTTATCCCAGCAATGCTCCCATCTGTGTAACTCGTCCAAATAGTACTCGAAGTTTTCCTCTGCAAAATAATTGCTCAAGAAGGTGATTGCCTCTTCATTTGACGAAAATACCTGTCCTCCGAGTGCAATTTTCAGATAACGGAACAAAAGGAACTCGCTTGAGGCTAGATCTGGAGAGTAACGCGGAGGGTCAAGCAGTTCAAACCGTAAATGCTGAATTTTGCCATTGCAACCACTGAGGTGAGAGACGATGCGTTGTCTTGGTGAAACGGATTTTCTTGCAATTGAGGGCATTTTTCAGCAACTTCTGCTTTCAGCTTGTTAAGTAAGGATGCATAGTATGCTCTTGTAGGGATTTCTCCTTTTTGGAGATAATCGATTAAAATAACTTCATGACTATAACCCAAAAAAAAAAAAAAAAAAAAAAAAAAAACAGTTTTTGCTTTTTTGAGCCTCTTCCCTCTTTGGCATACAATGTTTGAACTGTTTTTGTTTCTTTTGTGTGTATAACGTTTTATATAAGTTTGAATTATAGTAATTACTAATACTCAGTTTTATTGCGCCTAAGCTGCAGGAACAGAGCGTTGCAAATGTTCTTTCGAACAAGATTTTGGTATAACGTGAGAAAACGCGGCACCCAACGCGTGAACAGCTTTCTGGGGTCTAAATGTTGATTTAATATGTAAAAAGCACGTTCTTTTTATATGTGCATAGCCTCTGGTGTCCTTCTCGCTTTAATTAGGCGGTGGTCTAGCACCATTTGGTGAACTTTGGCGATGTTTTCGTCGGTAGTTGCAGTTGTTTTGCTGTCCCGAACGTTCATCGCCTCCCAAGCTCTTACGGCCAGTTTTAATGCAGCTGCCCAAAGTTTCACTGTGGTAAATAATTGTACAGAGCCTCCATGCATAGAATCCAGCTCATATTTGCTCTGCGTAGGCGTATTGCCTTTCAAAAACAAACACTTAATGACAGCTCGATACAAGATTTTGTCCATTGCTATAAAAACAAACACATCAACTCACTGAAACGACTATTACATAACAACTGAGCGTCCAAAATGGCTGAAACTCTGGTAAGCAACTGTCAACAGATGAACAACGAAACTCACTAGGTTTTGGAAACTGTTCTTTCACACTAGCCGTGTATATGACGCACTATGAAGTGTAGAGCCAAACTGAAAAATTAAATGCCATAGGCGGAATTTGAATCACGGATCTTCTGGTCTATATCCAGTCGCTCTAAACCATTGAGGTACTATGGCCAACGTGCCGATATGTCATTAAATTCTCCATCTGACTCGGAAAATTTAATGTCATATCGGCACGTTGGCCATAATTCCTCAATGGTTTAGAGCGGCTGAACGGAGACCAGAAGATCCGTGGTTCAAATCCCGGCTATGGCAGTGAATTTTTCAGTCTGGCTCTACCCTTTCACTAGGTTTTGTTTACGAGTGCTGCCATCTTCTTGTTGAGATCGGAAGCTTCCCAGAATACCCTCGTATATTATTTCTGATATATTGTGACTTTGTGGGTTCGTGAAATGAAAAGTCCAATTGCACCGCTCAAAAATGTTCTTTATTTCCACCAACTTACAGTTAAACACTTGCCAATTACACATAATTACGTAATGCACACAATTACGATTCACCACTTCGTCCGTTACAATTCCACTGTACGCTCACAGTTACGTCAATTCTTCCGTTGCACAGTCTTCTCGTTCACTAACACGGCGCTAATTTGCTGCTTGCGAAACACTGACTAACTAATTCAATTCACTCGCTGCAGCCCTTTTTATAGGAATATCACCGTCTTCTCGAAGTCTCTAGTTTCCGTGAATCCACGCGAAGGTTCCAGATGGCAGTGGAAGGGGGGAAAGAGGCGGCCAGCGACAAGTGACATTTCCCTATTCATCCCCTCAGTGACAGAGACTGATGGGAGGGCGTGGCTCGGCTGCCTCTGGTCCCTTCTCAGCTGTCGTTTGTCTTGCGTTCCGACAATTGGGTGACAATATAAATCCGGTCTTCGCTATTTCATTTCAGGATTACGTTGATAATCATGCAGAGAAAAAGGAACACCAATACAATAGGTTGGGTATAATTATACCACAGGTAGTCCGGCTCACTGCATAAATTGAGGGGCAAACCAAAATAAATAAGTGAATGTCACGCAACAGTCCGCTAACTCATGGTTCCAGGCGAATGAAAAGGAGTGTAGAAATATTCCGATAGTCAAATCTGAGTTTTATAAACATCCACGGAGACGTTGGTTTGCTTCAGATGTTGCCATCCTATTTCTCAAATGATATTGTTGCTACGTCTTTCACTGCAAATTTCTCTTAGTTTCTATTATAAAATAATACATCGGAAGTTGCGAAAAAAAGTGTGACAGATTAAGAGGGTAGTGACTGAAAGATGTTAGGAGGAAGCTAGAGAGAAGTCTGTGAAACGACCAGTGAATCAAGCAACTGCAAGACCTGTCGTTTAAACATAGGTTTCTGAAAAAACAATTAAAATTAATCGCAAACACGTGCAACATTTACGTGTCAGTAGTGAAATGAGTGTTCTAAGATCCTGGTGAAAAACATAAAAACAAGATTCGGACACTCTGTAGTGAATTTTGATATATTTTTCATTCGAAGCATTATGCATGACCTTTTCGTTGCCGGAAAGCTTGTTTCTACTCTAATTGCTACATAACGGGATTACGACCTTACAGAGTGCATACTATATGCGCGGGATGAGAAAAGCGATCGGGTTTAAAGTTCTCATTCGGTAACTTTCGTTTAGCCCCGTAAACATAGATGGCAACTTTGAAATTTGAAATGTGGTATACACTGACATCTAGTGGCTAATACGCTAAGCTTTATCATGTCCGCCATATTTCATTTTGATCAGTTTCGAGCTTAATTAGCTACACAGTTTACAACAATCGTATGTTAGAATTAGAATTTTAGTTCGTCTTTGGCAACATATACATGTAATGAGACATGTCAAAATGTATAAATACAGTATATACATAATGTCAAGTTGATTATATACAATATACACAGTAAGCAGCTCCTCTAAGGTTTCATGTGATATTTGCATAGACTAATTTACTACAAGAAATGTCATAATATAAATATTACAGGTTTGTGAATGTACTATGCTCCTAGTGCTCATTTACATGGTTATAGTTCTAAAAATTCATTAATCGTATAAAAACAGTGTGCATGCAAAAATGTCTTAACCTTACTCTTAAAGTGTTTTAGTGATACAGCTTGTTTAAATGCATTTGGAAGTTTATTATATAACATTATCACTTTGTAGTTAAAGCTTCCTTCATAAAGGCTCGTTTGGTGCGCTCGAATTGCCAGTTTATCCTTGTTACGAGTGTGGTGGTAATATACATCAGAATTTACTTGAAAATGATTTATATTTGCATGAACATTTGTGGATGTTATGGCTCTCGAAAGGGGACACATTATTATTCTTCTATCTCCGTATAACTGTGATCTGAATGCAATTGAGCTGGCGTGGGCAAAACTAAGGAATGTTTTCAGAGGATGCAACGTTACTTGTAATATCTTCGCTTATTTTACACGCCTATTTGCTGAACTGTGTTTTTCAAGATTGACCACACTGCAGAAAAAAAGAGCATTAGCTCTCGTTTCTTCCCCTCTGTCCGCGCCACACCGTAAATCCAGCGCTCAACTTATCTTGCGCGCACTGTATGGTGTAACAACTGAAAGAAGCAGGTTATGATAAACGAATCAGTTACTGTCGATGGTTCAGGGTACTCTTATTCCAACTCCAGACATTCCCTGCATAACGTGGTTTACAGATGAGGCACGCTACATAAACACACAAAACACCAGATATTGGGCTGCTGTAAACTCCCAAGTGATCCACGAAATGCCACTGTTTGATGAAAATGTTTAGGTACGGTGCGCGATCTCAGCTTCCAGAATCGTTGGTCCCATTTTCTTTGATACGACTGTAGAAACTGAAGTCTATAATATGACTTCGTGCGTTCGTAGAATTAAAAGGCCGAGTTGCAGAAATTAAATATCTCCTTTATTTTCGTAGAAATACTCTTGTAGATTACAGCAGCATTACGTGACGTACACCATCAGTATACCAAGGTCGATCACAATAACAGACAGTAACAGCAGATTACATCCTAAGCTCTCGTTACAACAGCACAGCTGGCTGTCTCTCATTTCACAACACTGCATCACACTGACTTTTTGCGAGCTGTCACGTCCTTAAATACCTAATTCGCAACTCTAGATGGTTCTAAAGTTAGCCAGATCCCGAACAATCTCTTTCAGTCCAGAAATTTCCGGAAGAACATACATTCTATCACATTCTAAAAGCGGGTCCTTTACCTCAGTTATCGCTGCCCGCCGGCGTTTGTTGACAATAGCCGCGCTATCATTAACTGGTTAGCAAGGCTCATTATTACCATGAAAATTTATCCGTCGACTGTTTTCTTATTTGTGCCGAAACTTTTATGCCTGTTGCCGTGACAATATGGATATCTTCAAGACGTTTGTTGAGCAGCTAGATGATATCGAATTGAGGGAATGTTGTTTCCAGCTAGATGGAGCAACGTACCATACATCTAATTACACCATGGAAACTTTAACAAGTTTCCTTGATAATTGAATAATCTCAAATGATCTCTGGCCTCTCAGATCCCCTGGTCTATCCCCACCGGAATTTATTTTGTTGCGATATCTAAAAATAGAGTGTAGTTGTATAGGCCACAGACAATTTTTGTTCCCAAGAAATTCATTGGGACCGAAATAAAAAACATTGGCGAGGAAACTATCCGTAAAACTTCAGAGAATATGGTGAGAAATTACAAACATATATAGATGCTGGTGGATGACCCTTCCAAAATGTTATCTGAGATGTAAATAGTGTAATGTAATCTCCCAATTGGGTATTATATTCTCCCGAAGTTGCACGTGCGTCCTATTATTGGTTCGAAAGCTATGGACAATTATGATGGTTCAGGTTTATATGGATCGCACTGTATTTGTATTTTTGTTTACACTTATAAAATACTCAACATTAATGAAATGAAGAGGTATCAAAATATCTAAATAATATTTATTTTAAACCTTATAAGTACCAGTGCACTGACTTTTGTGTATGCCAAAACTTCCCATAGGAAATTCCTGCTTGATTCCTACTTATGTTGTAATAGAATACTTTACGGGGTATTGTAAATAAATACCTAAAAGTGTAAACTTGCTACTGTTGGAGTCGAGATTTCTGTCACAAATTATGTGTGCTTTCCAAAGTCTTACAAAGTAATCAATTGTGTTAACTGCTGATAGCTACATAATGAATTTGACATTCCATTCACTTTACATAAATAGATACAAAGAAACGAATAATGACTCCCTGCCTTGTTATCCAAGTCTTTAAGTGTTGCAGAACGGAACGAAAAGAACCAGTACCCAGTTTTGAACTAGCCTGTGTAGTCCACTCACACCACTGCCGTGCGATTAACTGAAATTTCCCCGTTGCGTTCTGCAACTGTTTTAACCCAAAAAAGATATATCTGCTTTTGCGAAGGAAGGGACGGTTGGATCATCTTGTATGTGTTTTGCTATAGTAAGATTTGTTCTCTCTTTTACGGCTTGCCAGTTATTGCAAAGTTCATTCAGAATGAAGCTGACTTCAGGATTTTTTTACAGTAGATATAAGATGTACATTTTAGTTGTCATTAAAATATATTACAAATATAATTTAATTAAAATTCTTCCACGCATGATTGAGAAAATAAATATTTTGGAAAGGTGTTACATATACTTTCTTGTTTAAATTGAGTAGAATTGCTTCAAAACATTCCTGTAGCAAACTAAACAAAGTCCAAATTGAGCAGCGGAATACAGCTGTTCGGTTTTTTTTCCCGGAAGCTGTGATCTGATATTTATAAAGTTGCGATGGTATTCAGCACAAAAGCAGAACTTACTTATGAATTGTAGCGAACATTGGCAACGTCGCGGTTTCAGCATTCTGGGAAACGTAAGGAAGTTTTGACCACAACTATTGAAATATGTGCACTTTAGGAGGCTGCAACATATTTCTGAACAGTTCTATGAAGCCAGAAAGCGTGAGGATCTTTAAGGTGAGCAAGGAGTTCTTCATTTCGACGCAAGACTTCGTCGTACAGTGGTCAACTGCAGGAAGCTCTACACCGGCAGGACAGGTGACTACAACGCCACACTACGCTAACAGCAGCACAGTGCAGTAAGACTCTAAACATCAGACGTCCAGTTCAGGTTCCTCAAAGACCGGATTGAAATGAAGGTGAAACTAAATGGAAGTTAAAGAATGCTAAAGGTAGTTGCTTAGTGATCGTGGAAAACCTCGTAACTGTCATTTGTTATTAACCACTTGAGCCAGCTCTAGGTTAATCAAATCTCTTGGCCATTACAAGTGCTGTAGGATTCTTGATGTTGGGATACACAGGAGAGCCGTCGGGGTTTTTAAACTGCTCGTACGGAACTTCGGCGAGAAGTTCCATTCCATACTTCTGGCCTAGTTTCTGGGATGCTATTCCGGTGAATACTGTCATGGTGACTTCGAGTCCAACTGCTCTACCAAGATCTGTGCGGGACCGGAGGATCTCCAGACCAACTCCTTGTCCTCGGAACTCAGGATCCACGCATAGCCCCAGGGCTGTCATGTAATGTTCCACACCGTACTTCTCGTATACGTCCACGATGTTGCCGGCATACTCCAGTAGATCTCTGACTATAGTCCTTGTCACGTAACCTTCAAACTGAAACATAAACACAGTTTAGCATAATGACTATAGATACTACATACAAGTTAATATACAAGGCTGTACAATAAAGAACGATCATAATTTTTTACAGTCATAATTTTCCGCACAAAAATTCAATCTTATTATACTGTCACCCAAACCTCGGAATTCCCGATAGAATCGGCCGGCAGTAGGTCCAGACGGGAAGCATTAAGCCCACGCCTACCCATTTATCTCGTGTCGCTAACTGGGGGATGATTAGAAGAGTAGCACGAACCCTGTACCGTCTCTTTCCCCTCCCACCAGACGTCTGGAAATATCGGGATAATTGTGCGAGCCGCGAACCTTCCAGAAACCACGATATTCCTACATAAGTCTGCAGTGGACGAGTCAGTTAGTTCTTGGTGAGCAGCCGTGAGCAGCCGAGTGAGTGAACAGACCGGAAGACTGTGAACCTGTATCAGAGGAGTTGTACGTATATGTGAGTGTTGCGTGCACCTGTGACAGCCGAACTGGAGAATTTTAATTGTGTGTGCTACGTAATTCTGTGTAATCGGCAAGTGTTTCAAATGTAATTGGGTGGAAATAAAGAACATTTTGAGTTTGTGCGACTGGACTTTTAATTTCACGAACCCAAAAAGTTACAATATCCTCTTAGCTTAATTTGAAGCAAACACGCCGTAGCAGTTTCATTGTTGGTACTCCTGGTTCCCGCCTGCAAGAACCAGGAAAGTTCACACATGTTCAGTGTCGCCTACCACTTCAATGGAGGTAACATGCAGTTAAAGTTGATGTTAGAGGAAGATCCGGAGTTTCCGTCAAAAGTAATCACTGCTGATGAAACTTGGCTACATCATTTTATTCTTGAGTACAAACAGCAAAGCTCAGTGTGGAAATCTCCATCACCAACCCACAAAGAAGCAAAAGTGGCTGCTTCTGCTGGGAAAGTTATGGTCATCTCATTCTTTGGCATTCATGGAATGCTTTATCACCATGTTTTACCTGCACACACATCAGTAACTGGACAATACTACAGGGATGTCCTGAAAACATTGGAAGACCGTATAAGGCGCAAAAGACTACATTTTTGTGAAGCAGGCTGGATGCTGCACCACGATAATGCGCGGCTGCATACTACCATTGTTGTTGCTGAATATCTTGCAAAAACCTACCTTAAGTGCATCCCTCACCCTAGCTATAGTCCAGATTTAGCCACATGTGACTTTTTTCTATTCCCTAACTTGAAGAAACGGCTTCGTGGGAGGCATTATCCATCATCAGAAGCAGTGGTGAAGGTTTTGGTTGCGATTTTGAAGGATCTCTCAAAAATTGGTTTCCAGCATGTCTTTGTATACTGGCAGAAACGCTGGAACAAGTGCTATGCATTCAGGGGAGACTATTCTGAGTAGTATCAAAATTATGAGGATGAGTAAAGGTACGTGTCAAAAAAAAAATGAAGTAGAAGAATTGTACGATACTCATGATATAAGAAAAGGCTGGGATGACGGCAGTTGTTATTGCTGCCTTCCAGCCCTTGTGTCACGTGGATAAAGAATAATGATTCTGCATGCAGGCGGTAGCCAGGTTTGGATTTAGGGCTGTTTATATTTGTCCTCCAAAAGTATTCGGGAATTCTTGGCCGATTCTCATCACGAGATGAATGCCGAAGAAACAACAGGAACAGACTTTGGGAAAACATTCCTCCTAAGTGTGTGATTGTCTTAGACAATGCTAGTTATCATTCACGGCTAACGATAAAAATTCCTACCATATCAAGCAGAACGGTCGAAATGATTACATTCATGTTAGAACATAAGCTATAGATACCAATCCAGTTCCTGTAAAAGCCGTGCTTTTGGAGAAAATTTGAGAAGCTGATGTACAAACATGCAACATGAACGAAAATTTCAAGTGCGGGATATTTCACACGACAATGCTTCGTTCGTTATACACGTGACTGAAAGTGGCAGTGACAGCGAAGAGGGCGCAGACATATCGTAATGTGAGTAGAATATATACTTCGATATTATTATCATAGTTTAGTTTCACTTAAGATCCTTGCTAATCTTATTGTTACTTGGTAACAATAAGGTAGGTCAACTTGGTAGGTCAATGTTGGCAATGCTGAGAACGTGGAGAAAACGCGACAACGTTGTTTTCTCCACAGCGAGCGGGTCGACACATCTTATCTCTACGTAACTGAATATCTAAATCTTATCGCATCTTTTGACGCCACCATTTCTTTGCTCCTAAACCAAACTTCAAATATTTCGGCATTCATCTCGTGATGAGAATCTGCCAAGGATTCCCGAATACTTTTGGAGGACACACATAAGCAGCCCTCAATCCAACCCTGGCGACCACCTGCATGCAGAATCATTATTCCTTTTCCACGTGACACAGGGGCTGGAAGGCAGAAAAAGCAGCTGCCATCATCCCAACCTTTCCTTACATCATGAGTATCGTACCAAGACTCATCTAAATAAATTATACGATACCCTTCCTGCCTTAAATAGTTTAGCCTGCTCAGGTACTTGTATCTCCATGCCACAATCCTTGCTGATTCCATAATCACACGCCTCCGAAAGCGGAAACCTAATTTCACTAAAAACTGCCTAAGTGAATTCCAAAACTGTTGGTCATTGCCCTTCTTTATAAAATCTGCACACCTCCCTACGAACTATGTCGCAGGTGAAATTATCAACCTTACCTAACTTTGGTTCCCTGTTGCCCTTCTTTTTTTGGCGTAATAGGAAGTCTCTTCGCAACTTTACTAACTGTATGTCTGCTTAAGCCTACTGCTTTAGCAGTTTCAGTAATAGGTCCCTTTCCTATTTTATTGGCTTCCGTATACTTAAAAACATTACATATTAATTTCTGGGACTGTTTACTGAGGGTTTCTAAAGGTAGCTTGCTTCCTTTTACTCTTGCTTCATTTGCTGTCCCATCAGTGACACTAGAAGTAGAACCAACATTATTACTAGCACCACTAATATTATCACTACGAGATAAACTGGCTGGATTACTGACACTATTTCCACCATCAAAGCCAGATACGTCCCAAAGTCTCCACATATTTAAGAATAGCCAGGAAACACAACTTGCACCAATGAAGATCACAAGAAGACTAACAGAATTAAATGAATGATGAATTAGAGAGATAACAGCGAAGATATTGCAACTCTGTGTTTTACTCCACGTGAACATAACATGTATCTATCATTTGTGATTCCTGCGCATTCAATGGCTGAAGTGCTGCGTACATTGGTGCTCAGCAGAGGTCCAAGAAACGCGTCAGTAACCATCTCAACTTTCGGAGAGTAATCAGTCCGTTATCTGAGAGGTATCTATTACCCAAGATAAATCTATGGTAACCGTTCGGACAGCGCCACTATACGAACTTCCTAGCTCTTCTAATCACTTATAAGAACGAAACTGAGAATGAATACAGTACAAAACAGTTGCATCCTTATCATGTGTGTTGGAAGAGAGTTGAGAGAGCTAATGGTTTGTTTTCTCTTTTTCTCGAAGGATAACAGTTTGACATTATGCTTCATAGAACCTTGGTGCAAGTACATTGCCATGAATATTATTGAACTTTAAAAAATGAATTCGGTGTAAACCATTACACTTAAAGTAATACATTTTAGTCTGGTTATTTATGCAAACGATTTGCGAAAAGTATTTCCTTATCCGTGTTCGTCGGTTTTCCGGCCGTTTTAGTCACGTATTACGAGGGCTTTGATGATCCTTATCAAAATAATCTCCCCCAAATGAGATGCACTTCTGCCAGCGTTTTTGTCAGTCCTCAAAGACAACCTGGAAACCATTTTTAAAAGCTCCTTCAAAATCGCCTACGCAGCCTTCACCACTGCTTCTGATGATGGATAATGTCTCCGACGAAGGCGTTTCTTCAAGTTAGGGAATAGAAAAGGGTCACATGGGGCTAATTCCGTACTATTGGGAGAGTGAGAGATGCACCTCACGTTGAGTTTTGCAAAATATTCAGCAACAAAATTGACAATATGCGGCTGCGCATTATCGTGGTGCAGCATCCAGCCTAATTCATGGAAATGTGGTATTTTGCCCCTGATATGGACTTGCAATGTTTTCAGGACATCCCTTTAGTACTGTCCAGTTACTTATGTGAGTGCAGGTACAATATGCTGATAAACCATTCCATGAATATCAAAGAATGAGATGACCATAAATTTCCCAGCAGAAGCAGCCACTTTTGCTTTTTTTGGGGGGGGGGGGGGGGTTGGTGATGAAGTAGCTTTCCACACTGAGCTTTACTGTTTGCTCTCAGGATCAAAATTATGTAGCCAAGTTTCATCAGCAGTGATTACGTTTGAAGGAAACTCCGGATCTTCCTCTAACATCTACTTTAACTGCATTTAAACCTGCATGCGAATGTCCTTTTGTTCGGGAATCAACAGTCTTGGAACTCATCGCGCACAAACACGTCTCATGTGTAATGTTTCTGTCACCAACGTATGGGTGGCACCCAATGAAGTGTTCAGTATTTCAGAAAGTGATCTTAAGATAATTCGTCGATCCTCTCTCACAATGGCAGCAGCAGTGTTGTTTTCTTTCGTAAGAGCAGTAACTGGAGCACCGGGGCCACCTTCCTTTGAAAATGATTGTTTCCCTACTTTAAACATTTTAAACTACCTTCGAGCTGTGCTGTAGGGAAGAACAGACTTGCCATAGGCCTCCTGTAACGTTGTATAGGCCTCAACTGAAGATTTGTTGAGACAAAAGCAGAATTTCAGAGCCGCACATTGTTCCTCGCGTGTTACCTCTATTGTAGCGTTAGGCGATACTGAACATGTGTGAAATTGCCTGTTTGTCACAGGCGGGAACCAGGAGTACCAACAATGAAACTACTACGGCGTGTTTGTTTCACATTAAGCTAACAGAATATAATAGGTTTAAATATTAGTGCTAAAAGTTATGATGGTAAAAATTATGATCATTCTTTATTGAACTGCCGTTGTACTACATGAGGTAATTTGTTTCAAGCATTATTTGTTAGGCAACCAGTTACAGTGCGCCTTACTGTGACTGGATATATGTAGTTTGAGGGAAGTCTAGGAAAAAATATTAAGACAGCAATATGGACTCTTAGAGCATTTAAGCACTTTAAATATGTAACATAGTATTTCATAAATTAGGAAGTTTTTAGGCATACGTGTGCGAGAGAGTAAAACCAGCTGCAGGAACAGTTAAGGAATTAAATGAAATTGTGTGTAGTATAGCAATTTAATAGACATACAAAGCTGAACAGTCATATGGAGGTTAGAGGAAATATATTAATATTTGGTTCTGCAGGTTGGGCTCAATTCAGAAAGTTTGAGGGGGTTGAATTTAGCAGAGCGGTGAGAATGTCAAAGCTAGAAAACGGGAAGTGGTGGAGTTAGAAGAGACAATGTAAATGGAGGAGTTATTAATAGAAAGGATCGAACGCAGGAGGCTACAATGTTATGGGCATGTCATCCGAGTGGACAAGCGGAGATAGATTAGTACCTTTTTGGAATTGTTGTCTCGTGGACAAAGGAAGCAAGGACGACCTAGGGTGTCATGGAAATTGAATACAAACCAGATTATGAGAGAGGGGTTTGTGGTATCGACGTTGGAGGACCTAGAGAGATAGAATTTAGGAATACCGGGTGACTACTCACAAATGTTAAGTAAATTAAGTAATATTTCCCAAACTCCTTGACCTAACGACACAGACGTTCGTGTACTATTAACTTCAAGTATGTTGGAAACTAAGGCCGAGGTCTGTATGTTGTAGGTATAATTTTGGGAGATGATAGATAATATAATTTAAACACCTTTTGTTACACAAAATTATTTGCTCCGGTAATTCATATAGAGTTAATGTCGGATCAGCTCTAAGGCTTTATTAAGAAGAGCTCCGGAACCGAACGGTTCCTCATAACACTAAATTTTGCCACATGGAACGCAGACTATGTGAAAGAGACTCCTTGGACAGACGAGCAGAAGGTTCTGTACGTTCTTTACGAACTCCTGAGATCGACGAATATGTGTTACGGTGCATTGAGAACAGTCCTTCAACTAGTACTCGCGCCATCGCGCCACAATTGCACCCAAGTGGTAACGCTGTGGGAAGAATTCTGTAGGAAATGCAGTTGTACACATTCCACTTAGAATGCCTGAAGACTGTCATCTGCGACAGCAGTTTTGTATGTGGTATCTGGACAAAATTTCAAAAACGATGTACAGTTTGCATCCCATGCCATGTTCGTAGATGAAGCAATTTTCACACATGACAGTTACGAATGAAGGAAGGCAGGGAGGAATGGATGAAGGAATAAGGGAGGGAAGAGAGGGAAGGGAGAGAAGGGAGGGAGGGAAGGGTGGGAGGGAGGGGTGGGAGGGAAGGGAGGGAGGGAAGGGAGAGTAGGGAGGTAGGGAATGGTGGGAGGGAAGAGTGGGAGGGAAGGGAGGGAGGGAAGGGAGGGTAGCAAGGAGGGGGGCAGGAAGAAAGAGAGGAAGTGAGAGTGAGTGGGTGGGTGAGTGAGTGACTGAGTCAGAGGATAAGAGGGTGAGTGAGTGAGTGGGTGAGTGGCTGAGAGAGTGAGTGGGCGAGCTGTTTAGTGAGTGAATGAGTGAGTGATTAAGTGACTGAGTCAGAGGGTGATAGGGTCAGTGAGTAAGTGGGTGAGTGGCTGAGAGGGTGAGTGAGTGGGCGAGTTGTTTAGTGAGTGAGTGTATGAGTGAGTGAGTGACTGAATCAGAGGGTGAGAGGGTGAGTAAGTGGGTGAGTGGGTGAGAGGGTGAGTGGGCGAGTTGTTTAGTGAGTGAATGAGTGAGTGCGAGAGTGAGTGAAATGAAATGTGCAGTGTTTAAAGTGTTTAACACCCGCTTTTACTACATACGGCACCGCAGGCGGTGACACTGATGATACATGAGATGAAGATGCAGCACCGGTGGAATGAGATGGCGGGGAAACCGGAGGTCCCGGAGAAAACCCGCCCCAACGCCGTGTTGTCCACCACAAATCTCACTTTGTTTTCGCATGGGATCGAACCCGGGCTGCCTTGGTGAGAGCCAAGCGGTCTAACCACTGAGCCACGGCGCGGCCATGATGATGATGATGTTAAAGGGAGCTCAACTACTGGGTCATCAGCACCCTTAAAGGAACCAATGGGTTTAAAATCCAATTAAAACGCAAAAGACTAAAAGACTAAAATAAAAACAAAGATAAAACTCACGCACAGCGATGTGGCAAAGACTATAATAGAAACTAAAACAATTAAATCCAGAAAAGAGATAAAGTGTTTAAAATACCCAAAATTTTAGGGCCTAGATCGTAAAACTTGCAGATAAAACGAATGCTAAAACTTTGCCCACCGCCGTCTCGTCATCCGCGACTATCTTTGCCAAGCTGGCCGGTAGCTGGAGAGACCTGCGGAGATGGGCTAGTCTAAAACAATCTAAAAAGGCATGACGCACGGACAGTTCGACACCGCAGATCGGGCAAACTGGAGCCGGTGTCCGGTTTAATAAAAACTGTGACTAAAATGACAATGGCCAATACGCTACTGAGCCAAAATAACTTATTCCCCAGTGTTTCGGAAGCCCCTTTACTGTTCGGAGATTGTTGTCATGGAGAGAATGCCACTCTGGTATACTATGAGACGATATATATAATCTTTACGTTCAAAAACTGTCACAATCTACCTCAGCCACGCTCAGTACTGTCCAAGAAACACAAAACTCCAGACGATTTTCATTGTCATCAAAATCGTTGACTCAATGCTAACTAAAAGTACACAACTTCATCCTACCCTCTCTCTCGTGATAAAAGGGCGGTGGGGATATCTATAAATAGGGTGTACAAGAATAGACCATGGACAATTGATGTTCTCAAACCGAAATAAGTAACATTGGCGAGGATACTCTCCGTAAAACTTCAGAGAATATGGTGAGACGAGTACAAACATGTATAGATGCTGGTGGAGGACACTTCCAACATTTTATCTGAGATATAAATAGTGTAATGTAATCTCCCAATTGTGTATTATATTTTCCCAAAGTTGCACGTGTGTCCTATTATTGGTTCAGAAGTTAAGGCTTATTGAAGTGGTTCAGGCTTATATGGATCGCACTGTATTTCAGTGTTCAAGAACCGTTGCAAAACCTTAATAGGTCATGTCTTCGAGATATTTTCATGATAAATAAAAGGTAAATGTATAAAATTGTGGGAATACGCTCTGAGGCGCCCTTCACTTTGAATACGTGTTGCATGAAGGATAAACCGAGAGAAATAGGTAAAATCTACTGCACAAAACTTGCAGCTCTCGTTAAAACACTGCATATGAAAAGTATTGATTTTGAAGTAATCAATTTCCTACACGCTCCTTCTAATGTGTTTCAATTTTAAAATGTTTTAAAAAATTCTAAAATCGGAAGTTAACATTCCTTCCTTCTCTGATTATCCAAAGGGAATGGAATTTCCAAGTCAGCACGTGGCGACTACTTCGAAACATCTGACTATAGTTTAAGCCTGCAGAATCATCATGTTTCCATAGTAGGTACAAGAAGTTATGTAATTACTCCAAATTTTTGTGTAGATTACCGTTAAGCTAGTGAGAAATGATCTGTTTAAGTGCAGTTTGAGAAAGAATGGCGAAATTTAAAAATCCGAAAAGCCTTACCTGAGATTATTTTGAAGTCTAGAAGCCTCCAGTTTTCCACAAATTAATGCTCAGAGGAGTGCTAGCTAGGTGCCTATAATTTTTACGCACAAAGCAGAGCTGTTATTTTTTCGGATTTAAACTTTCAATGCTAAACCTTTTACAAAGCTGTATATATTTCGCCACTCCCAAAATTTAAATTGTTTAAATAGATTGCTGATTCACTTCTAATCTCTCGGTCCAATGCTCTGATGTTTCTGTTACTCAAGTTTTAATGCTTTAGATATAAATTCCATCAATTACACTTTTCACATATGCCGTAAATTATTTATAAAATGTTATTAATCTTCAAATTTCTTGACACGTTTCTGTAGATTCTTAAAGTGTTCCATTTTTAGACAAACTCAAAAGAAGGTAATTGATTTCTTTTATGATTCACATAAGCAAGTATCACGTAACTTTTTAAGGACGGTACATATAAGGAGCATAAATGCAGGGACACTGTAGCGTAGTGGTAGCGTGTCTGCCTCACGTTCAAGAGGTCCAGATTTGTAATCTCAGTCAGGATGTAATCTGCATTAGGTTTTCTCTTATCATGAAAGATAAATAAAGGGTATCTCTAAGCTCTATGAACCCTGGAATCATTTGAGCATCATTTTACCTACGTTATTCATCGTACGTAACGTCGAAACATATGTGATTTCAAGTAATATGTATGAAAAATGCATATCATGCTGGAGAAATGTAGAAATTTTGGCTACCATGCGATTGTCACAGCAACACTACGAAAATAGCCTCAGTTGACAACCATATACAGGAGTTATAAATAAAAGGATTAGTTCTGAAAGGATTAATTCCTTAATACAAATTTAACACTAAGGGCCCAACGATAAAAATCCCCGTATTTAAGTATTTACAATAGTAAGTCAACACTAAAGTGTATCTTGAATATGAGAATTCTAAGTGGTTTACCGGGGAAGTATGAGTCAATTGGCAAGCTTAAAGTCGTGTCGGCATGTTGGCCATGGTAGCTCAAGAGGTTAGAGCGACCGGATGGAATCCAGGAGATCCGTGGTTCAAATCCCGGCCGTGGCGTTGAATTTTTCAGTTGACTATAATTAATTACAGTTGCTTAATTCACGTATCAGGTAATCTTTCAGTGCTTACCTTGTCAGAAGATAGCTTTTCCCCCTTCGTGCTGACGCCGGTCACATTGACGCCTACTATCCTCCTAGGCGTCACCAAGTTACCGTCCCCGTCCTCCAGTAAAGCGACCAGTGCTAAGTTTTGCTTCAAGGTAGTCCTCCAGATGCCCTGAAGTTCCTTCTGCGACTTAGGATGCTTGTAGATTTCAAGGCTCTGGCACGTAACTTCATCCCTGAAGAAGTGTGTGGTCATAAACTCCACGATGTCCTCGTGCATGTCCTCCGGTACATCTTGCACTCGATACTTGAGGACCTTGCCGTTCCACTCCTTCAGACCGACGCATCTTCGCCAGACTTGAGGAACGGGGACTGTTTCAGGTCTCTTCCACTCCGTCATGTTTAGTAAGATACATCAAGAGTTGTGTTTACCCTTATATATTCCAGATAACAGCTGTCAACTGTTATCGCTACACACGCTATCTCTTACGCATTATATGATCTTATCCAGTGACGGTTTCACGTAATGAGAGGACCTTGTGTGAGCCTCAAACGTAATCTGGTTATGAATAGTTCAAAATATGCGATGGCTCATATTCAGCTGGCTTTCTCTGTTCACTCCTCCGCAAGTTATTCTTACAAAACCTTATTATTCTACTTTTTCATTCTTCTTGTCCTTTAAAAGCATCAATCCTTCCTGCGTTTCTGTCCACTTTTAGTATATCATTGAAGGCATATTTTACAGGTATAATTGTTCCAACATATTATACTCTTCTTCTCTCTATACATTCCAGATTATTCTTTATTCTTTATTTGTCTTCCTCCTCTTTCTGTTAGATTACGCTACACCACGATTCTCCTTACGAAAGAGTTTGAGTTTGGTTCCTTCCTTTCACTTCTTCCCCATCATATCTCTTTACAGTTTTGGAGGAATGTATTAATAATGTCCCAAATATATGCTTGTATTATAATAATTAATTACTATATGTTTCAAGTGGGAAGAGTTCTGGCTTGTAGGCATTCAGATGCGTTAGAGCCTTGAAGCAAATAAAAAGATGGTGGCGATCAAAGGTTACCACAGCTCCACGTTGTGCGCCAGTTTGAAGCAAATATGATTGGTGAACGATGACAAATATGATTGGCGAGCAATGAGGATTCTCTCAGGTTATGCGTGGATGGGTGTGAGAAGGAAATTTTACAACACTGGAATGAGCGTCTCCAAATTATTTATTCACTGCTTCTTTTCAATCATCGAAGTGGAAGTCGCCGACCGAGGGTTACCAATCTCGGTTTAGAATCATTGAATGCTAATCGTTTATTACTTGATAAATTTTTATGACCCGACAAATATTCAAAACAGAACAAGTTGAACGCTCTAATAGGCTTCACGTCTCAACCTCCTCTCTCATATCGGCTGCACACCGGAGAGATTATAATGGCTTCCTAGCCGCGAAATGTCTCCGTCGGCCTTACGCCGAAGAGTGCGTATAATGGCTTCCTAGCCGCGAACTGTCTCCATCGGCCTTACGCCGCAGAGTGCTCTCTAACCACAGCTGCACGCGTGTATATATCTCTAACTTTCCCTCTCAAAACTCTTTTTTTAAACAAAGTCCCTTTGTGGCTGTTTTGGTCGCCATTGTGCACGATCCAAAGAATTCCCTATTCATACTCGTCAAGTGACAATTCCTTTAGAAATCTTCTAAGGACACGGTTTCTTACACGGCTTTGTTAGAAACTTTCCCCAACTGAAATGGTCTTGCCCTTGGTCGTCACAAAGAACCAACATTCCTTTGACATCTATCATGACTGCTTCTGGCAAACCATAATTTCGGTATCAGCCTTCAGTGTTGCCACCTCGTTACCCTCACACTTTTTATATCCCCCGATCTCTCGCATACTTGGAGCCATTTTGGCGCTAGGCGTAAGGGAATGCAAACTGAATTTTCCAAAGCTTTATAATAATGCAGTTCCTCAACTGACAATTGCAACATGGATATGTATATATTAGATACTTGTTTTACACATATAGGTCAAAAATAATTATAATAATCCAACGAAACTGCCAGCGGCGCATCCATATAGCTATGAGCGTCACTTCCGTTAAGAGACAATTCGTCATTGTCACTGTCTTCATCATATGAGTGTATCAAGTTTATGATGAAAGGTTCCAGAATCTCATCACGTGCTATTTGTTTCCAAAAATAGTGTTCTTGTAGTTCAACTGCATCGCTCATAATTTTTTTTTTTTTCAGTCTTGTGCAAAGTGTCAATTTGTTAATCAATAAGTCGTCCAGCGTCTGATTTTTTTTTTTAATTTTCGTCCTCCAACCTTAAGTCATATTAGACGATTGGTAAAATGATGCTCAAGTGAGCCCAGGGTTGTAACGGTACTTTTTAGTTGGAACTTTTTATCTAAATATACAGTTGGAAATTCTAGTTTTCTGATTTGAATATTAGTGGACCATGTAATGACAATATAAAAAAAAATTATGAACGGTTGCTAGGAAAAAGAAATATCAATAATCTTGATGTATAAAGTGTGTTACAAAAAGGTATGGCCAAACTTTCAGGAAACATTCCTCACACAAAAAGAAAGAAAATGTGATATGCGGACATTTGTCCGGAAACGCTTAATTTCCATGTTAGAGCTCATTTTATTACTTCTCTTCAAATCACATGGAATGGAAACAGAGAACAACAGAACGTACCAGTGTGACTTCAAATACTATATTGCAGAAAATGGACAAAATGTCCTCCGTTAGCGAGGATACATGCATTCATCCTCCTTCGCATGGAATCCCTGATGCGCTGATGCAGCCCTGGAGAATGGAGTATTGTATCATATCCATCCACAATACGAGCACGAACAGTCTCTACATTTGGTACCGGGGTTGCGTAGACAAGAGTTTTCAAATGCCCTCATAAGTGAAAGTCAAGACGGTTGGGGTCAGGAGAGCGTGGAGGCCATGGAATTGATCCGCCTCTACCGATCCATTGGTCACAGAATCTGTGCGTTGAGAAGCGTACGTACACTTCGAATGAAATGTGCAGGAGCTCCATCGTGCATGAACCACATGTTGTGTCGTACTTGTAAAGGCGCATCTTCTAGCAGCACAGGTAGAGTATCCCTATGATATCATGATAACGTGCTCCATTGAGCGTAGGTAGAAGACCATGAGTCCCAATCAAGACATCACCAACAATTCCTGCCCAAACGTTCACAGAAAATCTGTGTTCTTGACGTGACTGTATAATTGAGTCCGGATGCTCGTCAGCCCAAACATGTTGATTGTCAAAATTTACAATTTGATCACGTTGGAATGAAGCCTCATCCGTAAAGAGAACATTTGTACTGAAATGAGGATTGGCACATTTTTGGAGGAACCATTCGCAGAAGTGTACCTGTGGAGGCCAATCAGCTGCTGATAGTGCCAGCACACGTTGCACATGGTACGGAAACAACTAGTTCTCCCGTAGCACTCTCCATACAGTGACGTGGTCAACGTTACCTTGTACAGCAGCAACTTCTCTGACGCTGACATTAGGGTTATCGTCAACTGCACGAAGAATTGCCTCGTGCATTCCAGGTGTCCTCGTCGTTCTAGGTCTTCCCCAGTCGCGAGTCATAGGCTGGAATGTTCCGTACTCCCTAAGACGCCGTTCAATTGCTTCGAACGTCTTCCTGTCGGGACACGTTCGTTCTGGAAATCTGTCAAGATGCAAACGTACCGCGCCACGGATATTGTCCCGTGCTAATCCATACATCAAATGGGCATCTGCCAACTCCGCATTTGTAAACATTGCACTGACTGCAAAACCACTTTCGTGATGAACACTGACGAGTTGATGCTACGTACTGATGTGCATGATGCTAGTACTGTAGAGCAATGAGTCGCATGTCAACACAAGCACTGCAGTCAACATTACCTTCCTTCAATTGGGCCAACTGGCGGTGAATCAAGGAAGTACAGTACACACTAACGAAACAATGGGGTATTTTGACAATTGTCTGCACGAATGATTTCAATTTCCATTTAAAGAGAAATATTAAAATGAGCTCTAACAAGTTTAGTAACGGAAAATCAATAATCTGGTTTCATGAAAATAAAAGAGTTTTAAAATAGTGATGATTGTACGTGCAGGAGTAAGCAATTTTATGTAATTAATGAAAACTTTATTAAGGAAGTAAGGATTTATCAATATGCTGGAGGTAACCTCCAATGGTTGACTGTGAAAGAAAGTTCAAGTAAAATGTAATCCAGATTATCCAATTAAATTATAGAAACCACACCTAAATAAAAAAAGATCTCATTACTTGTATTTAATCAAACTAAATCATCAAGAAACAATTCAAACTACAGAGAAGTAACCCTGTTACATCTGGCTTCCCGACCTGGGTCTTCGAAATACTCAACGTGCATGCTATCAGCTACGGACGAAGAATCGGGTTACAGGGTCCATAGAGCTTAGAGTTACCCGACATTTTTCTTTCAGGATAAGGGAGAATAAAGAAGTTCCCAAAATAATGGGAAATAGCTAAAGTTATATCTATCTTTAAAAAAGGGCGAAGAAATGAATGCAAAAATTATAGATTTATACAACTTTTAAATACAATATGTAAAATATATACTCGAAGTATAACAACTAGGGTGAAAAACATATTAGTGAAGAACAACATGGATTTAAAACAAGCAGAGCATCCATAGATAATGACTTTACAATAAAACAAATGTTAGAAAAAACGAAGAGAATTTAATCTTTAAACCCATTTAGAATTTATAGATCTAGAAAAGGCGCTGGAGAAAGTTAACCGATTATTGTTATGGGATATAATATTTAAAAAGGGATACCCACTACACTTAGTTAAAATAATTCAAAGCTTATACAGAAATACGAAATTGGTCATGGAGATGGAAGGAGAAATAACAAATGAATTTGAAATAAACAAAGGATTGAAACAAGGATGTAGTCTATATAAACGCTCTTCTGTTTGCAGATGATATAGTTTTAATCTTTGACAAGGAAGATAGACTACAGAAAGGAATATATCAAGTAAACAACATTTGTAAAAAATATGATATGACAATCTCAAAGACAAAAACAAAAGTAATGACATTCCAGGGAAAATACCAAATAAGGACCAAAATTGTAGTAGAGGAGACTATAATAGAACGAGTATCACACTTTCAATACTTTGGCTGTGATATAACCTATGAATCGGAGAATCAAGATATAAGGAATAAAATACAAAAATTGCAAGCAGTTTGCGGAACAATTAAGAGAACCCTCAGGAATAAAGCAAGGAAAGAAACTCAAATAAGATTCTACAAAGTGATGGCAATCTCAATACTAAACTATGGAAGTGAGGCATGGATAATAAGGGAAAAGGAGAAGAGTAAAATACAAGCTGCTGAAATGAGATTCTTACGAACAATCAAAGGATATACAAGAGAAGATCATATTAGAAATGAAATTATTAGAAAAGAATTAGAAGCACAACCGTTATTAGAATAAATCCAAAGATATAGAAACAAATGGGTCGAACACCTTAATCACATGCCAAGAGAAAGAATACCAAAAGAAGCCTTCAATTATAAACCAAGAGGATGAAGATCAGTAGGACGCCCCCTAAAGAGATAGCTTCAGGAAATTGTGAGACCGCAACAGGCTTTAGCCTAACCCGTGAAGGAAGAAGAAGGATAAGGGAAAACCCCGAAAAAGCCGTATCCAATTAACTCAGTCTGACCGAGATTCGACATCGGGACCTCTTGAACGTGAGGCGGACTACCACCACGCTACCAAGGCGGGCAGCGTCTGTTTGCAACATAATTTGAACCCACATAAACCCAATTCAATTGTTCTGGTAGTGGTAAGGGGGAAGGTGGTTTGTAATACCTCGAGTCTCATATCATTTGCAAGCTGATCCACCTGATACACTTTCCCTGGTTTTTAAACTTAAGAGCAACTGAATAATACTGCTTTGAACTCTCTAAAGTAAATAGAGATTACGTACGATTCATAAACAGATATACAGTGTGACAAGTGACGTTCTGTCGATACACCATTCTACAAGCCAGCAGGAAGTGTATTTTAGTTAGTTGATGGAAATTAATCTTTTCTTCGTATTAGCCGCATATAGGCTAAGGTCTTTGATAGATAGAGTCAACATGATAAATTCAAAGTCACGGCCGGAATTTGAACCAGGGATCTCCTGGTTTCCGTCCAGTCGCTCTAACCCATTGAGCAACTATGACCAACGTGCCGTCCTGACAGTAAATTCTCCACCTGACTCATATATTTTCCCAGTAGACCACTAGGGGCTGTCGCATCCGAGATACACCGTTTGTGGCGACTTACTATGGTAAGTACTGGAGTCTCAGGCTTCAACATTTAACTCTTATTATTTTAGTTAAATGATGGAAATTAATCATTTCTTCATATTAGCCCCATATAGGCTAAAGTATTTGATAGATAGAGTCAAAATGAAAAATTCAATGCCATGGCCGGGATTTGAACCACGGATCTCCTGGTTTCCGTCCAGTTGCTCTAACCCATTGAGCTACCATAGCCAACGTGAGGGACTGACATTACATTCTCCATTTGAATCGCGGATGCGAGAGCCCCTAGTGGTCTACTGCGGAAATATTTGAGTCAAATGGAGAATATAATGTCAGGACGGCACGTTGGCCATGGTAGCTCAATGGGTTAGAGCGACTGGACGGAAATCCTTGGTTCAAATCCCGGCCATGGCATTGAATTGTTCATGTTGCTTCTATCTATCAAAAATCTTAGCCTATATAGGCTAATATGAAGAAATGATTAATTTCCAACAAATAAATAAAATAAAATTAGTTAACTGATGAAGCCTGGGACTCAAATACTTATGATAGTAAGTCGCCACAAACGGTGTATCTCGATGCGAGGGCCCCTCGTAACTTACTTGGTAAATATACGAGACAAATAGAGAATTTAATGTCAGGACGGCACGTTGGCCATGGTAGTTCAATGGGTTACAGCGACTGGAAGGAAACCAGGAGAACCGTGGCTCAAATCCCGGCCATTGCATTGCATTTTTCATGTTGACTCTATCTATAGGAAGTGTGTTGTTTCTTCTCGCTCGAATCTAACAAACACGTTGGCTTATTCAAAGTAATTCTTTTATTACTTCTTGTCAAACGTTTACGTTTCAGTTCCGAGTAATTACAGATATATGCCATACAATAATGATCTCCATTACAATGCTTACGTCGTCATTCATTGTTATAACAGAATAGTGTTTTATTTGTTTGAATTAGGAAACCAATTTTAACTAAAAATATGGGCATTTTGCGGTTATGTTAAATACATTACTCTCTACCTTCCTAATGGACCAGTTTTTGCAAAATAAAAATTTTTGTCTTACCACGAATAATATTTATTATAGATTTATTAGGTTGGCGATCGTCACACACCAATTAGAGGGAATGCAATACGACATCACTGCAGTACTCCGATTGGTTGCACATCTAGTAGCGCTTAAGGACAAACTTACATAACAATCCCTAAAACTTATTGAAACCTTATTGCAAATAATTCAATAGATGAATATATAATTTAACCCACCGTAATAGTTCAGGCGGTCTCTGGCGTCTCGCATCCAACAGACACGGGTACGATTCTCCTGTCCCCTACCTGACCCATGGAATTTTCCAGGGGGTTTTCCCGGAGCTAAGCGAATGCTGGGTAGGTTAATTAAACAGTTAAGTGTAGAGGTTCCACTCTCCTTAGTGACGGACCCTTAGGAACAAAGACCCGGACCACCATCTACCCGGGAGTGATGGATACTCCGCGGCTCTTTACATAGGGCAGTAACTGGAGTCTAAAAAGATCCCGCCCCTCCCCCCCGCTGAACACAACGTCAAGATGGGATGGAAGTGGATACGCCTTTTGAGCGCACCAACCCCGCAGGGAAGCCTACCGAAAACCTCGTTGGGGCCACCTGGTGTTCTAGCACACCTTCTACTAGCTCTGCAGGGACTTATTAGGCAACCCTCTACCCCCTCCGGGTGGCCGTAGCCTGGCCGGAGGTACCCAATTCCTCCTGGGTGTCGGGAATACACTGCCCCCTCGAGTCTAACCCAATCTGAACAACTCCACGGCGGGAGGGGCTCGGCAGGTCGGCCCAATGTTCCTCCAGTAACGTCAGAGGTACCACGAGGGCTAAGGGTCCGCAGCGTCCGCACCTTGGCAGCTCAAGGGGAAGCATCCCCTCTCCTACGGGGAGGTTATTTAAAGATATAATAACCCATAGCACGACAGCCCTTAGAGGGCCAAGGCCTACCAACCCGACTGCCGGCCTCACGCCCATTTACGCAAGGCAGAGGTGGGCGATCATCCAACCGATACGGGGAGGAGATGTGGTCAGCATCTCGGCATCCCGCAGCCGGAATGTTGCTCTTCATGACCAGGGCCGCTTACCTAGCGTAAGCTCCTCACTTTCCTCACGATGCTGAGTGGGCACCGGTCCTAAACCCGGGACTTAATTAAAGCCTCGATTTTATTTTCCCTCCATTTCACTTCCATTATCACCTCACATCATCTTATCTAGTGGTCTCTTTCAGGGTAGAAGTGTCGGCCGGTGTCTCGGCGGTGCATGGCGGGATGATATGCTTGAGTGAACACTTTCTCCTCCGACGGGACAGACTCCGTTCTCCGGGGCGGCCTATTGGGCCGATTCAGGAACACGGCTGGTGGGATCTGGTGGCCTCCGATCTCCCAACCGGACTGTGACTGTTTCGGAGCCACGGTAGTTGGGATGATGATTGTCCTATACCTACCGCCGGGGAGTTTCTATCTAGTAAAGTGTGGGGAAGCCTCCCCCCCCATCTAGGGTCGACCACCCTCTATCTTCTCTCACCTCATCTCCCTCCCTCAGGGTGCCTCACTTGGGGCGTAGGTACAAAAGAACATTGTGGTCGAGGTACGGAAACCCCTCCGAAAAATCCAGTCCAATTCAATCTTAGGAACAGCAATTCTTATATCCCCTTCACGTGAATCAAAATAAACTTTTGTAAAAATATTTTATAATGTACTTTATAGGTACAAGTGACATTAAAGAACACACAAGGTTTTAAGTGATATATATTTCAAGAGATAGTCGCTATCTTGTTTTCAAATTCAATTGTCTTTGTATGACCAACGCATAAAATTGAATGACTATACGGTACTCGAGGTGCTTATCAGATAATCGATAAAAGCATTGTAAAAGACTTATTACGTTTACTTTCATTCACTAATGACTTACGGAGTAATGTTCTGGGATAACTCTGTAGATACCAAAAAGGTATTCATTAGACAAAGAATGTAATAAGAGTTATGTCAGGGGTAATAAAATCGACTCGCACCAAATCTCTTTGGTATCTTATCATTAACATGAGGCTATATACTTATTGTCATTTGTAATAAATAACCCAGAAAAATTGGCTAAAATTCCTGATATTCACAGTAAGGGGGCTAGATGCAGAAAAGTTTTACACAGTAATTTACAATTATTGCAAAAGAAGGTGTACGACAATGGTGTAGTATTATTTAATCCATCTCCAGTATCAATGAAGGATTTGAATTTGAGTAAAAAAAAAAGGTTAAGACAGCTATAAAATGTACCTTATTGACGTCGTCTATACAGAGGAGCACTTCATTCCGACAAAGAATACTGTAAAAGCAAGGGCGTTAGCTTCCGAAATGCGGTGACAGATTGTTTAGTTTATGTTCCAGCATTAACAAATTTACAAAACTTATCATATGATGTGTATACCAAACGAATTGAGCTATAGAAAGTATATAGATACCGCTTCATTTTTATTTTACTCTACACGTTGGATTTAAAGGCAAATAATTTATTAAAAATATACATAAGCCATTTAAATTGGATAAATACTCAAAGCTGAATTTTGTTATATATGAGGACGCTAATTTGGAGGAATCAAAGAAAGTGATAGCAAATAAAACCATAAGGACGCTTACGACATTTTCATACAACGAAAATGGATTATAAAAGTACCTTAAATATAACTCACAGCAGTGGTTTAAATGGTCTTGTGACTAAATAAAAATAAAATGAAAAATAAAATAAAATAAAATAAAATCTGAATAGACCACCCCGGCACCTTGTAAACTATATCGGGGCATTACATATAATATACATATTTTTCAGACTAATTACAAAATTAAAACTGAAAGAAAAAAATATAACAAAACAAAAAATATCTAATATCCAAGAAATTATATCTACTCAGAAAAACTAAAATAATATTAAATACTATACTGGTACCAGCAAAAAATTTAGAACTGGGAATACAAACAGCTCAACTTCTTAACTAAAATAAACAAAAATAACTATTTCTAAACATTTCTAATTTAAAACTAAAAACAGGGAAAATGTTTAACTATATCCTAAAAAAAAATTAAACACATTAAATATCAAAATTCTACAAAACATCTTTATCTACTTAATTAATAAGTAACTCAAAACAACAAAATAATAATTGATCAAAAGAAAAACTAATCACTGGTGTCCAGCGATACAACAACTGGAGATATATCCCAGTTATTCTAATAATTTCTTTTATTTTTTATTTTATATTTAAAATACTGGTAACCAGCATTTTTTATGAATATTTGTAAAAATAAGTTTATTTAAATACTTTTAAATTTTGAAAATACAATTCAATAAATTATTCAACATTTTTAGTAATATTTATATAATCATTCTTTTTATTATATTTCCAAAATGAAACAAATTAGTTTGTTCACCTAAATTATTTTATATACCTTTTTATTGTCATATAAAATAATATAATCTACTTATTATAGGGGCCGCGTTTAAAGCATCCCCAACCGGCTCTCTTTGTAGGGAAAAACTGTTCTTCCCCCTAACCACACGGTCATAAACATCTTAGGAAACACCAACCGGGGTCAGAGGTGAAGAATGCTAGGCACGTGTTTACAGCTGAGAATACCCAGGGTTGCCGATGTTTAAAATAACGTTTAGAGGCAAAATATAAATAAATAAAGCAGAATTCACAATAAGATATCGTCATTGATCTTTTCAAATAAATTTTAAATGATTAATGTTTCCTACCATAATACATAATGTTTCAACCCTTTATAACATAACTGAAAAGAGATACGAGGCAAATTTTTTAAATCAGTACCGTTGTGGAATTAAAAAAAGACGTGCATAGATATCGCAATAATTTTATTTTTACATAAAGCCTGTACCTTAATCTACTTTTCTACATCATTTCCGTGAATATTGAGGCACTTGTCATAACGTGGCACCAGTTTTTGAATACCCTCCTCATAAAATTCTGCCGCCTGACGTGTTAACCACTGTATCGCAACTGTTTTGACTTCGTTATCGTCTTGAAGACGCTGACCGCCCAGATGTTTCTTCAAGTGCAGGAACAAATGGTAGTCGCTGGGCGCCAGATCAGTGCTGTATGGAGGATGATCTAGAGTTTCCCATTGAAAAGATTTGATGAGATCTTTGGTCCGATTAGCCACATGTGGACGGGCATTGTCATGCAGCAAAACGATACCCTTACTCAACTTTTGTTCTGGATTGCACGGCGCATATTGCTCAATGTCTCACAACAAGACGCTGCAACTCCACAAGCAATAATCCTTTTCTGTCCCAAAAAACTGTGCACATGATTTTCCGTGCAGAAATTGTTTGCCTTAACTTCACTTTTGTAAGTGATGATGAATGTCGCCATTCCATTAATTGTTGTTTCGATTCTGGTGTGACGTAGGCCACCCATGTTTCGTCGCCAGTAACAATTTGGTTTACAAAATCTTCACCTTCATTGTGGTACCGCTCAAGGAAAGTCAATGCACTGCCTAACCTTGGAATTTGTGCAAATCCGTCAACATTTTCAGAACCCAACGTGAACACAATTTGCGGTACTTCAAGTTCTCGGTCACAATGCGATACAAAACACTACGAGGCTATTGAGGAAAATGGTCGCACAACGATGAAATTGTAAAGCGTCTGTTTTCTCTCAACTTTTCGTCCACTTCCTGCACCAAATCTTCAGTAACGACCGAAGGACGCCCACTCCGTTCTTCATCATGCACATTTATGCGGCCATCTTTAAATTCTCTCACCCATTTCCTTACCATTCCATTACTCGTAATGTTTTGTCCGTAAACTTCACTGATCTCACGATGAATATCGATCGGTTTTACGCCTTTAGCACTAAGAAATCGTATAACAGCCCGTATATCACAAGCAGTGGGACTCACGATTGTCGGGGGCATCTTAAACACTCAGTAACAAACGTATACAATAAAGAATCAGACTGTAATGGTGTTATTGCGTAGACAAGAGATGTAGGTAACCAGCGCGCATGAGCGGAACGCCGACCGTAGCGCTGCGGCGGCGGAATCGCAAAACGGTACTGACTTAAAAAACATGCCTCGTATATTACCTATGCTGTTATGGTATTAGTACTTATATTACGTACAAGAACTAAATGCGTACTATTAGCAGAATATCAAAGGAAAGTTTAGTAAAACATCATTGCAATTTTAAAGAGGTCATATTGCATCAGTGTGCATGAATTTGCGAGGGATATTTACTTGCAAATTAAAGAAGCAATGTGGATATTCTGGTAGTTAATAATAATTTATAAGCAAAGATTGCACGTTAGGGCTTTGTTTATTGCAATCGTGAGCCGATTTGTCCTAAAACATTTTCCTTTATTCTATGGCAGCTACAGGTGGTGAATTTCCGTTGATTTAACAAAGCAATAAATACTTCAAAAGTAAACAAAACCAAACGAACCAAGGAATTAAAGAAAAACTAGTAAGGAAACTCTATTACTCTTTTCAAATTATCGAAGATTTTTACAAGGATGTCTGCTAATTTTACAAGTTTGAATAAAGTTAAGCAGTGTATTTTTTTTGGGGGGGGGGAGTCTTCTGCTAAACACAATTTAAATAAATAATCACGTACATTCCGCATAATAATTAAATATGCCATAAACGCTTTAAAACTCGAGAAAGTTAAAAATACTGTTAGGTATATATTAAAAGTATGAATTGAAATCCATGTTAGCATATCCATGTTAGGTTCGATACCCACGGTCTCCACATCTTAATTAAATTACGCAAGTGCTAAGCGCTAATAATTATTAAACACTAATAAATTTATAAAACTATATTAAGAAACACTATGTAACTTATATAAATATAAGCTTATTTAACATACATAGAAGGCACGTTTGCACAGTCTAAGGACACAAGAGAAATATTGCAACAGCGCTCTAACTTGGTGAACGTATTAGGAAGGACCACCCATATGTTTAAGGGTGGAAAACCCTTATAATTGCATACATGTGAGGAGGAGTGGTATGAAGGGAAAGGTTTTGACGTCGCCTGGGATGAGTTGGACGAGGCTACACTATTTTAGGCAGTCTAATGACTGGTGTTTAAAGTTGGTCTTAAAATCACTTATGCATACTAATCTAACAAATAATAATAAACCCATGGCGCGAGAGCCCTAAGAGGGCCAAGGCCTACCAACCCGACTGTCGGCCTCACGCCCTCTTACGCAAGGTAGAGGTGGCCGATCATCCAACCGACATGGGGAGGAGATGTGGTCAGCATCCCTCAGCAGGAACGTTGCTTTTTCTTGGTTTTTCTCAACATCCTCAGGAAGCTGAGTGGGCACCGGTCCTTTACCATGAGTAGGATCGAACCCAGGCCGCTTTCCATGGCCAGGGAGCAAGGCACGTTGACTTAGCCCGCTACGCCCCAGCGGGGCACATGCATACTACTCTACATAATTGAATTTTCTTAGGCTTACACATTCAATAATTGATATTTCAATATTTTTTTGGGTTTCCTAAGTTGGTCTGGTTTAAGATACATATGCATCAATTACATGTTCTTTGCATTAAAGAGGCACAACTCGTTCAACCAGCCTATCCCTTTAAGTAACAGTACTGCAAATACTTTGCCTCCTGCTTCATTTCAGATTCCAGTCCTCCTTTTTTATTCCTCTCTTGTATAATAGGGGAAAGCTCTTTTACGGCATTATATAAAAAAATTTATTTATATTTTTCTTTTACATGATCCAAATAAGGTAAGATATGAATGGACTTTTCAGCCTTCTAGTGACATAGTAAGTTGTTTTATAAAATACATATGAATTTCTTTTTTTTTCAGGAGCTGTCCTTA